>CM076574.1:40825851-41404717 GCA_034641835.2 Pinus albicaulis
TTCACGGGCCCTTTTTGATCATTTGGCAGCTCCAAAGATGCTTTTCGAGGGCCTTATGAGCGAGCGACATGTTCAGATGGAAGAGTGCCACGCCGTGTAGAGGAGTTGGGTCGGCCTTCGGGCAAAGGTGACCGACGCTCATAGGCACTGTTGAGAAGGTAAATCCCCTCTGCGGACAGAGGCGATCCCTACTAGCCCAGCAGGGGTCTAGCAACAAACAAACAATGCTATGACGCAGGCTCCTAGTTACGAATGAAAGATTTGGGATAAGAACCTACCTGGATTCCAACGCTCGATCTGAAAAAGAGATGTCCCCGTCCTTCAGTCCTGGCAGATCAAAATCCTTCCACGATCTCCGTGGATGAACACCTGCACACAGAAAGAACAAACAGATACAAGCATAGGAACCAGCATACGTAACTAAACATCGGTCAGAAAAGACATTACTCGCATTAACATAATGGAAAAGGAGTGGAACCATAATCATAGTCATCTATTAAAGTGGTAAACGAATAGAAGTTACAACCAAGTTCTGACGCTGCAGCCTCCTTCGCGCGGGTCTCCGGTCGTCCACGTCTCGCAAAGCTCGCCGGGGGAAAGGGAAACCTCTCCAGAGTCTCGTAACAATGGTCTCCTTGCTCGAATGGGCCTTAAGGGAAGGGAAGGATTCTTTTCAGCACAAAGGCACTTGGGAATAGGAGATGCAAAGCTTCAGCACTTCAAGACTAGCTTGCCATGGATCTGAGCAAGCTTTTATAGATGGGGAAGGAGGGAGTTGGGATCCCTATTATTATGGGATGGGCCCTATCAACAAGGAAGGTTCCATAGAAGGTGGCAAAACTACTTCCTTCCATAGAACTCCCGTAGCCAAACCTCCCAACTCAAGATAGGCAGTGGTTGTGAGTTTGTTTGAACTCAACTTCCGCCATCCATATATAAAAAACAGTCCCTAAAATGGGTGGCGCGATTGCTGCTCTATGACAGAGCGCCAAGTGGCACGACCTCTTTACAGGATTTCCCTGAGTGGCGCGAGTACTGAACTGTCTACCCGCGCCAATGCAAAAAGAGTTGTTTTTCATGGATTTTGCAAGGAGATGTCTCAAGGGGAAATGAAGCTCATACTCAGAGGGATGCAATGATGATGTTTTCAGTGCATGACAGTGTTCACAGGTCACGTTATGGGTCCTCCATTGTGCGGGACGGGGAATGGCAGGGACGGTGACAAATTACTGTGTAACAGATGCCCCCTAAAGCATGAGGCCCGAGAGAGAGAGGGGTGAAATGCTTTACGATAACATGTCCAACTGAAGGCCCGCCGTCGGAAAACCTGCACAGACAGATACAACTGATATCTTAAGTACACGATGTATATATATGGTATGGACGCAGCCATCCGAACAGAGTATACTATAATCCGGATCCAGGGTATGGGCACAACCATCCAACTAAGATCAAACAAATAGACTCAGGTATGGTCGCAGCCATCCAATCATTGAGTCATGTACATAATGACAATAATCCACAATCGCAGCCTGGATTACAACAGACACAATCCGGGGTCTTGCGCTCCATCTCGACCCAAATAAGTACAAGTTCTAGCACGCGAATATGTGAGCTGATGTCGAACATGCAAGAACATCGCCTGATTACCAGCCGATGATGAAAGCCGTTAACAGACGCGAGAGGAACCACCAATAATGACAATGGTCCTCAAGGTACTACAGGTACAATCCACGGCGTGTGAATAAATGAGCTGACGTCGAACACCCGCGGAATCATCCGATCGGAGGTCAATAATGAAAACCTCTCGTCGAATGCGACGAACCTGCCATTAAGGCATGCAGGCCCCAAGGTACCATCAGGAGTCTCTAGACCAACTTCCTGGATAATGAGTTGAAGTCGACAGGAAGTGATCTCGATCGAAGGTGAGCCATAATGATTCCCACATCATCGACACGAGACAGAGGAACATAATGTTTTGTTGTGAATTCGGATCATATGAGAAACAGAGGAAGGTTGATATTCGCAGAGGCCAACTTCTCTTGAACATATAAACGGCACGGCAATGGACTTGGCAGTATTTGACATCAACAGATCAAAGGTCATGGCGACGAGGCAGTGAACAGATGAGAGGTCAAAAGAGATTACCCAAACCCATGGAAGCAAAGTGAAACAACGAGATGAGATGTCCCCAACCCGACACGAATGCGGACAAGTGCCATGTTCAAGAGCGACATACTGCCGACGATAACGACGATGGTTCCATTTTTCCCCCACCATTTCTGGCGAGTACCCCAATTATTTTTGATGACAAGCTTGAAGGGGATAGCATATGCTTGTAATATAAGTCCGCCCTTCGGGTGAATCCATCCTAGTGCATTTAACGAGTCCTAGGAAGGAGAAACTCGGAAAACGTCATTGCGACGGAATCCAATGTCATCAGGGTTTAACGAGTCTGACAAAGGAAGAACTCGGCGTCTTTTCATGTTTAGAGAGTTTGAAAAGACGGCGGAAAAGAAAACTCCACTGGTCCCTTTTCGTAAATAGTTCCCCAGATCCGAAAAGGTAGAAAACAATATCCGGGAAAACCTCCTAGTCGCGATAGGCTAGGGTATTCCTTTTTCGTAATCGATCCAGCCCAGCCCGAAAAAGGGTTAAGCTTATACTGGGTGAATGTCGATTCGTGTCCATTTTAACGAGATCGAAACGACAAGGGCCTCGGCAATCTTTTCATATTTAGGGAGTCAGAAAAAGAGCTGAAAGGTGACTCCAGAGTGACTTTTTCGTGTATTTACCGAGTCCGAAAAAGTATAAAATACAACTCGTTTCCATCTTCTGAGTCGCAGAACCCGTCACTGCACATACCCAACAAGCGTAAAATCCATTTTCGACATAATACATTCAAACATTGGACAAGAAATATCTTCCAAAACACATTTTAACGTTGAAAAGTTATAAATATGTCCAATGATAAAAAATGAAATTACTTTTTACTATTTACCTTGTGGAGAGTAGCAGTGGTCCATTTGGAGCAGAATCTTCTGACGGCGATTGCGACCGATCCAGGCAACCATTCAGCGTCTCGTCTGTGACAGGTAAGAGGCGCTCTCCTTCTCTTTCTTTCCATGTATTTTTTAATGATTTCCCTTAGAAAACCAGCTCTGTAAGGGCATTCTTGAATTTTTAGGGCCGGCCTAAGTGGCGCGGGTATCGGGCACGGACCCGCGCCACTGAGCTCTTTCTATTAAAGGGCCCGCGCCACATGGCGCGACTGTTAGCAAGACAGTCGCGCCAGTGGCGCAACCCAAATTTCCGCCTAAAAAAACCTCTATTTATGCCAAAATTTTTGAATTTTTGAGCTCACAGAAGATCTAACTAAAGGTTTTGAACCATGTGAATGCAGATAAACAGTCAAAATGGTGATTGAATGGAAGGAATGGGAACACGGAGATGAGGACGAAGAAGCCATGCAAAATGAAAATTGCATGAATGCTCTAAGGAACTGTGGTTTAAAGAAATTCTTCCTCACGCCATGCTTACGAGCTCAGCCTGAGCTCCTCCAATGTTTGATCAACCTCTGGGATGAAAATGACCAGGTATTCAGAATACGAGACCAGGTGTTGGAATTGGAGGTCACCGACATTTACTTTGTTACTGGATTATCCTGCAGGGGTCCAATCCCTGTACTGACTGGGAGCAGACCATCAGGGGAGAAGATGGAAGAAGTAATGGCGCGGGTGTGCCGTGGGGCACAAACAGGAACAGGGAGTAAGAAGGTGTACATCTCGACCATCCCTGACCTAGCACTGAGAGTTGTACTCCACACCATTACGCGGGCTGCTGGGTCGCAGGCACCGCACGAGGCTACAAAAACACAACTCTTACTGGCCTCAGAATGCATGGGTCCCCGACTGTATGACTGGGCAACAGCTGTCACTATTAACATGAAAAGACAGCTCACAAAGTGCAAAAAGGGCAAACTGAAACAGTTTGGGTATGGTTCCATTTTGGTGTCGTTTATTCTGGAACGCATACCAACCTTCCAGGGCCAAGAGGCCCCTGTGGCGAGTCCAGCACCACGAGAGCCAAGAATGGCTCGCTGGGCAGCACTGATGCCCAGATCTGGAGGCGGGCAACAGATGTCCTGGAAGCCCGAGTTCTTTAGATGGATACGGCGCCAACTGATCGTTGTGGAAGATTGGCCCTATGCGGGAACTGACTTTACAGGGGACCCGGATCTCCCGCTACCAGAAGGAGACCACTAGGATGAAGAGCTGGGTAGGTCCTCATGTTTTGGATTTTATGTTTATATGATTTTTGTTAATACATAGTTGTCTAAACACAAATATACATGCATGCAGATGTAGGACCTGAGAGACCAGCCGGGATGTCTCCCATCTTCCGGAGGACACAGCTCGCCCCTGAGATCCAGGGGGAAGGTGCCGGAGGAGGGGCACTGGTACAGAACCTTGAGGGGATTGTTCATGGGATCCCAAACTATGCCCGACTGTCAGATGTACCACTGGAGTACCAGCGCCATACGGTGGGAGTCCCAAATCGGCTCCACCGAATCCTGAGGCGGCTAGTGCGTGCAGTAACGTGCTATCATGAGCACCATGTTGATTAGTCTCTAGGATTTAGCCACACCTATTTTTTGAGAGACTCAGTGTCTCCGGATGTATTAAGACACTTATGTATATTTTTTGAGTTTTATGTGACACACTTCTATGTAAACATTTCGATATCTATATATGCATATCTATTTCTGGATGAGTCTTCTTTACATGTAATGATGATTTATAAATTGCGCAAATGTCTATCTAACACCAAATTTGCTACTGTATCTGCTAATGCATTCAAATGTCTGGGTATATGATGATATGTAATATATTCAAAATTCCTTTCCAGTAATCGAATACGCAAATACAATCGTAAAATGGACAGGTTTCTTACCGAATAGTGCCCGTTCAGCTGCAACACTACAAGCTGTGAATCTAGGTACACGAGCAATTCACGGATACCAAGGTTTATTGCCTCGGTTAATAATTCCAACACGGCGCTATATTCCGCGATATTGTTCGTGGTACGCCCTAAACAAACACCTTGCAGGTCGATCAACTCACCAGCAGGATCGTAGATTACCCAGGCTGCAGAAGACAGATTCCTGGTGCTGCGGGAGGCACCGTCCGCGAAACCAACAAATGGATGAGTAGACATCTGCACAACCAGGAAGGCCCGATCAGCAGAAAAAGTTTACAAAGCACACCACACCATGCACACAAATGACAATCACGCACTTATGTACACACAAGACGGGCATGCCCCCGGCATGATGTCTCAATTCGAGGCGCATGCCCCCCAAGCTTCAGTCTTATGGAAAATAGAGTGAAGTTTGAAAACAAAAGAGATTTTGAACTAAATCTATCAAAACTCGAATTGGACGTGCTCATGTTTCATTGTTTTAACGAGGTTGACACACTTAAAGGAACTGTCCTCGTTGCATCATGCTTCATAATTCGAACAGCTCGGTGCAGACTTGAATCTCCCTGGGAGAACAGGTCACACCTACATGAATATCCTCAACAATCCCTGGTTTAACAGAGATGTTGATAGGAATCGTTTGAGGAATGTTACTCAGATTGCCCTCTGAAAAGACCTCATGTGTCAAAATCGGTGTTTGAAGAGGCGGGGAAGGAACCTGGGTAGCATAGCGCTCGAGACAATCCGTCATTGCCCCCAAGCTAGGCATAAATGAGGAACGATGATGCCCATCGCCCCAAGGTAGCTCCTCCAGAGACATAGTTTCAATTATAGCCTCATCTGAGGGAAAAGTCTCTCTAAGAGGATCAGGCGAATCAGCCTGACCAAGCCCGGGGGATTGTGAGTAGACGTCAAGAGCCATGCTCATCGGAGCATGCTGAGGAGGTGGAGGGTCCGATGCAGCAACAATCTCACAGTAGCTGATCTCTACTGGCGTTAAAGGCATGGACTCTCCAAACTCATATACCTGCTCAGGTGTAGGAATCAGCCGGGGGTCATCAGTCCTGGACAACATGTTGACTTGAGCGGTATTCGGTGGCGGCACAGGGAAAATACCCATGAGGACTGGGTCTTTGAAAAGACCAGGTCCTATGCTGTCTGGTGGATTCGGAATTTGATCCACGTACGGCACGTTATTCTCGGAGTTCGAGGTAAAAAATGACAACTGGTCTATTGTGACAATCTTGCCCTCGTGAGGGAACTTGATGAATCGAAAGACAGTAGACGGCACGCAGAGCATGGCATGGGTCCAGCTGCGGCCAAGAAGTATGTTGTAGTTGAGTTTAGCGTCAACTACTTCTACTTCCACGTTGACGGTTTTTCCCTGTAATGTAATCGCCAGACTCTCGAGAACTCCTAGGGGTTTAGATTCCCGGCCATCAAATGCCTCAAGGGCATTGGGAGATGACAATAAAGTTGGGGAACCGATGGCTCTCCAACAAGCGGAGGACATAACACAAGTAGATGCACCCTCATCTACGACGGCTCTATGAACGTCCAGGCCGTTAATCCTGACTTGAATAATCAAAGCGATTTGATGTGGAAGCCGGGGAGTAAAATTCTCCAGATCAAAGGTGAGAGGGCTCGAATCGGCGGGGTCAATACCACCGATGGCAGACAGCAAAGCCTTCCGTTGTGAAGGACAACTTTGAAGAACCTCAAGTGCAGACATGGCACATGGCGCCTGGGCCAGATCCTCAACAATACTGTAATGTTGAGCGGCGCGGGCGTTTGGATTATAAGAGTATTTCCGAAGAACACCCTTGGGAGGTGGTTTCACAACGGGTTCGAGAGTCGGCTTCTCAATTTCCAATGAACCAGAAGCAGATGCGGGAGGCGGTCCATCCGCCACAGCCTTCCCGGGTGCCTGCTGCTGATTATTGTAATCCTTGGACCTCGTAGCGATAGTGATAGGTGCATTAGTCTTCATCATGAAAACTTGAGACCCAAACGGTGCAGATGATGAACTTTGTTCGACCATCTGGGTCTGCTGAGATGGAAACGGCTCCTTTAAAGCAGCCGGAGTTCCCTTTGAGCCTTTAAGAAGTTGACTGACTTCGGATCGTCTTGGACAATCTTTAGTGTAATGGTCACCTTCACAGATGAGGCAAGGAAATTTCGGCTTACGTTGTGAGCCATCCTCAGACTTGGATTTAGATTCCGGTTTTGGGGCATCAGATCTTGATTTGCCTTTGCCCTTTTTCTTCCCCTTGGAGGATTTGTCCGCAGGATTGGCCTGAACGGCATTTACCTCCGAGTTTTTACCAGAATCGGATGAGGCGGGTTTGGCAGAGGGATCGTTGGAAGAATTAGCCTTCTGCTTCCCATTCGAAGACTTCTTCGAATTTTGAGAAACGGAACCAATGACACCATCCACGGAAGGGGTGGGTTGGGTCTTTTTGGCTCCGGGCCGTGGTGCATCAGGCAGGATGTCATAAAGCGTGCCAGATTGCGAATAAACCAGATCCAAGTACTGGGCACGCGCGATAGCTTGTTCCTCCGTCACACACGCTCCCATCGCGATATCCTGAGCGATTTTGTTCACAAAGGAGGTGGTGAACCAGTGAGTCAGAATCTGATCAGGTATGTGAAACTTGATCAGTCGACGACGGCGCCGCCACTCATGGATGTGATCCGAAATGTGAGTGGCCGAGTCCTGCTTCAGGGAAGACAGGAGGTGCGTCCCAGTCTCATACCGGACTGGTAACTGGAAATGCGTGAGAAAAGCCATAGCTAACGAGTTGAAATCCTGAAAAATACCACGGGACAGCTCTATGTACCACTTAGCAGCAGCTCCTGTTAACGTACGCTGGAAAAGACGCAAACGAACTGACTCGTCTGTCCAAGAGTTAGACGAACACCAGAGGTGATACGTCATCACATGCGCCTGGGGGTCTTCTCCAGATTTGCCCTCAAACTTGGGACAATCTCCTGGTATCTTGGTTGGAACCGGAGGCCAATGTGGATTATGAGAAATCGGATCATTGGTCAACTTTGAAACGTCCGGCAAGTCCAAGGTAGCCAGGAACGGCAATGGAGGGTTAATTCCCGTGCCAGTCCCAGAATAAGGTCCGGTTCCCATGCTCCACGATGGTTGTGAATATCCTTGCCCCCAGGGGTTCTGTCTCGTAGGATTCTGACCGTGAGGGGCATAATTCGTATAGCCAGACTGATTTGATTGCTGGTAACCATTGTGTGGGGCCTGATAACCAGGGTTCGAGCCCTGATTAGGCGTCTGCCCTGTATAAGCAGCGTTTGGATTTGGCTGCTGAGCATAGTTAGAACCGTGAGGAGGAGGATACTGAGAGCCCCCAGAGTGGTTATAGTTCGGTTGAGATTGACCATGAGAATAATAACTGCTCTGAGGATGAGTAGACTGCTGATAAGTGGAACCCTGCGGAGCCTGGTACGTAGGGCGCAGCTGTTGATTTGGCTGCGGCATTGAGTGAGCAGGCTGGTGAGCAGAGTGAACGAAATGAGGGGGCTGGCCTGAATGAACAGGTTGACCCGAATGAGGGGGCGCTCCTGAATGAACAGGTTGACCCGAATGAGGGGGCGCTCCTGAATGAACATGTTGACCCGAATGAGGGGGTGGCGCTGGTTGCGCAGGCTGACCCGGTTGTAAGTGAGCCCCAGGTTGCACCGAATAAGCCGGTTGGCCTGGAGGCGGGACACCAGGTTGTACCGGATGACCCGGTTGGCCCAGTGGTGGAACAGGACCAGGTGCTTGCTGGAAACCGGTTTGACCCGAAGCAGAACCATAAAGAGGTCCTTGCTGATATGCAACGTTAGAGACAACAGGATACTGCGGTTGCATCGGTAAGGAAGGCTGGATTTGCCCCCCAGGTCCATAGGTCGGTCCCTGTTGATACCCCGGCTGAGGCTGAGCAGGTTGACCAGCGGGGTTATAATATGGTCCTTGCGGATTATAGAATGGCCCTTGCTGGCCCGCAGAGTAGCCTTGATTGGGCTATCCCTGTGGGTCGTACTGATAGCCAGGTTGGCCTGCAGGTTGACCTTGGAAAGGTTGTGCCTGCAAGTTCTGAGCCTGGTTGTACGGTAAACCTTGAACATAAAGATAGGCCTCAGGAGCAGGGAGACGCAAAATGTCCCCATGCTCGTCAAGCTGACACGGAAAACCATACACGGGGGTGCCGTCTTGTGCATAATGCGAAAAGAAAGACCGATAAGGATCTTGGGGGAGTTGTCCAGCTCCGGCGTTCGGCTGCTGTAAAAACAACCGATACTCCTCCGGAGAGATATTCTCCGGTATAGCAGTAGCTAGATAAATGTCCTCTGGAGTTGGCCCGGATCTAGAAGCAGATGCTGAGGCAACAGCAGAAGAGGCAGCCACACAAACAGTGGGTCGCACGGGAACAGAAGTGACGGGCGTCGAAGGAGACACCCCGGGTGTAGTAGCAGCTGGCCTCGAAGCAGGAGATGATATTCCCATAGAGGCAGCAGCCGAA
Organism: Pinus albicaulis; assembly: GCA_034641835.2. Lineage (NCBI taxonomy): Eukaryota > Viridiplantae > Streptophyta > Pinopsida > Pinales > Pinaceae > Pinus > Pinus albicaulis. Next base: position 40,835,361 of record CM076574.1, read on the forward strand.
ATAATCTGACCCAGAGATCTGTATCCCTGTGGCAAAGAAGGACCGGCTGACGATGTGGTAGCCAGCTCAGACTCATCTCCCTCAAACAATCTACGAGGGATGCGCTGGTAGTCATCAGACCCGGGAATTTCCTCACCAGAATCACTCATGGTTGATCCTGCCGTTAAATCACGCAGAAGACGGCGAGGACTAGGAGGAAAAACAGCAGCAAAAAACGGTGAACCAGATGTAAGAGAAAGGAAATCAGCTCCCAATCTCAATTCAGACAGAGGGTCCGAAAAGGGCCAGTGGAAGTCAACTGGCTCTCCAAAGGGTTGCTCGGCGAGGACCGGTCCCCCGTCAGGGAACTCGGAAACAACAGGCTGCTGTGGATCAACAGAAGGCTCAGAAGCCTCTGAAGAATCGTCCGTGTAAGGACTGCCAGTAGACGAAACTGAGGGTTCCGCCACCGTGACAAAAGACTAGAAGAAGAGAGCACACACACACACGGGCTGAAAATGAATTAAGACACACGATCAAACAGTCACAAGCAATATCTAACCGGGTGTGTAATCGTGGGAGATTGATTTTACGACATTGGAAAATAAACAAATCCTACCGTTTCATGTTTTAAGAGTCAAGAAACGATAAAAAGATGACTCTATCTCTTTCAGAGTTGACACAAGCGTGAAAGGACAAGCGCTTGACGGTCTTTTCAAGTTTAGGGAGTCAGAAAAGACCAAATGACTGCTCGGGAAAAACTAGGCACAAAGGGTGTACCAAATATCCGTGAACTGCAATATACACCTTGGTTTCAAAAATGAAACAGAAATCGACCAAGGACTTTCCGTACGTGCAGGTAGTCTCCCCGAATGCTGTGTTCGGTGTATCACGGGTATAAGGCGGCAGACTCGGCTTCCTGTGGATAAAGGATTGCAAACCTATAGGGGTCTCCCTTTATATACTCGACGGTACGGGGAGCGCAAGTCCGTACTAGCGCTGTCTAAAGCCAATAGGCGAACGACAGCTGCTAGGTTTAACGACGCCGGAACACGTCTCTAGCCTAGACCTTCTAAATATGTTGCGTTAAGTTCCAATGTTTCCTTAGGTTAATTGAATGAATTTTACAGTTGATCTTCAATTAAGTTTCAATTTCCAGGCCTTATCGTATGTAGTGTCTCCTAAATGCAAGCTATATGCCACGATGCAACATTTCGTTCGATGAAAACTAGTTAAATGAGAGTTGAGAGCTTTAATACAAGCGAAATGAACGGAATACAAACAAGAATGTCTCTAATGCAACTAATGCAATTGCACATTTTTCATTCAAACACTAATCACTAGTGATACGGAAAAGATGACAATTTGCACTAATTAAAAAAACAAAAGAGATTATATTTTTTTTTAAAAAATTTTCAATGTCTAATGGCTAATGTGCACTGAAAACAAAAGGAACAATTAGAGAAATGATAACTAAGAGAGCAAAGCAAACAACATTCACTCACCAAGCAAGCAACCAAATCTCTAAATCGACCCAAAGTCTCTCAAATCGAAGAAAGACTCAAAAACACCCCAATGGACCGTGTGATCTGGGTCCAAAGCAAGGGCAAACGAATCCTGAATGAAAGAACGAACAATCACTCAAAAGACACAACAAAACAATCAAAGACTGCTAAGAGGGCATGGAGGGTTAAGCAACAAGTCGACAGGACAATCAAGACACCAAAGCTCCCAAGGAGGGCTCGATTCACTATGCCACTAGATGCCCTAGGGCTCAAATCGTGAAACCGATAGATAGAGGCAAACAACCAAAGGATAGCGGTGATTTCCAGTCAAACCAGGCTCCAATGCACTCAAACAACCAGGGAATCAAGAAGAAAAGTATTGGTCAAGCTCAGAAAGCCAAAAATTGAAGAAATTCAAAAAAGTCACAGGGGTGGCGCGACTGTGGCCTTGAAACTAGCGCCAGAGGCCGAGTGGCGCGAGAGAGACAAATGCAACACGCGCCAGTAGAGCGCATTGTCAGAATCAGCAGCGCCAGTCAGATTGCCCAATGAAAATAAAACATTAATCGAGAAAAAGACCAACACAAGCTAAGCAAACCACAAGGCTAAAATAATGAAAGAGCCCCAGCTTGGAGAAGGTTCATCGAAGCAAGGAGAAACAATCAGCGGGCAATCATAAACGCGAGACAAAGGAAAAGCTAGGACGATTCCCGGTAGTCGCCAATTTGTTGAGAAGGTAAATCCCCTCTGCGGACGAGAGGCGATCCCTACTAGCCCGGCGGGTCTAGCAACAAACAAACAATGCTATGGCCAGCGGAAAACCTAGTTACGAATGAAAGATTTGGGATAAGAACCTACTGGATAGCGCTCGATCTGAAAAGAGATGTCCCCGATCCTTCGATCTGAGATCCTGAGTATTCACGATCTCTAGTGGATGAACACTACTACAGAGAAAGAACAAACGAGATACAAGCATAGGAACCAGCATACGTAACTAAACATCGGTCAGAAAAGACATTACTCGCATTAACATAATGGAAAAAGGAGTGGAACCATAATCATAGTCATCCATTAAAGTGGTAAACGAATAGAAGTTACAACCAAGTTCTGACGCTGCAGCCTCCTTCGCGCGGGTCTCCGGTCGTCCACGTCTCGCAAAGCTCGCCGGGGGAAAGGGAAACCTCTCCAGGGTCTCGTAACAATGGTCTCCTTGCTCGAATGGGCCTTAAGGGAAAGGAAGGATTCTTTTCAGCACAAAGGCACTTGGGAATAGGAGATGCAAAGCTTCGGCACTTCAAGACTAGCTTGCCATGGATCTGAGCAAGCTTTTATAGATGGGGAAGGAGGGAGTTGGGATCCCTATTATTATGGGATTGGCCCTATCAACAAGGAAGGTTCCATAGAAGGTGGCAAAACTGTAGCTAGGGTTCTTCAGAACTGACTAAACACACCTTAGTCTATTACAGTGTGGATATTTTACACTCACAGTCAACCATAACCCTTGATTTTCGACCAAAACATCCCACTTTATAACATCATTTGTCTCTTGGAAACATAGCAAAATAATATCACCTCTTAAACTCAAAATTTGTATTAGAGTAAGGAAAATACCTAAAAAATGTTTAAGGGCCCTCGTTTGATGAGTTGAGAAGGTTTAGAGCTTGTTGGAAAGCACAAGGAGTGAGCGACACGTTTGTTAGAAAGAACGTCGCGCAGTGGAGAAAGTGTCAGGTCAGCCTTCGGGCAATGGTGACCGCGCGCACAGGCACGCCACACGCCACTATAGGCACACCGCGCCAACGTTATAGCCCTTCGTATTTTTTCTTCTGAACGTGCCGCACACTTTTTTAGGTGCGCGAGGCACGCTTTAAGCCTCAAAAACTCTGGAATTTTTCTTGAAATTTCCTGCTTGGTCCGGTGAACAGCCAGGGGAGATGTCACTTGCATTTTGAAATGCGTATGGAAGCTTTGCCAATGGTAAATAAATCCTTATCCCTTATATGAAAGAGAAATAAAACGTTTCATATAATTCTTTAGGGGGTTTGTGTGTTTGAAAAGACTTTTTGTTTTGTCAAAACATGAGCCATTTCCTTTGCAATTTTATCATTTTAAAACACTATAAAGACTTCTCTTCGAACAATTCCTTTGACAAGATGTTGCGGTTGACTTTTGAAAGGCAACATAGTGATGGTTCTCGTTGAAGTAAAAAGGCCTCTTTAAGAAACTGCAAACCCCTTCTACTGCCTTTTCACGGTTCCTTATTAAAGAAGAATCTCTGCCACTTCTGCCTATTGCCGACCTTTTTTTTTAAAGAAAAAAACTTGCTCAAAGATAAATAAATGATGTAGATGCATCTTTTGCATGATATTTCTCTTTGAATGTGGGTGAAACTTAGTTGCATTTACCTGGGTTTTACCATCATCTGTTTATCAAAAGGAACTCCTTTAAAAACCCTTCCTACAATCAAATGCAACAACAAGATTTTTTACATGTTTTCATGAAGAAAAAAGGCCTTTGTTCGTGAATTTAAAACACTTTCCATATTCGTTTTCACACCTAGTGTCTCAGTGATGTTTTATGTGCAAATTCCCCTTGAGAAAACAAGGCTTAGGTCACCTTCTTGTCCATTTTGATGAGTTTTTGAAAAATATCTTCATGAACAAGAAGAATAAACTTTCTTTGAATATCAACATCACTCTTTGGCTTATGTTTAACCCAGCTCCCACTCATAAACCTTGAATGGATTTCCACTAATTTCAACTCTGTTTGTTAAAGTAAAACAATGGCTAGATTTCATGCCTGTTGATCAAGGAGAGGGATGTTTGGAAACTCTTAATGAAATCACATACCTCAGTAGGGTTTATTCATTTTGGCTCTAGACCACTTTTGAAGGAGATCTCTGATAGGAGACAAGTCAGCTTCTTTGATTATTATAGTACCACTGCTTTCCCTCTGTGTTTAACACCATTTCTCTATCCATAAGTCTTCAGTTTCTTTCATACTTCACTTAAAACCCACTTTTCAATCAGTGAAACCTATAGTCAATCTTTGAAATTCCACTGCTGTGTTACTGGTCTTCATCTGTTGGAGACAAGGTGTTAAACAAGTTCTTCAGGTAGTTTGCAATCATTGTCAGCTTTGTGCCCTTTAAATGAGGTTATACCTCTTTTCCTGGCCCTCTGATTTTTAGATGGAGGCCTTTCTCACCTTTTCAAACCCTCTGCTTGTAAAATGAAGGAGGCTTTCAACCAGTGATTCAACCCTCTTGTCATGTATTGAGGAGGTTTTCTCAGTGATGCCCTTTCATCAGCTTTCAAACGGTGTTATCTTTCCTTTCACTGCCTATTCATACTTAAGCAAATGAAAATGACAAATTGACAATAAGCCATGATGGGAATTTCTCTGAGACATGTAATTATGTTGTTCAAATACCTTTGTGCATCTTTAGACAATCAGAGGCAGCCTAGTTAGTATTTGCAGAGCATTTCTTGTCATTTATAATTCACTAACCTTTGAGTGTGTTTGTAGGAGCTTAATGAAATAACTCTCTGTCCAGTACTTACATCCCAAGCTCAAAACCATATGAGAAGCAACTGTCTTCTCATGTTGAGTTTAATACTATCTTCTGGAACACTAGTATACTTCTTCTCTTTGAAAAAGACATTGAAACATTGTACATCTATCAAATATCAGCTTGACATGTGGCATATCTATTGCTGAGACTTCAAGGCTTGCTAGTGGCGCGACCTAAGGGTGTAACCAAAATTTATTTGTAGAATAGGAAGGTCATCTAGGACTAGTTGATATCAGATAGAGGGTCTTTTGGCTTTAGGATAGTTTTCCAAGGGAAAATCGCCTAAAGCACCACTACCTAACTTAGGGGAGACTTTTGGGCAGATTTGGAGTATTCTCTTCGGAGCTGATAGACAAGTTTGTATGACCGAGGCTAGATAGGGCTTGACAGTGAGGTTTTATCTCATCATGGGCTGATTGAAAAGGTTAGGAGGGCAAAAATGTTTATGGGTGTTTTCCAGCTGGCAAATTTGACAAATTTGAGATTAGCTGCTAGAAAACTTGGCTTTAACAACTAGTCATCATCAACAGGTGAAAAATACCGATGACTAACATGCTATAGGGTAATATGCTTGGGTAGTGATTATCGAATATCCCTCTCTAGGATTTCCGATGCCTGAAGCAGACAATCAAATTAGCTGTATAGTTCACAAATATATTGCATACATGTTCATGTTGATTTATATTAATTAGTAAAACGAGATGAGACATTACCTCTTTTTTGATTCCGGATCCTTTGGCAAACACTGAGCAGTGAAGGAGGGATCTTCCTTCAATAGTTCCAAATTCGGGTCCTGCGATCAAACAAAGCACTCGTGTAATCTCTACAACAATATACTATTTATTAACTAAAATCAGCATATAATAAACATAAAATAACATAGATCTAAGCCATTCATCTCATTATATATTAAAAATTGGAAAATAATGACAATATCAAAGCATAGATTGGAAAAAATAGATACTGTTCTATTGATTTATAAAAAGGAGGATTATAACCGTCGGTTGGACCAAGCTCTCCTCCGTCTTCCAATCTCTCTCTCTCTTTCCTTGTATGTGATGGTGATCAAGGTGGTAAGCTCTCAATGTCACTTCACCAAACCTCGACTACCATATAGTGACAACGTAACTCTGCTCTACATGTATTCAAAAAACCTTCGACCTTGGACTAGTAACCCACAACTCCATTTTATAGGAGATGGAGAGGGCAGATCTTGCCCAACTATTTCAACCAGTTTGAAAAGGAAAAAACCAAGATGTTTCCCTAATTTTTACATGATTTTTCCTTCTTTGATAGTCTAGTTTCTTTTAGTAAGGCCTAATAAGAGGTTAGTGTCTTTCAGTTTCTATTTTGTACTAACTCTCGATGAGAAAAAGCTGGGTTTTCTAATCATTTTCCACAAGATTCTTCCTATTTTATGTTTAAACATGGGTAATGCTTCCCTCTGGGCCAACTAGAGTGTTTCCCTAGTCATTAAAATGAACTTTACATGGATCAGTAGCGTTATAACCCAGCTTAGTAGTTCCTGGGGTGTGTTACCTTAGCAGAAATAGGTTTTGTGTAGGTCACTTTCTTTCTTCCATATTACCTTCTCCTCTGAGCTGATGAGGAGGTCATTTGTCCTGTAACATATTGAGGCATGATGATCGGGCTCTTTCTTCTCATGCTTGTCGGGAAAAATACTTGGGTGGGGGGGTTGAATTAGTATTTATAACTCACTCTAAACTTTTACTTTTTCTTTACTGATTTTTATACGCGAATTTAATGAACCCAACTACTGTATACATGCAGCTATATTTAAGAAAACTTGTGTATGTCCAGAGATATTATTATGTAGATAATTATTTACTTAGATAAGAGCATCATTCATTCTTCAGATGTTTAGTCAGTAGTAAACATGTGCAGTAAGAACATAATAAATTATCACATATAAGAAACACACATGAACACCAGGATTTAAGGTGGAAACCCAATTCGGGAGAAAACCATCATTGTTGTCGTCTTTGTCTTCATTATTTATTATAAAGAAAAATGCTTACAATATTTTACTGGCGCAGACTCATACCATCACCCAGGCACCCACTTGCATAAGGCTACAAGCTTCTCTCGTTCTCCAACTTCTACTGGAAGGGAGCTCCAACCCCCTGATATCCTTTACCAGCTACCATTGGAAGGGAGCTACAACCCCCTGCTTTTCGTTTACCAGCCACTTCTTGGAGGGAGCCACTACCCCCTAATCTAATTTACCAGCTACTAATGGAAGGGAGCTATGAACCCCTTACTTAAGGCTTCGATCCTCAGCACCACCACGGACCACGTTTCATCAATTTTCATAGTGGACCCAACAAATTCAACCCAACACAACTTGTAGGCCGCTTTTCATTATATTTTCATACTGGACCAACTCCACACTTTTAAGCTCAAAGAACATTCATCAAATTGAAACTTATAACCACATCAACTTTTTCACTGAAACATCAATCAACCAACCAAACACTGATATTTAATCATATTCAACTAGAAGCATAATCAGTATTCAAAAAACCCAGATCTATATGAAGACATCATTGAAATACATCAGTAAAACAAAAAAACAGATCAGACATTTCCTTCTGCACATTTCAGAAAAACCCTAGATCCCATATGCACTTTTGCTTAACTAAACCTGTGTATATACGTGCTTTCATAGAGACAAACTTGCATATAGATTTGAAAACATTACAAGACTGTGCAACTATTCAGAATAGATAATCAGCTCAGAGCTTACCCTTCACTTCAACAAACATTCGCCAGATCACAGATCTAAAAATTTCATAAACAGATCTAGAAAATACATTATCATTTCAGGTCTAGATATATTGATCCATCATAATATTCATAGGTGCATTATTATTTCAGATCTATCAATAAAATGTAACCCGTTCCATGCAGATATAATTCAAAGTGAAGTATTCATTAATGCCTAGACACATGCACACCTTTGCACTATGATCTTCATCTCCTTATATAGTTATAGCCTTTACCAATACCATGAGCCAAAACCACACAACTGCTGATGGTATTCTTGGACAGGATCAAATAGATGACACAATGCTCGATACTGTGGGCTAATGCCATGGCAATGCCCCTCGGTATCATAATTTTAGAGCGCAAAAGGCATACACGATTTTGCCTCTTCGTACCCATGTGTATACACGACTTCTCTTCATAAAAAATACGTATATACTAGTTTTGGATGTATACGCAGGTTACTTGTATGCCAAGTAGAATATACATTTCCTTCATATGCGGGTTGCCTTCATCAAAATTGCGTATACATTGAGAAATATTTCCTATTTCATTTCTCTGGCACTTACTGGAATTCCTTTCTCTATCACAGCTGAACTGACCTGAAGAAACATCATTTTACATCTTTAAAAAATAGATTGCTATCAAAAGGTAGCTCATCAAGTAGGTTTTCATCAAGGACAACTTCATCAAGTAGTTTTCCATCAAGGACAACATATTGCATCATATTGCCAAAAATCTCCCCCTTTGGACTTGATGGCAACCATGATGGTGTTTGATCACCACAACATATAGATACATTAATCATAACCATTATTCAACATGACCTTTTCATCAAATTATAGAAATGAATTTCTATAACCAAGACCAAAAGACCTCAAGAGAGAGATCATATTTTAGAACCATCATAGTTCCAAAAATGCATTACTCTCAGCAAGGCTAATGCTCCCCCTAAAATTGTGCATCCTAAACACCTTCACCAACCAATTCATCAAAGCATCTTCATCAAGTAGATAATAAAAAATTAATATCATATCAACATATATAACCATCAACATTAGATCAAGAAATTTATTAATTTCAGCAGCATATCAGAAACTTTTCTTGAGTCTACCTCACAGTTTTTATTATAAGAGAAAAAAATACACAATTATCACCATTGGAACTCGCGTGTATACATGGATTTAGTTCATGAAACCTGTGTATAGAAAGTGAAATACAAAAAATTTCACAACTCCATCTCCTCCTGGATTTATACATTATGTACCTATCTTTTCTTGTCACATCAGATGCACTTTTATAAATAAACACAACCAGAATTACCAAACCAACCATGGGAATTGTTGAGCCCCAAAGATGTCCTTTCCTTTCACCAAATTTCACTTCATTCCATTTGTCTTTTATTAGTTATAGGCTTAAAATATCAATAAGAATGATTAAAGTCACTTTAATAATGCATGCAATGACTGACTTATTATACTTTTGTGGTTTTGTTTTCATAGTGATTTTTGATCAGACTTAGCTACAGAATGCAACCATTTTGTAGCTAGTCGCATATTTCACAGCTATCTTTATGTTCACACAGGTTAAAGGTGTCATTTGAGGCAAAAATTCATATGGTTGAATTCCAGAACTCTCCTACATCATTCCTTGCCCTCTACAAATTCTGAGCAAAAATCTGCAAGTGGTTATGCGCGTGGAGGAAGCCAAAACTAAGAAGTAGACTTCTACAAGGACAAGGACTCTGAAGATGTCTTTAGCAAAGTACGAGTCCTCAGCAGGAGTTCTAATTTGATTTTGATTGAAAAAGACACCTATGCTTATTTCTACTCAATGACAGTTATGTATTTTTCTTATAAGAATAACTCGGTGAACTGAGAGACAACTAGCTAGTTGATGTTCTGTTGTTAATTCTCAAAAATTGTGATACTTTGTTTTCTGAGCGTTTTTCCTTTAATGAAAGAAGTACAACTTTGATACATGATCTGAAGAAATTTTAAGGAGTTGAGGATTCATGTGCCAATCTGATGGTAGGGGGCCCCTACTGTCCGAAAGGATTTGTGCATATTTTCTAGATAAGTGATTTTTAACTCTGTTTATTCTTAATTTAGGCAGTTTTCTGAGCATCATGTTTTATGTTTACTTACATCAAATATTACAGTCAATCCTGTTCTCATGAATTATTCCAATATATCACTAACACGTGAAAGGGATAGAGCTGTAGAACTTTGGAGGTTAATTGCATTTTAGTTCAGTTCTGTTCATTGTATTTCAAGTTTTATTAGTTAATTGCATTCTAGTCCTGTTAATTAGACTTAAAAGACCCTCATTATTTTACAATCTGCTCTTGTTCTTAGTCTCTTCTAACACATCATTATCATATGGACAAGAATTAGTTATATCATTTTGAGTTCTTAGCTGTTCTGCAATTTCTCATAATTTTACAAACACCCTTTTTCCAAAGTTATTCCAAGAGATATCTAACCCTTGAATGAGGTTTAATAGTGACATTTTGAGTTGCAGAATGGGTTAATTCTAGTGTCATAAGTTATTTTAGCATAGGATTCCTTACCATATTGCAGATAATCTTTTCTCAAAATGTTCCAACAAATTTCTAACAATGGATGAGATTTTCTCTATGATATTTTAAGTTGTTGTTTAATAAAGAGAACTTCATTACAGAAAACTTATCCTATTCTCAAGTTGTTCCAACATACCTCTAATGAAATGAATTGGACTGATTTAATGTTATGACTTACTTTTCTTGTCAAGCTTTACAATCTATGGATTAGCATTTTCTGTTCTTAGGTGCCATACATAGTTTAGAGTATATTTTGTTCTGTTTTTAGTGTGATCAATAACTTCTCTTTGCCAACAATTTAGTTCTTTTCCTCTTAGCACAAAAAAAAAAAACCAAAAACACCAGAAAAAACACTAAACACAACAAAGTAGGAAGAAGATACCTAGGCACATATAGTTCAATTCACTTCAACAATTTACTAGCCCTAGTTGAAAATTTATGACATCAATTTAGGAACACTAAGTTGAGCAGATAGGAATCACCATATATTTCTCCCCTTGTGATGATACATTACTGATTCCTATAATGTATCTCACATCACTCTTGCAGTCATTATGTGAAGTAAACTTTAGAAATAGATGACTGCAGCAGGATCAATATTTCCTACGTTTTTTACTGTGCTTCTTCGTTCTCCAACTTTGCTTGTAATTTCTTATTGTGTGCTAGAACTTCTCCAATTTCTTAGATATGTTCATCATAATTAACCTGCAATCAATGGTATTATGCCCAAATAAGTTACAATAGAAACAACATCCATGAAATAATGATGCAGGGGCATTAGACACTAGCCAACAATGTAGGAATTTTTGTCCACATGTTGTGGCTAGGAGGGTTCAAAACATTTGAATTGTAACAGCTAGGTGTCAATACCTCAGCTGACTGTATCATTTAGATTAGTTAGATTTGTAGAAGTTGAACAGTTCAGTTCGATCCATCTGTCACATTTTAGTTAGTTGAATAATTGTAATTAGGCTTTTGGCTTTCTAAAACGGTCCTCACAGAGGAACCAAAGAGTCACACTATAATGTATATAAATTGAATCCTCGGATGTATTGGGGATAGGGGAAGAGAGAGGAAGAGATATTTCTTCAATAAACTCTATGTGTTAACAATTGTTTCCAGTTAAATGATTTCAGAGCCTATTTGCCATTGTATTTTCTCGAACCGTCAATTGTGACGAAATTGTTTAATTGTGAGACGATTGTACGTTGGTTCCGTGTGGAATCGTTGAATGTGGGAGTTGTATAAGTCCACATTTCTCTATCTATTTCCCTATAATTGTTTGGATAAACCCAGTGAAGAAATCTCGTGTGTATAAGAGGTCTGGTAATAATGGTGAATCCCGCTTCACAAAGAGATGAATTCGTTTACTATTAATTGAAGTTCAGAACCCTGACCTAAGTTAATGAATTAAAGGGAGAGTGTAACCCGACTTAACAGTGGGTTGATCACTGTACCGAAACCACGAATGGATTGCAAAGGCGGATTGCCCATATCACACCGATTTTGGTGAATAAGTGGTATTTCTTGGTTGGGGAGCGATTCCATAGAGTGTTCGACGCGTGGCAAAGTGGACCCCCGGAAAACCACCGTTTAAACCACGCCATCGCACATTATCATTCGTACCAGGACGTCGAGCAATATTTTCGTGTGCCGTTGATTTGGGAAGGGGCCATCGAATGGTTATCGCATGTTGGACTTGCCCGAAGTTTAATAAAAGAGCTCGGATCATATCGACAACGATCGATGGTGTAGATTCATTGCGGGAGGGGACGAGCCAGGGATTGCCGCCGTACTCCGAAAGCCTCCGTAGTGACATCATGGGACCATTGACCATATAGGTGGGGTCCAGAGCCAAAGGTTTGTTATAAGCCATTTATTCAAAAAGCGTAGAGTATTAATATAAGGTGCGAAGTGTTATAACTTTAGTCCTAAAGTTCAGAGATAATATATATAAGCCGGGAGATAGAATTAATGTTCGAAAGTTGTGAAAATATTTATTTGTCAATTTCTTTGAAATTGATAAATAAATTAAAAAATAAGATTAAGAGCCATGTGGGGTAAACCAAATGGAAATGCTAACAGAGCCACACTATAGTTGACCAGCTCTCCTTGGGGTCCAAAATTTCAGTTTTTTTGGCATCATTTGTGGTATCGGAGCCATTGTTTTAAGATTGTTTTTACAGAAAGATGACATGGCAATCCGAATTGGTAGAGGTGCTGGCAGAAGGAGACCTGTTGCAAACGCAGAGGTGTTGGAGATTTTGCAGAGGGTCGAGGACAGAGTAGATGTCGTGGAGCGAAGACAGACCAGAGATCCTGAAGACATCAGCGAACTTGAAACAGAAGAAGCTGAAGAAAATGTTGAGATTCCTCCTGACATGAGGCTCCTTAGAACTATTCTGGGGTCTGCAGTTAAGCCTAGAATTGAAGTGTCGAGTTATGCAGGGGGACTGAATCCAGAGGAACTGGTGGATTGGATAAATGAAATGAATAAATGCTTCGATTATGAAGAAATAAGTGAAGATAAAAAGGTCAAGTTTGCAGTGACAAAGTTGAAGGGACATGCTGCACTTTGGTGGGATGGAGTGCAGGCAGAGAGGAGGAGAGTTGGCAAGCAACCTATCAAGAGCTAGACCAGAATGATGGCTAAATTAAAAGGTAAATTCTTGCCTAGTGATTACTAGCTGACATTGTATAAGAAAATGCATAACCTAAGACAGAGGTTGCTGACAGTAAAAGAATACACAGAGGAATTCTACAGAGTAAGCATAACGGTTGGGAAATTTCAAGACACACCAGATAATACTGCCAGATATGTGAATGGTCTCAAGCTGGAGATCCAAGATGAGATTGGTCTCCTATCTCCTAAGATAGTGGAAGAGGCCTATCAGATGGCCTTGAAAGCAGAGGAGAAACTCCTGAGAAAACAATCTTCCAAGAAGAGAGGTAATTTCTGAGGAAAGGGAAGTCAGGGTGGTAGAGGAAAGCCTAAAACACCCAGGGATGGAGCTAACAGTGGCTCACCTCAGAATTCATCTACAAAGGATGATGCAAGAGGCAGAAGGGGTTCTTATAGAGGAAAAGGAAGAGGAGGCAGAGACAAAGGCAGAGGTAGAGAGTTGAGGTGCTATAGATGTCAGCAAGTGGGACATAAGCACTATGAGTGTCCAGAGAATGTGGGTGCTGGTCCAAGGAATGTTGTTGTTGCCTGAGCTGGAGAAGAGGCAGAAATTGAAGAAGAAATTCTTCCAGAGAGGGGAGAGTCCCGGGTGGTAAATAAGGTCCTGTTGAAGCAAGCCAAAGAGGTCACTAAGCCTGCACAAAGGAAGACTTTTTTTAGGATCATATGCAAGGTCCAAGGGAAATGCTGCCAGCTAGTCATTGATAGTGGCAGCACAAACAATCTAGTTTCCACTGAGGTGATAGAGAAATTGAAGTTGAAGACAAGGGAGAATGCAACTCCCTACAGGGTGTCCTGGCTGCACAAAGGGCACCAGCTGGTTGTAAAAGAGCAGTGTGAGATAGAGCTGCAAATGGGAAAATATAAAGATAAGGTCCTATGTGATGTAATGCCCATGGATGTGTGTCATATACTGCTGGGTAGACCTTGGCAGTTTGACAGAGCAGGAGTGCATGATGGCAAGAATAACACTTACAAGTTCTTCAAGGATGGGGTACATCATACATTGTTACCCATGGAAGAAGGAGAGCCATCCAGCAGAGTGATTGATCCAGCAGAGGGAAGGAATATCTGCAGTAGATAGAAGAAGAAGAGGTAAGCTTTGCTTTAGTTTGCAAACTTAAGGTAGTTCTTACTTCTACAAAGATTTCTGATTTGCCAGTAGAAATCCAAGAGATGTTAGACAATTATTGTGACATTATTGTGGATGATTTCCCTGATGATCTGCCACCTGTGAGAAATATCAGCCATCAGATAGATTTTATCCCTAGTTCAAATCTGCCAAATAAGGCAGCCTACAGAATGAATCCCAAGGAAAATGAGGAAATCAGGAGATAAGTATAGGAATTGGTGGACAAAGGACTGATCAGAGAAAGTTTGAGTCCATGTGCAGTACCAGCAGTATTAAGCCCGAAGAAAAATGGAGGCTGGAGGATGTTTACTGATTCCAGAGAAATCAATAAGATCACAATCAGGTACATATTCCCTTTGCCCAAAGTTGAGGATTTAATGGACTATTTGAGTGGTGCTAAATATTTCCCAAAGATATATTTGAAAAGTGGATACCACCATATTAGAATAAGAGAGGGTGATGAGTGGAAAACTGCCTTTAAAACAAATGAAGGACTGTATGAATGGATGGTAATGCCTTTTGGGTTGTCAAATGCACCCAGCACTTTCATGAGACTTATGAATGAAGTATTGAAGGAATTCATTGGTAAATTTGTCATAGTATATTTGGATGATATATTAGTTTTCAGCAGAACTAAAGAAGAACATTTAAGGCATCTTAATCATGTTTTGAAGAAGCTGCACCAAGAGAAGTTGCTGATAAATTTGAAGAAATGCTCATTCATGAAGGAAGAGTTGGTGTATTTGGGGTTTGTTGTTTCTGCAGAAGGATTGAAGATGGACCCAGAAAAGGTTAAGGCAATTATGGAGTGGCCTTCACCCAGGAATGTCTTTGAGGTAAGAAGTTTCCATGGACTTGCTAGTTTTTACAGAAAGTTTATAAGAAACTTCAGTAAGATCAATGCACCCATAATTGAGACAATAAAGAAGAGCAAACAACCATTTAAGTGGACTGCTGAAGCAGAAAGAAATTTTAAAGTTTTGAAGAAAAAGATAACAGAGAAGCCTGTTTTGATTCTGCCTGATTTTACTAAACCTTTTCAAGTAAAATGTGATGCCAGTGGAGAGGCCATTGGAGCTGTGTTGAGTCAGGATGATAGGCCTGTGGCATATTTCAGTGAGAAGCTGAATGACACCAGAAGAAAGTATTCCTCTTATGAGAAGTAATTTTATGCAATTGTTCAGGCACTGAAGAAGTGGAGACATTATTTGATGTCCAGGGAATTTGTATTGTATTCTGACAATCATGCTTTGCAGTATATTGTACAACAGCCCAAGTTGAAACATAAGCATGCTAAATGGGTTGAGTATCTCCAAGTTTTTAATTTTGTTTTGAAACATATAAGTGGTCAAGCCAATAAAGTAGCTGATGCTTTGAGTAGGAGGCACATGCTTGTTCAAGAATTTTTTTTTGAAGTTGTAGGGTTTGATTTTCTCAAAGAATTGTATAAAACAGATCCAGATTTTAAAGAAGCATTTGAGGCATGTAGTAACTATGTTTTAACATATAGAAGCCAGTGGCTGGATTATTTCCTATAGGAGGACTTGTTATTCAGAAGAAGCCAATTGTGTGTACCAAGATGTTCCATGAGAGAAAATTTGATCAAAGAGAAGCATAGTGGTGGACTTGCTGGACACTTTGGTACTAATAAGACCTATGAGCAGCTGAGTCATTTCTATTACTAGCCCAAGATGAGAGCAGAAGTGGACAAGTCTGTGAAGAATTGAAAAATCTATCAGTATGCTAAAGGAAGGATCCAGAATGCAGGATTGTACACTCCCTTGCCTATTCCAGACAGGCCTTGGGACATGGTGAGTATGGATTTTTTTCTAGGATTGCCCAAGACTCAGAGAGGGAATGCTGCAGTCTTTCTTGTAGTGGATAGATTCTTCAAAATGGCACATTTTATTCCATGCTATAAAACTAGTGATGCCACCCATGTTGCTAACTTGTTCTTCAAGGAAGTTGTTAGATTGCATGGGTTACCCAAGAGTATTGTTTCAGACAGAGATACCAGATTTGTGGGTCACTTTTGGAGGACATTGTGGAAGAAACTTGGTACCAAACTGAGTTTCAGCTCAGCTTATCATCCCCAGACTGATGGACAAACTGAGGTGGTGAATAGGAGTCTGGGAAATTTGTTGAGAAGTCTTGTAGGAGAGCATCCCAAGCAGTGGGATCATATTTTTCCTCAGGAAGAATATGCATATAATGACTCACCAAATAGGAGCACAGGGCATAGTCCATTTCATATTTTTTATGGAATGCACCCCAAAGGAATATCAGAGTTAAGAAATCTAGGAAAGGTAGAGCTAAGGACTGCAGATGGTGAGGCATTTGCTTCAGAGATCTAGGCCATACATGAACATGTGAAACAACAACTACAAGGAAGCAACATCAAATACAAAGGCAGAGAAAACTTGAGTAGAAAATAAGTTCATTTTGAAGTAGGAGATTTGGTTTTGTCACACTTAAGAAAGGAGAGATTCCCAAAGAAGAAGTACAACAAATTGAAGTTCAAAAAGATTGGGCCATGCAAGATACTTAGGAAGTTTTTTGCAAATGCTTATGAGATTGAATTACCTCCTGATGTTGGAATATCTCCCATTTTTAATGTTGCAGATTTGTACAAGTATGAAGATGATGGTGCAGAAGAAAGAGCAACAGACAAGGAATAGATTGAGTGGAGGGAACAGCTACCTCGAGCGCAACCACTGCAGCCAGAGAAGATATTGGATAAAAGACCATTCATAAGGACCAGAGGACAAGAGTACTTTCAATACTTGATCAAATGGAAGGACAAGCCAGAGGAAGATGCCACTTGGATGACTGAAGGAATGTTGCAGAAGATAGGAAGATCAGTGGAAGAGCTCATGGACAGGAGCCCATGAATAAAATTTCCGTCGGGAGTCTGATGCAGGGGCATTAGACACTAGCCAGCAATGTAGAAAGTTTTGTCCACATGTTGTGGCTAGGAGGGTTCAAAACATTTGAATTGTTACAGATAGGTGTTAATACCTCAGCTGACTGTATCATTTAGATTAGTTAGATTTGTAGAAGTTGAACAGTTCAGTTCGATCCATCTGTCACATTTCAATTAGTTGAATAATTGTAATTAGGATTTTGGCTTTCTAAAACGGTCCTTGTAGAGGAACCGAAGAGTCACACTATAATGTATATAAATTAAATCCTTGGATATATTGGAGAGAGGGGAAGAGAGAGGAAGAGAGATTTCTGCAATAAACTCTGTGTGTTAACAATTGTTTTCAGTTAAATTATTTCAGAGCCTATTTGCCATTGTATTTTCTCGAATCGTTAATTGTGAAGAAATTTTTTAATTGTGAGACAATTGTACGCTGGTTCCGTGTGGAATCGTTGAATGTGGGAGTTGTATAAGTTCGCATTTCTCTGTCTATTTCCCTGTAATTGTTTGGATAAACCCTATGAAGAAATACCGTGTGTAGGCAAGGTCTGGTAATAATGGTGAATCCCGCTTCACAAAGAGATGAATTCTTTTATTGTTAATTGAAGTTTGGAACCCTGACCTGAGTTAATGAATTAAAGGGAGAGTGTAACCCGACTTAACCGTGGGTTGATCACTCTATCGAAACCACGAATGGATTGCAAAGTCGGATTGCTCATATCGCACCACTTTTGGTGAATAAGTGGTATTTCCTGGTTGGGGAGCAATTCCATAGAGTGTTCGACGTGTGGCAAAGTGGACCCCTGGAAAACCACCGTTTAAACTACGCCATCACACGTTATCGTTCGTACCAGGATGTCGAGCGATATTTCCATGTGCCGTTGATTTGGGAAGGGGCCATCAAACGGTGATCGCACGCTGGACTTGCACGAAGTTTAATAAAAGAGCCCGGATCATATCGACAATGATCGAAGGTGTAGATTCATTGCGGGAGGGGACGAGCCAGGGATTGCCGCCGTACTCCGGAAGCCTCCACAGTGACATCATGGGACCATTGACCGTAGAGGTGGGGTCCAAAGCCAAAGGTTTGTTATAAGCCATTTATTCAAAAAGCGTAGAGTATCAATTAAAGGTGCGAAGGGTTATAACTTTAGTCCTAAAGTTCAGAGATAATATGTATAAGCCGGGAGATAGAATTAACGTTCGAAAGTTGTGAAAATATTTATTTTTCAATTTCTTTGAAATTGATAAATAAATTAAAAAAGAAGATTAAGAGCCACGTGGGGTAAAACAAAGGGAAATGCTGACAGAACCACGCTATAGTTGACCAGATCTCCTTGGGGTCCAAAATTTCAGTTTTGTTGGTGTCAAAGAATCCTTTCTTCCTTGATCTATGCAATTCTTCAATAACCGGATCCCTTTCTTTTGGGAAAATTTCGTCATCCATGGTACATGCCATGAGCACTTGCAGATCTTGATCCAAAACTTCTTCTTCCTCATTTGAAAATCCATTATTATCTTCATTTGTATAATAACTCCTTCCTTTTTTAAAATTGTTTCCCTTTATCATGATTTTCTTTATAAGGACATTTAGCAGCATAATGACCAAATCTATCACAAGCAGAACACTTGAAAGGAAGCTTACCTTTGAATCTTCCAGTACATGGTTGAAGTCTTCTCACAAAATTTCTTCTTCTTCTTCTGATATATAACTTTATTCCTTGAGAGTTTCCTTTTCTTTTCCTTTAGCACAGGCCTTAAAAGCAGCTTCTCTAACTTGCGAGGGACCTCCTCTTCTCATTTCAAAAGCAGTCAGGATACCATGCAGTTGAGTAAGAGTAAGAGTTTCTAGATCCTAATTTTCTTCAATATCTGACACTTTTGACTCGAACTTTGGAGTTAGAGATCTCAATATATTTTCTACTAAAGTTGAATATTTTATATCTTCACCCATATTCCTCATAGAATTCACAATCTCATCTAATCTTAGGAATAACTTGCAATACTTTCATCATCATGCATTCTGAAATTTTCATATTGCATTCTAAGAGTTTGAAGTTTGGCACTTTTTACCTTTGCATCACCTTCATAGCTTTGAATGATCTTGTCCCATATTTCCTTTGTTGAATTTAGCTACATCACTTTGAAAAAAAAAATTCTGACAGGCTTCCTAATAAAGCATTGACAACTTTGGTATTGATTTCATATCTCTTACTTTCTACTACATCTGTAGGAACACTTGCTGGTTACTGATAACCTCCTTCCACAATTCCCCATACTTCTGCTCCAAGACTTTGCAAATAAGCTCTTGTTTGTATCTTCCATAATAATAGATTACTTCCATTGAAAAGTGGTGGCTTGATAGAAAATACTCCTTCATGAATTTCCATTGTGACGGATATCCTTCAAGCAGTCAAGCTTCTTCTGAAGGACCTGCTCTGATACCAATATTTGGGAAAAATACTGAGAGGGGGGGAGGGTGAATCAGTATTTATAACTCACTGTAAAATTTTACCTTTTCTTTACTGATTTCTATACACGACTTTAGTGAACCCAACTAGCATACACACATGGATATCTTTAAGAAAACTTGCGTACGTCTAGAGATATTATTATGCAGATAATTCTTTACTTAGATAGGAGCAACATTCATTCTTGAGATGTTTAGTAAGTAGTAATCATGTGCAATAAGAACATAATAGATTATCACACATAAGCAACACACCTTAACACTAGGATTTAAGGTGGAAACCCAAGTCGGGAGAAAACCATCGTTGTTGTCATCTCTGACTTCAATATTTATTATAAAAATACTGCTTACAATATTGTGTTGGCACAGACTCATACCAGCACGCAAGAACCCACCTGCAAAAGGATACAACCCTCTCTCATTCTCCAGCTTGTACTGGAAGGGAGCTCCAACCCCCTGATCTCGTTTACCAGCTACCACTGGAAGGGAGCTACAACCCCCTGCTTCTCATTTACCAGCCACTCCTGGAAGGGAGCTACTACCCCATGATCTCATTTACCATCTACCACTGGAAGGGAGCTGTGACCACCTTACTGAAGGCTTCGACCCTTAGCACCACCGCGGACCACGTTTCATTAATTTCCACACTAGATCCAACAACTTCAACCCAACGCAACTTGTAGGCTTCTTTTCATCAAATTTTCAGACTGGTCTCACTCCACAACCACCATTGCCCCTTTGCGGGGGCTATGGCTAGTTTGCAACCATGTGTTGTTGTTGTTGCTATGGATTAGGGAAGGGATTATGTAGGATGGAAGGTGTCCTCCTAGAGTCCTCGTTTGCGATAAAATCTATGCATTCTTGCAGTCGAGGGAATTTTTATGTCAAGTGGTCCTCTGCATAGATTTTGCAAGGAAATTTCATGGGCTTTTCCTTCCCTTTGTCATTTTTAGTAGTGTTTTTCTGATTGGGATTATTTTGATGGTCTGGCTGTTCTTTTGAAGAAGATGTGTTTTTCTTGTTCTTCTTATTCTTTCCACTAGGTTTTTGTGAAGTTTTCATAGAATTTACCTCAGCGGTAGGAAGAGTAGTTGATTGGTTAGGGGCAGTGGCAGCCAAATATGGATGGGAGGTTTTCCCCCGAGACTATTTTGTGGCTATACTAGAGATTGTGCCAACGAGACCGTCGGCGTGGACTCCGGGTTTCTGAGTCGCGAGAGAATTTGGATTACTACGGGCATGGGGGATTAAATCATATAGTGTGCCAGATTGCGAATAGATTAAATCTAAATGCTGGGCATAGCGAATGGATTGATCTTCTGTGACCGCACTGGATAGGCCAATGTCTTTAGCTAGGGTTGGTAAGAGAGATTTACAAAACGAATTAGCTAGGATATGATCTGGGATTGGTGCTTTGACTAGCCTCCTCCTACGCCTCCATTCATGAATGTGATCGGAGATGTGGGTGGCGGTGTCTTGGTATATTTAGAAATTCCGTAGCTAAGGCACCAAAAGTGTTGATGGCGGTGCGTGGTAATTAAATATACCACTTGGCAGCATTGCCAGTGAGAGTGGGGGGGAACAGCCGAAGTCGGATACTATCATCCACCATGGAATTAGATACAGACCATAGATGAAAGGTGGTGATGTGTGAAGCCATGTCCTTCCCTTTTTTCCCATCGAATTTTGGGATGTTAGATGGAATATTGTGCCTGTAATATGTGTATCTAATTCCCCAGTGGAGTCTCCAATTCTACTATAGGGTAATATGCTTGGGTAGTGGTTATCGAATATCCCTCTCTAGGCTTTTCGGTGCCCGAGGTAGACAGTCAGATTGGCTATATAGTTCACAAAGATACTGCATACATGTTCAAGATGATTTATATCAATTATTAAAACAATATGAGAGATTACCTCTTTTATGATTCCGGATCCTTTGGAAAACACTAAGCAGCGAAGTAGGGATCTTCCTTCACTAGTTCCAAATTTGCGTCCTGTGATCAAACAAAGCACTAATGCGACCTTTACATGGATCAATAGCATTATAACGCAACTTAGTAGTTCCTAGGGTGCGTTACCTTGGCAGAAATAGGTTTTTTCTAGGTCACTTTCTTTCTTCCATATTACCTTCTCCTCTGAGTTGATGATAAGATAATTTGTTCTGTAACAGAGGCCCCCTAAAGTGTGAGGTCAGAGACAAAGATGATGGCTGAAATAATTTATAATATGTGTAGTAGAATTAGAGAGATTGGAGGACTGAGGAAAACCTGAAACAACAAAATATGTCAGAAAATATAGTATCTATCTTAAGTCGGGCATTCCCATGCTTAGTAGCTAATCAACATGATTTCTCTAAAACAGAGATATGAATAGTGTGTCCACTGATAAGCGTAATGTGGAAGTATCTCTTAGAATAGGATCAATACTGAAAAGCTGTCTCCATAAACAATATCGCAACTTGGGGAAGGAAACACAGATGTAATGATGTAACCTTTGCCCCAAGGTCTTGGACGTCGCTTCACTTAAACTACATATTTACTTACATGTGAATAGAGGATCTATCATTGAACATGTGGGAATTCATCTGATTACTAGTCAGTAATGAAAATTGTTAACTGATGCGAGGGTGGCCACCGATAATGATGATGGTCCCCAAGATGCACAGTACAATCTAGCGAGTGTGAATAAAAGGAGTTGATGTTGAACACTCGTAGAATCATTCGATCGGGAGCCAATAATGAAGACCCCTAATCAAATACAAGATGATCTGCCACTGATGTCTGCAAGTATCTGGGTACTAATGTGTTTCTAGGTCCATTTCCTAGATAAGATGTTGCAGTCAATAGGAAGAGACCTGTCAAAAGGTAGGCACTGAGGCATCCTACATCAGTCAACACGAAATGGGAAAATATGATGTTTTTTTTTATGGATAATATGAAGAGTAAATGGGAATAATTGACGACAAATAATTTTTGGCATGATGATTGATTTGGTCGATATGAGGAGCAGTAGATAGCGAGATCTGATTGAACAATAGAAGGCACTCTAACAGGGTACTAGGCAGCTTAGGCTTAATGAATACCAAAGAGTATTTAGGATTTTTGACCAGTGTAAGAATACTGAAAGATGAAGGCTAAACTCATAGATGGTAGGGTTTGAATAAATGCGAAAGATTTGTCTAGGAAGTGCCATGTTCAAGATATTTGCTTCCAACTCATCCTTTCTTAAATGTAACAGAAGTAGTATCCATTTTGTCCAAATTTTTTCCCCGTCTGATTAAGTTTAACGAGTCCAAATGGGTAAACTTGGTGAATTTTTCATATTTAGAGAGTCTAAAAAATGTCATAAAAGACAAATCCAGGGGGTACCTTTGTCATGTCTTGATAACTGGGCACGATAAAGGGAGAATAGTAAGCCCGAAATGGTTTATTTTTTGTGAGTTAGTCCATCGAAGCTAGAAAAATGAGAAATATATGTTCGATGGACATCTACCTCATTTTGTTATGAGTACGTGGAGACGAAGTAAACTCAATATTCTTTGTGAAATTTTAACGAGTCCAACAGAGAAAAACTCGATGCTTTCCGTGAAGTTTTAACGAGTCACATAGAGAAAAACTCAGTGCTCTCTATGAAGTTTTAACGAGTCACGCGGAGAAAAACTCAGCGCTCTCTGTGAAGTTTTAACGAGTCATGTGGAGAAAAACTCGATTAATTTTTCTGTTTAAAGAGCGATGAAAAAGATGAAAATAATGGCTCATAGTCTTCGATCGTGGTAGTTTAACGAGCCCGACAAAAAAAACTCAGGATTTTTTCGGTTTTACGAGATAGAAAAAAGTTCCTAAAAAGAAAGCTCATTGCTTCTTCATGTTATTTTTAATGAGCTTGAAGAATAAAGCTCGATGTTTTTCAGTTTTAACGAGCTAGAAAAATACCATAAAAAGAAGGCTCAATTCGGGAACGTTAATTGGTCATTTCTGCAGATAGACATTATGTAACTCATCAGAACATCGGTAATTGAGAATAATAGTTGTGACAAACATGCAACAGGAATTCACTACTTCGTTGCACCATCTGAGTGGGTCTTTGCCCCTAGAAATGGCTATAAGAAGGTTGAAGACCCTCATTTTCACCGTTTTAATGATGTGATTGTGCTCTGGGGTAAAAAAGTGGTGAAATTACTACTAGCAATTGTGGATGATCCGGGAAACGGTTCTTCCTTCCGCGAGATGCATGTAAGAGCTCAAACCTCCTACTATCATTTCATTGTGTTTTCTACTTGTTTTTTTCGTTCAAAATAGGGATTTTAGCAAGCCCTAAAAAATTTAAGCGGCTAACACAGGCTATAAGGTAATAGGGTAATATGCTTGGGTAGTGGTTATCAAATATCCCTCTCTAGGCTTTCTGGTGACCAAGGCAGACAGTCAGATTAGCTGTATCAGAGAATAGTAAGCCTAAAACGGTTCAATTTCCATGAGTTAGTCCATCGAAGCTAGAAAAACGAGAAATCAATGTTCGATGGACGTCTACCTCATTTTGTTATGAGTTCGAGGAGACGAAGTAAACTCAATATTATTTGTGAAATTTTAACGAGTCACGTGGAGAAAAACTCTGTGCTCTCCGTGAAGTTTTAACAAGTCACACAGAGAAAAACTCGGTGCTCTCTGTGAAGTTTTAATGAGTCACGTGGAGAAAAACTCGGTTACTTTTTCTATTTAAAGAGCTTTGAAAAAGATGAAAATAATGGCTCATAGTCTTCTGTCATGGTAGTTTAACGAGCCCGACAAAAACAACTCGAGATTTTTTCGGTTTTATGAGATAGAAAAAAGTTCCTAAAAAGAAATCTTATTGCTTCTTCATGTTATTTTTAACGAGCTTGAAGAAGAAAGCTCGAGGTTTTTTGGTTTTAATGAGCTATAAAAATACCATAAAAATAAAACTCAATTTGGGAACGTTAATTGGTCATTTCTGCAAATAGACATTATGAAACTCATCAGAACATCGGTAATCGAGAACAATAGTTGTGACAAACATGCATCAGGAATTCACTACTTCGTTGGACCAACTGAGTGGGTCTTTGCCCCCAGAAATGGCTATAAGAAGGTTGGAGACCCTCATTTTCACCATTTGAATGTTGTGATTGAGCTGTGGGGTAAAAAAGTGGTGAAATTACTACTGGAGATTACAGACGATCTGGGCAACGGTTCTTCCTTCCACGAGATTTAGGTAAGAGCTGGAACCTCCTGCTATCATTTAATTGTGTTTTTTACTTGTTTTTCTGGTTCAAAATAGGGATTTTAGCAAGCCCTAAAAAATTTAAGCGGCTAATGTGGGCTAGTAGTGCTTTTCCCGCATTAAATGCACCTCCCGTGAATAAATAGCGCGTTAGCACGCACTATAGGGAATTAGAGCCCGTGTTAGGTGGAGTCATGTTTTTAAGAACTTAGTTTTTATCATTTTGAATCACTCCGGAGAAATTCTAATCCATAAAAAATGTTGATTTGGCAGGTATAAAGCTGTTCATCATGAGTATCTGGCGAGAAATGGAACATGAGCGAGAAGAATGTGAGATGTTCACTGATGCAGCGACGTTGCTGGTTCTCCGCAGGTGTGGTTTGCTGAAGTATGCTCGATTAAAATTGATGAGGGGACAAGGGGACCTTCTGAGGTGGATAATACAACAGTGGGATGATCGCCAACACGTCTTTCGTATTGGGGGCAATGAGCTCTCAATTAAGAAAGATGATATCTATTTTTTTACTGGTTTGTCGTGCCGTGGACCAAGGCCTAACTTGATCGGATCCAGGGTGAATCCTCGCACTACTACTGACCCGATCCTCGCTCATTTCATACATGATACTGAGGCAGTTAGCAACCAGGTACCTATTGCACGGGTGGCTGCGAGACCGCTGAGGTCTCTGTTATGGATGATAGTTCACATGGCTGGGGCCAAGAGTCAGCATGTGGCCACCAAGGCCTAGATGTCGTTAGCACTAGATTGTATGCAGCCCCAAGTTTTTGACTGGTGCGAAGGTGTTGTTAGGCGGGTTCGTACAGAGCTGATAGCGTGTAAGACCTAGACTCGGAGAGACTTTGGTTATGGGACACTGGTTTTTTCCTTCCTACTAGAGCGGGTGGCGGTTATGAGACCTAGGATGATTATGGATGTATTGGGCCCGCGAGAGCCAAGACAAGCTCGATGGGCAGCTTTGATACCGTGGACGAGAGAGGGTCCTGTTCGTCATTTCTTTGATGATGGGTTATTTGATTGGCTTAACCACCAGATCATCATGATTGAGGACTATCCCTATGCGGGGATGAACTTTACAGGAGATCCCGGGTTAGTGTTGCCCCCGGGCACTCAGTAGGGTCTAGATGGTAAGAGAAGGATTGATCAATGTAGTTGGAAGTATTTTTTTTTTGTCCTTTGAATGTTTTTGCAATTTTTTTGTTTAAAATGGGTGAAAATATATTTTGACATGAATTTTGTTTGCTTGACATAGATGTGGCACCTGTTCGCCCAGCCGGAGCCCCTCGTTATGCACGGTGAGGACTGCAACTTCCCAGGGCTGGCGCAACAACAGAGGATGCGGAAGTCATCGGAGAGAGTGATGATACCCAAATTTTGCATGAGATTTCTAGGAACCTGGAGGGTTTAAGCCTGGGTTTACCACCCCTTCCTATGAGAGAGATTCCAGTTCGTCTATAGCGACATATTGTGGGTGTGTCAGAGAGATAACTGGTGCCTCTTAAGAGGATAGCTAGGGCAGTTTTTTGCTATTATGAGCATCAGGAATAGATGGAGGAGGAGATGTGTAAATGTCATAGCGAGGCTTTGTGTAGCCAAATTTTGTAAAACACCCAAGTTTTGGGAGATTGTTTTATGTAATGTTGATCTGGACACGACACACACACACAGACATATATAAATACATATATATACATACATACTTTTGGCGATTTTGTTTGTTATGTGTTTTTTAATGTTTATGTATTTTCTATGGGAAAAAATATATATACTCATGTGTAAATCTTTTTATAACAAATGTGACAAATGCCAATCTAATACATAGTTTTCCAATGAATTGGCTAATGCATTAAATTCTCTATGGATATGTTCAAATGACATGGTTTGAAACTGACATTCTAAAATTCATACCCTTAAAAAATAACGTAACAAGACTAGATGACGAACATCATAATGATTGTTCAACTACATAACTACGAGCTGGGAATCTAACCTGACCACTAAATTGGAGATGTCATGAGATGAAACTTTTATGAGGAGTTGTATCACCGACATGTACTCGGCAATGTTATTGGTGGCGCTACCCAGGAAAATTCCCCCAGAATCAAGAAGTTCTGACTCAGGTGTATAGAGAACCCAAGTAGCTGAAGCAATGTGTTTAGTGTGACGACTAGCACCATTCGCGTATCCGACGTATGATAAGGAGGATGACGGCATCTATGCAAAAGAAAAATATTGTATATGAGAAAAACACCTAAAAAACCCAAAAATATCCAGAGACATCAAAACAATAGGAAAAACTTATATACATAAAATTACAAAGCATATGCATAGTGGGAAACTAGGCAAAATACTTCTTCAGATAGAGCCCATTCCGGGGCTCCGCGAGTGGAATTCCTTTATAGTCCTAAAGTTCATAAGATCCTTTTGAGAGGACTTTAGTGACTACCTAAGGACCAAGCCATAATGGTTGAAGTGTTCCTGACCCCAAGAGGTTGTGTCTATGAACGTAGAGTAGTACAAGATCACCCTCTTGAAAAGAACGAGGCTTGACAGATTTGTCATATTGAGCTTTGACTCGGCATTTGTGGGCTTCGAGTGCTAGTGTGGCATCTCAACGAGTCTCATCCAAGTGATTGAGCGAGAGCAAGCGCTCTTCTGTGGCGGTGGTGCCGGGTAGGAGTTCAACAACGAGCTTGAGTGATGGAATTTCAGACTCGATTGGAAGTACTGCCTCCAAGCCGAATGCGAGTTGGAATGGTGTGAAGCCTGTGGAATTTTTGACTGACATACAATATGCCCATAACATGGAATATAAATTTTGATGCCATTTGGTTTTATGATTGCCTACTAACCGACGAATCATGGTTTTGAGGATGCCATTTACGGCTTCGACTTGGCCATTCGCTTGCGAATAGTAGGATGAAGACTGATCTTATTGAAATCCTAGCATGGAAGTTAATTCTGTCATCATATGGTTCTGAAAATGTGACCCATGATCAGTGATTATTGAAAGGGATAATCCGAAACGACATATAACCTGATTGAACAGGAAAAAAGCGGCGGTTTTGCCATCGGCTCTAAAAGTGGGAATGGCTTCTGCCCATTTCGTAAAGTAGTCGACTGCCACGACAATATAGTTGTGTCCATCAACCGAAGTGGGATTGCATGTAACGAAATCTATTCCCCATTTAGTGAAAGGACCAATGGAGATAATCAGGTGGAGGGGGACGGGGTGAGCATGCATTTTCTTCATGAAAATTTGACATGAATGGCACTTCTGGATTGGCATGATGTAGTCTTTAAAAAAAGTGGGCCAATAATAGCCTGCATGTAATATTTTATGGGCAGTAGCTATGCCAGAAAGATGACCGTCGCATGCCCCTGTGTGACAGTCATTTAAAACATGTTCCACTTCGTCAATGGTGAGACAACGTCGAAGAATAGTATCGACACCACGATGATATAGAGTATCATTGAGTACGAGGTATTGTTTCGCTTGGTGGTGAATACAACAGCGGTCGTTCGATGTGAGAGTTGGGTGGAAGCATTGAGTTTGGAGGTAGACCAAAATGTCTCCATACCAAGGATTAGAAGAATCGACTAAGAAGACGAATTCATCAAAAAATGGATCATGAGCTACATCTCCTCGGTCAATTCTGGGAAGATCCAATAGTAATTCGGCGAAGACTAGAGATTTATTTTCTTTGGCAGCAGTGAAAACCATGTCAAATTGTTGGAGGATCACTATCCATTTGGAATATTTTCTTTCGATAACTTGGTGAGACAAAATGTGTTGCATGGAATTCTCCAAAGAAATAACAGTAGTTTGACGTAGTAATATATAGTGTCGGAGTCGAGTGGCAGTGAAGAGCACTGCGAGGGAGAGTTTTTCCACATGTGAGTATCGTAGTTTGGGCCCGATGAGACCTTTTGAAAAGTAATATATCACATGTTCACTATCTTCATTGTGAACTTGAACCAGAACCATGCCAAGTGAGGATGGTGAGGCTGCCAGGTAGAGGAGAAAGTCGTGTGAGTAATCGGGGGCACTAAGAAGTGTGGCGGAAACGAGTGCTCATTTCAAGGCATCAAACAACTATTGAACTTGATCATCCCATAAATATAGTGTTCCCTTCTTTAATAATTGAATAAATCCTTTCGTCATCTCAACATAGTTCACGATGAAACTACGTAAAAAGTTTGCCTTCCCTTGCAAACATTGGAGTTGTAGGATGGATTGTGGTGCGGGCAATTCAACGATTTCCTTAACTTTAGAAGTATATTGTAGAACCTACACCAGGCGAAGATTTTTTTAGGTGTGTAAGGTGATGGGATCGCTTATTGGAGTGAGCCGAGAGGTCATCCAAGTATGCTTGTACAATATGCCTAATGTCATGTAAAGTGTAGTCCACAGCCCTTTGAAAAGTTGCTCCAACATTCTTTAGACTGAATGGGAGTTTACGATATGCAAATGTGCCCCAAGGAAAGATGAAAGCAGTTTTATGTTGGTCCTATTTTTTAATCACAATCTGGTTATACCCCAAGAAACCATCCATAAAAGAAAAAGACTCACATCCAGCACAATCATCAAGGATCTGATCTATGAATGGCATAGGATAATTGTCTTTGAGACAAGCAGCGTTCAAATCATGATAATCAACACAAACTCGGATGGTGACTTGTTTTTTGTCTACGGGGACTGGATTGGAAACCCATTTTGTCAAAGGAACAAGATAGATGAAACCAACATTCAAATTTTTTTCTACTTCAGTTGTGATGGCGGCCGCTTTGCATGGGTGGACAGGTCGGAGTCATTATCGAATAGGTTTAGCAATGTCATAAAATTTGATTTCGTGCTCTACTATAAACAGATCTATGTCGGGAATTTTTTCATAATACCAAGAAAACACATCACAAAATTCTTTAAAGTGGGATGTGAAGTGTGCAATTTCCTCGGGTTTTCAATTTTCTCCAATTTGAATGTTTTCCACAATACCCGTTTTGACCGAGATATCTATGAGCATTGTCTTAGAAATATTTCCCATGTTCCCTTCCGAATCGATGGTTTGAACAGTCGTGTAAATGGAAGGGACTATCTCAGGTGGGTCAAAGGATGGGATTTGAGTAGTTATTGCATCCGAATCAAACATCAAAGTGCGATGGTGGAATTCTCCCCAAGGTCATTCTTCTAGAGACTTGATCTCTCGAATAGCTTCATCTGTAGGTAGGATTTCATCGAGGAGATCTTTAGAAGGAACTGTGATGTGTGGGGAGTTTCTACCATTGGTTGAAACCATAGCCATGGAGGGTTCAAATGTAATTTTGAGGGTTTGGTAAACCAACTCAACTGGTGAGAGCGGCATCTGATCTCCATAGGAATCAATGTTTGAAGGTGTCGGTAGGATCCATGGGTTGATAGAGCCATCCAATGTGGTGGATATCATTGCAACTGTATTTGGAACCTCAGGCGACGGGAGAGGAAAACAACCCATTAGGGAATATGCCTTCATAAGATCGGTACCAATACTGACGTATGAGTCAGGAACACCTCCTATTAGGGGTACAGTGCTACTTGGTAATGTGGCATAATCAGGGGTGCAAAAGGATAACTGATCCACTGTGACTATTTTCCCATCCAATGGAAAGAGGATGAGTCATAAAACGGAAGAAACAATGACAGTCATTGCATATGACCAACTGCGACCCAGCAATAGATTATAGTCTAGATGATGATCTACGACTTCAACGTCCACCGTTATTGTTTTCCCACTAAGTGTAATGGGAAAGCTAGCAAGGTAGCCTTTTGGAAGGAAAGTGTGGCCATCAAAAGCTTTGAGGGAGTTCGACGGTGGACATAAAGTGGGAGAACCCAAAGCGAGCTAGAAAGTAGTTGAGATAACACAATTTGAAGCACCTTCGTCAATGACAGTACGATGGGTTGGTCTCCCTTTTGACACAAATTGTATTTGGAATGAAATTTGGTGTGAGAGGTGGGGTTTATATTTATCCATGTCAAAAATAGCTAGTGTAGAATCCTGGGGGTCAATCCCACCAATGGTCGAAAGCAAGGCTTTCCTTTGTGCTAGAAAAGTTTGCAATACTTCAAGAGCAGACATGGCTGATGGTGCCTGTGCCAAATCTTCTACAATGTTGTAGTTTTGGGCGGCACGTGTAGAGGTGTTATGAGTTGTGCGTCGAAGTGTCCCTTTGGGGGTACAAATCGTAGGGTTAGCAGTAGGCCATTTGATATGCAAATCGTTGGGCGGCGGTGGATTTGAATTGGAACCAGGTTCCTGAGTATCTATGACAGGATTTCCATAAATTTTGGCTCATGTCTGAAGTTAAAAACTTTCTATGCCATAAATGGCAGATGATTCTTCACCGGAAGGATGTGAACCACCATTGCCCCTTTGTGGGGGTTGTGGCCGGTTTGCAACCATGTGTTGTTGTTGCTGCTATGGATTAGGGAAGGGATTATGTAGGAAGACAGGTGTCCTCCTAGAGTCCTTGTTTGCGATACAATCTGTGCATTCCTACAGCCGAGGGAATTTGTATGTCAAGTGGTCCTTCGCATAGATTTTGCAAGGAAATTTCATGGGCTTTTCCTTCCCTTTTTCATTTTTAGCATTGTTTTTCTGATTGGGATTATTCTGATGGTTTGGCTGCTCTTCTGAAGAAGATGTCTTTTTCTTGTTCTTTTTATTTTTTCCACTAGGTTTTTGTGAAGTTTTCACATAATTTACCTCAGCAGTAGGAAGAGTAGTTGATTGGTTAGGGGCAGTGGCAGCTAAATATGGCTGGGAGGTTTTCCCCCGAGACTTTTTTGTGGCTACGCTAGAGATTGTGCCAACGAGACTGTCAGCATGGTCTCTGGGTTTCTGAGTAGTGGGAGAATTTGGATTACCAGGGGCATGGGGGAGTAAATCATATAGCGTGCCAAATTGCGAATAGATTAAATCTAAATTCTGACGAATGGATTTATCTTCTGTGACCGCACCGGATAGGCCAATGTCTTTAGCTAGGGTTGGTAAGAGAGATTTACAAAACCAATTAGCTAGGAGATGATTTGGGATTGGCACTTTGACCAACCTCCTCCTACGCCTCCATTCATGAATGTGATCGGAGATGTGGGTGGCGGTGTCTTGGCGCAGCGATGTTAAAAGTTCAGTACCGATTTCAAATCTGATAGGTAATTTAATTTTTTTTAGAAATTACGTAGATAAGGCACCAAAAGTGTCGATGGCGGAACATGGTAATTAAATATACCACTTGCCAGCAATGTCGGTGAGAGTGCGGGGGAATAGCCAAAGCTGGATACTATCGTCCACCATGGAATTAGATACATACCATAGATGAAATGTGGTGATATGTGAAGCCGGACCCTCCCGTTGTTTCCTGTCAAATTTCAAGATGTCAGATGGAGTCTTGTGCCCGGAATCTGTGTATCTAATTCCCCAGTGGAGTCACCAATTCTGCTATAGGGTAATATGCTTGGGTAGTGGTTATCGAATATCCCTCTCTAGGCTTTCTGGTGCCCGAGGCAGACAGTCAAATTAGTTGTATAGTTCACAAAGGTACTGCATACATGTTCAAGCTGATTTATATCAATTAGTAAAACGAGATGAGAGATTACCTCTTTTCTGATTCTAGATACTTTGGCAAACACTGAGCAGCGAAGCAGGGATCTTCCTTCACTAGTTCCAAATTTGGGTCCTGTGATCAAATAAAGCACTCGTGTAATCTCTACAACAATATACTATTTATTAACTCAAATCAGCATATAATAAACATAAAATAACACAGATCTAAGCCATTCATCTCATGCTATATTAACAATTGGAAAATAATGACAATATCAAAGCATAGAATGGACAAAATAGATACAGTTCTGTTGATTTATAAAAAGGAGGATTACAATCATCGGTTGGACCAAGCTCTCCTCCGTCTTCCAATATCTATCTCTCTTTCCTTGTATGTGATGGTGATCAAGGTGGTACGCTCTCAATATCACTTCACCGTACCTCAACTACCATATAGTAACAACGTAACTCTGCTCCACATGTATTCAAAAAACCTTCGACCTTGGACTAGTAACCCACAACTCCATTTTATAGGAGATGGAGAGGGCAGATCTTACCCAACTCTTTCAACCAGTTTGAAAAGGAAAAAAAAAAGATGTTTCCTTAGCTTTACATTCTTTTGCCTTCTTTTAGAGTCTAGTTGCTTTTATTAAGGCCTAATAATATGTTAGTGCCTTTCAGTTTCTATTTTGTACTGACTCTCCATGAGAAAAAGCTGGGTTTTCTAATCATTGTCCACAGGATTCTTCCTGTTTTATGTTTAAACACAGGTAATGCTACCCTCTAGGTGAACTAGAGCATTTCCCTAGTCACTAACGCGACCTTTAGATGGATCAGTAGCATTATAATCCAGCTTAGTAGTTCCTGGGGTGCGTTACCTTGGTAGAAATAGGTTTTGTCTAGGTCACTTTCTTTCTTCCATATTACCTTCTCCTCTGAGCTGATGAGGAGGTCATTTGTTCTGTAACATACTGAGGCATGATGATCAGGCTCTTTCTTCTCATGCTTGTTGGGAAAAATACTGAGGGGGGGGGGTGAATTAGTATTTATAATTCAATGTCAACTTTTACTTTTTCTTTACTGATTTCTATACGCGACTTTAATGAACCCAACTACTGTCTACATGCAGCTATATTTAAGAAAAAATGTGTATGTCCAGAGATCTTATTATGTAGATAATTATTTACTTAGATAAGAGCATCATTCATTCTTTAGATGTTTAGTCAGTAGTAAACATGTGCAGTAAGAACATAATAAATTATCACACATAAGAAATACACATGAACACCAGGATTTAAGGTGGAAACCCAATTTGGGAGAAAACCATTGTTGTTGTCGTCTTGTCTTCATTATTTATTATAAAGCAAAATTCTTACAACATTTTACTGGCGCAGACTCATACCATCACCCAGGAACCCACCTACACAAGGTTGCAAGCTTCTCTTATTCTCTGGATTCTACTGGAAGGGAGCTCCAACCCCCTGATCTTGTTTACTAGCTACCATTGGAAGGGAGCTACAACCCCCTACTTCTCGTTTACCAACCACTCCTAGAAGGGAGCTACTACCCCCTGATCTTGTTTACCAACTACCACTGGAAGGGAGCTACGACCCCCTTATTGAAGGCTTCAACCCTTAGCACCACTGCGGACCATGTTTCATCAATTTTCATAGTGGACCCAACAACTTCAACCCAACACAACTTGTAGGCCTCCTTTCATTAGATTTTCAGACTGGACCCACTCCACACATTTAAGCTCAAAGAAAATTCATCAAAATGAAACTTATAACCACATAAACTTATTCAATGAATCATCAACCAATCAACCAACCAATGATATTTAATCATATTCAACTAGAAGCATAATCAGTATTCAAAAAACGTAGATCTGTATGAAGACATCATTGACATACATCAGTAAAACAACAAAACAGATCATACATTTCCTTCTGCACATTTCAGCAAAACCCTAGATCCCATACGCACTTTTTCTTAACTAAACCTGTGTATATACGCGCTTTCATAGAGACGAACCTTCATATAGATTTGCAAACATTACAGGACTGTGTGACTCTTCAGAATAGATAATCAACTCAGATCTTACCCTTCACTTCAACAAACATTCGCCAGATCACAGATCAGAACATTTCATAAACAAATCTAGAAAATACATTATCATTTCAGGTCTAGATATCTTGATCCATCATAATATTCATAGGTGAATTATTATTTCATATCTATCAATAAACTGTAACCCATTCCGTGCAGATATAATTCAGAGTGAAGTATTCATTAATACCCAAACACATGCACACCTTTGCACTATGATCTTCATCTCCTTATATAGTTATAGCCTTTACCAATACCATGAGCCAAAACCACACAACTGTTGATGGTATTCTTGGACGGGATCAAATAGATGACACAACGCTCAATATTATGGGCTAATGCCATGGTAATGCCCCTTGGTATCATAATTTTAGAGTGCAAAAGGCATACACGATTTTGCCTCTTCATACCCGCGTGTATACGTGACTTCTCTTCATAAAAAATGGGTATATACTAATTTTGGATGTATACGTGGGTTTCCTGTATGCCAAGTAGTGTATACATTTCCTTCATATGCGGGTTGCCTTCATCAAAATTGCGTATACATTGAGAAATATTTCCTATTTCATTTCTCTCGCACTTACTGGAATTCCTTTCTCTGTCACAGTTGAAATAACCTGAAGAAACATCATTTTACATCTTTAACAAATAGGTTGCTATCAAAAGGTAGCTCATCAAGTAGGTTTCCATCAAGGACAACTTCATCAAGTATTTTTCCATCAAGGACAACATATTGCATCATATTTCCAACAATATCCCCCTTTGGACTTGATGGAAACCATGATGGTGTTTTATCACCACAACAGATAGATACATTAATCATAACCATTATTCAAACACCAAGATACTCTCCCCCTTTGACATCAAGGGAAAAGGGCGGATCAATACGAAAACAAGGTTTCTCTTCCCTTGTAGAAGAATAGCTCTGTAGATCTAATGTGCACTGAATTTACCATGCTCCCCGTGAGTTCATGCTAAATCTTCAAAAAAAAAAAAAACTTTTTAAATGAAGTACATGATTCTATTAACTCAACCGAGTATGACCTTTCCTATCACCAAGGAATCATACTTACATCAATGATCCAACCAAGTGGAATCACATATTTGACTCAACATCCCAACCAAGTGGGTTTACAAATTTTGACTCAACTACCCAACTAAGTGGGTTTAAAAATTTGAACAAGTCCTTAGGTCTCAAGACTGAATATAACAATTTTACATCATAGGTCTCAACATGACCTTTTCATCAAATTACAGATATGATTTTTTATAACCAAGACCAAAAGACCTCAAGAGAGAGATCATATTTCAGAACCATCATAGTTCCAACAATGCATTACTCTCAGCAAGGCTAATGCTCCCCCTAAAATTGTGCATCTTGAACACCTTCACCAACCAATTCATCAAAGCATCTTCATCAAATAGATAATCAAAACTTAATATCATATCAACAGATATAACCATCAACATCAGATCAAAAAATTTATTAATGTTAGCAGCATATCAGAAACTTTTCTTGAGTCTACCTCACTGTTTTTCTTATAAGAGAAAAAAATACACAATTATTACCATTGGAACTCGCGTGTATACATGGATTTAGTTCATGAAACCCGTGTATAGAAAGTGAAATACAAAAAATTTCACAACTCCATCTCCTCCTAGATTTATACATTATGTACCTATCTTTTCTTGTCACATCAGATGCACTGTTATAAATAAACACAACCAGAATTACCAAACCAACCATGGGAATCACCATATATTTCTCCCCTTGTGATGATACATTACTGATTCCTATAATGTATCTAACATCACTCCTGTAGTCATTATGTGAAGTAAACTTTAGAAATAGATGACTACAGTAGGATCAATATTTCCTACGTTTTTGACTAGTGCTTCTTCGTTCTCCAGCTTTGCTTGTAATTTCTTATTGTGTGCTAGAACTTCTCCAATTTCTCAGATATGTTCATCATAATTGACCTACAATCAATGGTATTATGCCCAAATAAGTTACAATAGAAACAAAATCCATGAAAGAATCCTTTCTTCCTTGATCTATGCAATTCTTCAATAACTGAATCCCTTTCTTTTGGGAAATTATCGTCATCCATGGTACATGCCATGAGAACTTGTAGATATTGATCAACACCTTCTTCTTCCTCATTTTACAATCCATTATTATCTTTTATAATAACTCCTTCATTTTTCCAAACTGTTTTCCTTTATCATGATTTTCTTTATAACTACATTTAACAGCATAATGACCAACTTTATCACAAGCAAAACACTTGAAGGGAATCTTACCTTTGAATCTTCCAGTACATGGTTGAAGTCTTCTCACAAAATTGCTTCTTCTTCTTCTGATATATAACTTGATTCCTTGAGAGCCTCCTTTTCTTTTCCTTTAGCACATGCCTTAAAAGCAACTTATCTGACTTGTGAGGGACCTCCTCTTCTCATTTCAAAAGTAGTTAGGATACCATACAGTTGAATAACAGTAAGAGTTTACAGATCCTACTTTTCTTTAGTATCTGACACTTTTGACTTGAAATTTGGAGTTAGAGATCTAAATATATTTCCTACTAAAGTTGAATCTTTTATATCTTCACCCATATTCCTCATAGAATTCACAATCTCATCTAATCTTAGGAATAACTTGCAATACTTTCATCATCATGCATTCTGAAATTTTCATATTGCATTCCAAGAGTTTGAAGTTTGGCACTTTTTACCTTTGCATCACCTTCATAGCTTTGAATGATCTTGTCCCATATTTACTTTTTTGAATTTAGTTGCATCACTTTGACAAATTTTGTTTCTGACAGGCTTCCTAATAAAGCATTGACAACTTTGGCATTGATTTCATATCTCTTAATTTTTGCTGCATCTGTAGGAACACTTGTTGGTTACTGATAACCTCCTTCCACGATTCCCCATACGTCTTCTCCAAGACTTTTCAAATAATCTCTTGTTCGTATCTTCCAGAATAATATATTACTTCCATTGAAAAGTGGTGGCTTGATAGAAAATACTCCTTCATGACTTTCCATTGCGACGGATATCTTTCAAGTGATCAAGCTTCTTCTGGAGGACCTACTGTGATACCAACTTTTGGGAAAAAAACTGAGAGGGGGGGGGGGGGGTGAATCAATATTTATAACTCACTGTAAACTTTTACTTTTTCTTTACTGATTTCTATATGTGACTTTAATGAACCCAACTAGCATATACACACAGATATCTTTAAGAAAACTTGCGTACGTCTAGAGATCTTATTATGCAGATAATTCTTTACTTAGATAAGACCATCATTCATTCTTGAGATGTTTAGTAAGTAGTAAACATGTGCAATAAGAACATAATATATGATCACACATAAGCAACACACATGAACACTAGATTTAAGGTGGAAACCCAAGTTGGGAGAAAACCACCACTGCTGTCGTCTCTGACTTAAATATTTATTATAAAGAAAACTGCTTACAATCTTGTATTGGTGTAGACTCATACCAGCACGCAGGCACCCATCTGCAGAAGGATGCAACCCTCTCTCATTCTCTAGCTTCTACTGGAAGGGAGCTCCAACCCCCTGATCTCATTTACCAGCTACCACTGGAAGGGAGCTACAACCCCCTGCTTCTCGTTTACCATCCACTCCTGGAAGGGAGCTACTACCCTGTGATCTTGTTTACCAACTACCACTGGAAGGGAGCTATGACCCCCTTATTGAAGGCTTCGACCCTTAGCACCACTGCGGACAACGCTTCATCAATTTTCACACTGGATCCAATAACTTCAACCCAACGCAACTTGTAGGCATCTTTTCATCAAATTTTCAGACTGCACCCACTCCACACATTTAAGCTTAAAGAACATTCATCAAAATGAAACTTATAACCATGTCAAATTATTCACTGAATCATAAATCAACCAACTGACTACTAATATTTAATCATATTCAACTAGAATCATAATCACTATTCAAACAACCCAGATCTGTATGAAGACATTATTGACAAACAACAGTAAAACAAAAAAATAGATCAGACATTTCCTTCCACACTTTTCATCAAAACCCTAGATCCCATATGCACTTTTTCTTAAATAATCTGCGTATATACATGCTTTCATAAAGACGAACCTACGTATAGATCTGCAAACATTACATGATTCCACAACTCTTCAGAATAGATAATCAGCTCATATCTTACCCTTCACTTCAGCAAACATTCACCAGATCACAGATCTAAAAATTTCATAAATAGATCTAGAAAATACATTGTCATTTCAGGTCTAGATATCCTGATCCATCATAGTATTCATAGGTGCATTATTATTTCAAATATATCAATAAACTATAACCCATTCCATGCAGATATACTTCAGAGTGAAGTATTCATTAATAAACTGACACATGCACACCTTTGCACTATGATCTTCATCTCCTTATATGGTTATAGCCTCTACTAATACAATGAGCCAAAACCACACAACTATCAATGGTATTCTTGAATGGGATAAAATATACGACACAACGCTCAATACTTTGGGCTAATACCATGGTAATGCGGCTTGGTATCTATTGAAGCCTCAGAAATCTGTGGCAACAAAAAAGGTGGATAAGCACCCGGTCCGGACCTTAAGACAATTCCTTTTTCATTTGGGATAGTGGCTCTGACTGGATATAACGGGACTAGTTTCCCAGAGTTGGGTTTTTTCTTTGATTATTGGGTTTCTCTCAAAGGATTTTCATAAAGAATTACTAAAAACTAAAAAAAAATTATTCTAAAATGAAAAAATTTGAATTTAAGTCTAATTTAATCTAACCTGGGATAATATTAATTTGATGCGATATATAATGATATCTATTCAATATGTGATGATGAATATCATCACAGATTTAATAGAATTATTACTTTGTAAGATGATTCTCTTGAAAAAACAGTTAATCAAAAGAAAATGAGAAATATATCGCATATATATGATGATCATATATAAAACAAACCAATTTCTATCTTTATATCGTACAATAGTGCAACTGATATTTCAGACAAAAACAATCGATTTCATATATAATTCATGAAAACTAGATTCATCACTAATATTCAAAAACAGAATTAGCATACATGGTAATTGTACCAGATGTGTACTGCTCTGTTCATCTGATTAATGATAATAGTCCACATTCAACTCTTCTATCAATAAGTCTTTCAAAGAAAACAAAACTGCATCAACAATGATCAACAAAATGATATATAACTGAAAAGGCCATGTTCCATTACTTTATCAAGGCATTCACAAACTTACTTACAATTAAGCATTATTTGCAAATGTTCTCAATAAAATTCTGGACCCTTCTCTAAATGCATAAGAAGGGTTTAAATACTAAACTAACTACAAACTAAAATTAAATTATTACAAAAATGTAGAGGAGGTTTCAAACAACCTTTCTGTTGTCATTCCTAGAGACAACCTTGAGTTGTGAAAGACCAGTGCCTAGGACATCTCATGCAATAAGGAGCATAAAATATATTTCAGGACTATTATCGACATGAGGCTCTTTACTACTTCAACCTTTACAGGGAGTTACAATATAAATGGAACTAGACTACTCACAGATTCAGCATAATGAAAAGACGCTATAGAGGCAAGGAGTGAATCCTCAATATAGATGCTTCAAACAACTCAAAGATAGCTTTCTGTAGGGAGGGCTGGGTTCTAAAATGCTTTACAAAGATTTAAAAATCAATGATGTTCATTGCGTAGAAAGTAAAGGAGGAATACTAAGTACTAATGAAATGGAATTCCATAAACATATATAAACATGAGATGGGCTTAAGAAGATAAGAATCCATACATGTCAGAAGTTTTGAAAGAATAGCATCCCACAGTGTTTAATATAGAGGAAAGATGAGTGAAGTGAAAATTGAAACAACATACCATGCCTGAGCCATATTTAAAGTGCCTATACTAGTTGAGTATAAGTATCAATAGCGATAAATTTATACCAGAGCTAGTGAGCCACTCACATTCCATAACATGATATAAGAAAAGTGGAGACAGTGAAATAGACAATGAAACAATATCACATAAGATGGAGTCACAAAATATAAAACATTAAGACCAGAATCCTCACGTAAAGTAAAACTTCTCCTCGCTGAGACCCAACGGGCTCTTCACATTTCTATTAAGATTTCCAAAACAAGCATACAAAAATTCTTTCATAGCAAAATTCTTCCGAAAATCTGGAACCTGTTTTTCTCTTTAGATATTGCTTATATAGAGGCCTCAGTACATGAGCAGGAAGATATTTTTGGGAAAAATATCTTCCTCACATGCTAGAAATTAGTTAGAGGTCTTTATCAAAACAACAAAAAATTTATGATGAGGAATAGAGGCATCTCATCATTTGCAGTTAGGCACTCGGCCGTTTTGAAGCAAAATATTAAACAAAAGTCTTGGTAGAAAAGTAAAATGCTGGAGTGGAATATAAATTCCACTTGAAACTTAAAAGTAATTAACTAAGGTAAAAATCAAAAAGGCCACTAGTGCTGGATTATGAATTGATAGTATTTCACTGATGAGAAGGGGTTGAAGTAGTCACTGACACTGGCGGTGGAACATTTTCTGACGAGCTAGCGATCTGGCTGGCGAACTGAGTGCATCTTTGCTGGCTGTCCGTTGAAGGTTTAGGCATCGTTGCAAATCCTTCCACCTTGATATAGGCTTCAGTGAGGGTGTTGAAACATGCCTTGGTGGGTATATTGTGTTTTATTAGATGAAGGAGAAAGAATTCTTGGTGGAGCGATGAAACAATTGTCTCAGCTTTTAACCGAGCGGTTTTATCTGACAAAATGTCTATCCGGTCTCTTTCTTCCTGGAGACGTGTTTTATATTCTGTTAATGGTCGTAGCATGGAAGAAGTGGTTGGGTCCCAGCAAGATGGAAGTCCAGCTATTGTGATCTCGACCCAAACCATATCGAACCGATCCACGTTTGTTGCCACCTGTTGTAGGGCTCTCGAAGCTATAACGCGAGTCGCCTCCTTGTCGATGATTTTCTGGCATTCAAAGGCCTCACTGAACCGACTTGGTATGCCATGCTTCTCCACCTCATCAGATTCTAACTCTTTCAAGAAAGAAATATAAGCTTTGGTGTGCTGGGCTCTGCTAGAAAAGTTGAGATCTGCCTCTTGAAATTTCCTGTTGAGATAGAGTACAGAAGATTTGGTTTCCCCAATCATTTTCAGGAAACCCCACTGCTCTGTCAGCACCGAGATGATCTCTGACCAAATTATCCTTCTCGCATCCTTGAGGGTGATATTACCCTTTAGGCGGCTATTGAGGTCAGTGATGGTCTTCTGCTGGTCGGCTTTTTCCTTCTTTTCCTGTTCAATTTCCTTCTGCAATGTCTCTATCTTTCTGGTATTCTCAGCCAAGGAGGTTTCCAACTCGGTGATTCTCAGCCTCATGGTGGCAGCTTGCTTTTCTAATACAAAATTCGCGGTCTTTGCTGTAGTTAGCTACTCAGACAACGAACTAGTCTCCGATGGAGTGGTAGTTGGCACACAACTGTGCATGTCCCAGGTTGTTTGTAACTCTGTCAGCTTGCCTTGAAGAATAGTTATTGTCTCTGCCATTTTTTCTTTTTCCTCTTTCTCCTTCGCTAGTGAGTCAGCCAAGTCTACTTTTTCCTTCTTCGTTGTGCCAATTTAGCTGTCTGAACATGGTGGGATTTTGGTATGCTGACCTTGTGTTTCAATGACGTGACCTCCTTCTGCAATTTCTCTATCACATAGTGCTGTGGGTTGGAGTCTCTAGTTTCCTTTCCTTTGATCGACTCCAGGAGGTCACGTATTTGATTCGCCTGGGTGCGGGAATTTTCCTATTCATTTTTTAGGGTGGCCCTCACCTGTGCATGTTTAGTCTCTAGCTTCCTCAGTGTGATGGTGAGCCTCATTACCTCATCCTTCAGCATGTCACCAACCACCTGGAACAGGTTGCATTTTTCAAGGGCTGGTACCTTGGCCATGTCAATTGCATACTCAAGCACCCTGTAACTAGTGGTGCTTGAATTAGGATCCAAGATGGCCTCAGCCATAGACAATACCAGGTGTTCTGTGTCCACATTCATGGAAGCTGAAACCCTGGTATGATATTTTTCCACGTAACCTTCCAGCTCGGCCTTGTACTTGTCCGTGATCACTCAGTTTTTCAGACTCCTTTCAATTACAATTGGTGAAGCATTGTCGCCAATGGCCTGTGAGACCTCAGAGTAGTCGGAGGAGGTGATACTATCTCTCATCACTTTGAGCCCTGCTTTGCTTCCGTCCGGTTGGTTGTATGGTACAAATGGCTCAAGAAACTATTCTTCCCCTATGATCTCTGTCTCACTTGAGACTGTTTTATACTTTTTGCGGATGGGGGAACTTGTTCTTGAGGGTCCCACTTCTTATTCTTGGCCTCTTTTGGCTTCTCCTTCTTCCCCTGTGGCAGATGAATCTGTCTCTATCTGTGAAATCAAAGGCCAAGTTTCAAGGTTAGCCCTCCACTCTATAAACAGTCTTGACTCTTGTGTATAAGGAGTAGATTTGTTCCTCCTTCTTCTGTTAGAGATAATCCCCTGGGGATCATAGGCCCAAGTCTTCCCCTGTCTTAAATCCATGCCTTGCAATGGCTTCTCAACAACAGGAAGGGCGTGCCTTGAATTTACAATAAACGGGCCAATAGTGATAGGGAGTTTCAAGATGAAACCCTTTTTAGCGGGGACAAAGCGGAGTTGGTCAGATTTGAGAGTCTGCCGAATATACTCCAGGGCATAAACTCGTCGAGAAGGAAACAAATGCAGCTGGTAAGGGGGAGCCTCGACTCCATAGATCCGAATCTCAGTGTAATTGTCAAATAGATACCAATCCCCAGTGCTCTGGGTTTTACTAGCTTGTAGCCAGCTTTTCATTTCAG
Organism: Pinus albicaulis; assembly: GCA_034641835.2. NCBI lineage: Eukaryota > Viridiplantae > Streptophyta > Pinopsida > Pinales > Pinaceae > Pinus > Pinus albicaulis. Next base: position 40,878,892 of record CM076574.1, read on the forward strand.
GAAAAACCCTGGGTGAGGGTGAGTCATGGATGATAGTGTAGACAATAAGCATGAACTCATTTAGAAACCTGGAATAACCCACCCCATTTGGTAATTGGAATATTGCAAAGTTCCAGTTGAAAACTGGTCAGGGTTGAGAATTTACCTCGTATACCCTATCTAAACCCAAACCCTCGAATTTATCAGCATGCTGATATAAGAAGAGGTAGAAGATCATCGAACAAAAGTGGAAATGACCAGTTTCCGAAAGCTCTTGGAACTGGGTCTGGATGTTAGCAGCCAAGAAGCCAGGGATATCTAGAACTACCCCCATTTGAGACATTAACCACAAGAAATAAACACATACCATAGAAAATTCCCCTAAACTGCCTACACCTAGAAGACCTGCGATGAGGGCAAGGATGGGCTGCACTTCTTCTTTGAACGGACTCAACGGGAAAGACTCTACAGAAGGAAGAGATGTAGCTTGGTTGCTGGTTATAGAGGAAATGAAGTCTTCTTGCTGCTCCCATGGAAATTTAGTGAACTGGGAGGTTAAAGCCATTTCATTGAAACTGGTATAGATGGCGCTGGTGGGAAAGTGGAGGGCTTGCCCGATGATGTCGGGAGAAAGAGAAAAAATCTTATTCCCCTGAGTTGAGGTAAACGTGCCTCGACGCTCATCGTAGGCATCTCCGAGCCAGCAAATAAAATCAACCATCGGGTAGACTGGGGGGGTAATCTGATGATAAAACCTGATACAACCACCCGATATCGATCCCTATTCTTGACATGTCACCTAAAAATCTCGGGTTTTATACTGCTGATGGGAAAAGGGTATTGGGGATCACAGATTTCGGCTTGCAGGTCAATGAAAGGCTCGAACTCGGGAGGGTTTTTGGTTTCACAGACCTGAGGAGTCTCTGGTTCATTTTTCTTGGGTGTGCCCCTTCCCATGACTAACATACAAAACTTTTAAAAAACAAAAGGAAAGAAGAGGGAATATGAGGGACGGAATACCTGTGCAGTAGGAAATTTTCTCAGGAAAACAACGCGAGGGTACTAACAGTGACCGGGTAGACCTGGCACTAGCTCCCACTTAGTTTATACCATAGCTGGAAGACCTGTAAATTTTACTGCAGTAAAATATGGGAGGACAGTTATCTAAGACTGAAAGTTCTGAGGTAAAAGGCAGAGAGGTGAAATAAATGGGGTGAGTGTCATAAGGACACTGACAGTGGAGCACGCGGCGTATAGGGATTGGGTGTCAGTTGGAAGTAGGTGAACACCACGTGCCGGGTTTAATACTGGTATGGACCTCGGTACCAGCTCACCTAGAGACTTACCTTACCTTTTTGCCGCATAAATCACACGGTTCTTGAAACATATTCTTTGTAAGACTGGTTAAATACACAACATACAGACCTCTAGGGCCCGCGCTTCACTCTTCCACATCACGCTTACCCGTACTTCGCTCTGCCACATCACGCTTACCTGGGTTCTACCCTGTGGCACGTCACCGTAATTCCGCGGGGGTACGGGTCTCTTCCCCCTTCTGCTTCTTGACCCCCTTGGAATTTCCCATACGAAGAGTTCCCTCACATGCATACTATGAAAGTGACAAGCCTTTTAATAATTTCGTTTTGCATCCTTTACACCATACCTTTGCCTTTTTGTATTACCTTTGCCCTTTCACTTTATGTTTGGACCTTTTTCGTACATATGCCCTAGTTTTAAGCACGTGAATTTTTTTATCATCGTTTCCCTTCAAATATCCTTTAAATTTTTCACCACCCTTCATATATTTGATACATGACTACTCAAGGGTTACCTTAAAAATTGACTGATGTTAATTAATGATCAACACTTTCTCTAAAAACTTAACTTGAACAATAATCTAGGAACTTTGAACTAACAATCCTGATTTTGTGAATCCTGCCCTTCTTTCTGAATGTGACCACGAAGTTGAGAAATATCTATCATTGCTTTAAGTTGAGCTGGTTGTGATATCCATGACTGAATATGTCCCTTGAAAATAACATTTGAGATTACTAACTGAGATCTTTTTGCTGAATCTATAAGAGACTGAAGAGTTTGATGTTGATGGTAAGGTTTGATCAGAAAATTCCAGTAATTTTGCTGATCAAACTTATTATCTTTTTTGATCATTTCCTCTTGTGTATCTACTCTCTGTCTCCATTTTATTTCTACTTCTTTTGTTCCTAAAAGCACATCAAACGTGTTTTCTTTAATAATTTTTGTTTTAAACAATTGATCACATATAGACTGAATAATCTCATTTGATTTCGTGGACGTCTTGGTTGGTGGTTTCTCTGCTTGATTAACTTGTGCTCTCCATTCTACGAATAACAATTCTTTGTGAAGCTTATCTATTTGTGGTAGATTAGCTTGTTTTCATGTATCTGAAATTTGCCACTGAATGTGTTCTTTGATTTTCTTTTCAAGTCTTTCACATTCCAGTTTCTGAATTGCTATCTGCTGAATCATTATCTTATTGGAATCACAATAAGAATCATTCATGGAAGGTTGGTGACAAAAAATTTCTTGTTCTTTATTTAACATAGTGTTTACATAAAGTTCTTCTTTGATGAATTGTTCTAACTGTGGTTGATTCTGTAATTCAACCATTTCTCTTTCCAGATGTGCTTGCTTTCCATTAAGCTCTGTCTGAGACTTTAATTTGAGGCTTTCACTATCTTCATGAAATTGAGTTGTGCTTATTTTGATCTGCTCAATGGACTTGGCTTTCTCTTCATTTAGAAACTGTTCTAATTCTTGTACTCTGGCTTCCTTTTGTTTCAACGATATTCTAACCTCAATGGCTTTATCAACAGTAGTGGTGGAATATGCCCCTGCATATTTTGATAACTTGGTTAGATGTTCAGTGGGATCATGTAAGGAATCCTTCCAAAGTACATCAACTGATTCATCTGTTGGTTTTGGATTTGTTTCATCAATCCTTATTCTTTTATTTCTTTTAACCACAACTTTATAGCTAGGACTGTAGAAAATGTCTAATGACGAAATATCTTAAATCTAAAAAACTATCTGATCTGTAGGGTAGGCCAATATGATTTCTTTTTCATGCACTGTTGGAAATCTTTGTTGCGGATTGACAGTCTCAACTATTTTTTTTGAAGGTTCTGGTGTCTGAAAACTTGATGTTTGATCAATATTGGGATTTTCTTTGGGAGTCTTTATTGCTTCAAAAAATTCTTCCCATTCATTCATCAGATCTTTTACTTGAGACAAATTGGATTGATCTAACATGCTATGAGCATGTTGAACTGTATCTGAATTTGATTTTGTTCCATTGTTCTTTGTTTTCTCCAGCACTGCTATCTCTTGAAGAATTTGGTCAATTTTTTATTTTGCTTTCTTAGATTTGGATTCTTCAGATTGATCCGAATTATCAGACTGTTGCTGTGATTGACCTGATTCATTTTCAGATATATATTTCATTTCATCATCTAGACTAACATTTGGAGTGTGTTTTTCATCTTCAATAGTCAACAAATTCAAAGGAACTTTTTCTTGTATCTTGTTTCTATATGCTTGAAAAGCTTCAACATCTTCTTGACTTAATTGACTAGAAACATATTTGGTAATATCAGAGAAATTTTCCATGCCTGGTAAGAAATCATCAAATTCATCTTCTTCCTTTACAAAATGCTTCATTTTTAGCTCTGCGATGTAATTTTTAATCACATCATTGGGATCATATAATCTTCCTCGCATAACTGCCAATTTCAACAACTGAACCTTGGGAACCTCTTTGTATGTATGGCCAATATTAGCCAAAGAAAAGGTGCCACACTGTAGAGGGAAATTAGGCCAAATAGCCTTTTTACCATCCTTTAACTACTTTGTGACACCATTGACAAGCTGATATGCTATTTCTTTTGCAAGTAATTTATCTGGAACATAGTAAGGTAAAACATGGGGAGAAGCATGACTCCAAAATACTCTAATATATGTGAACTTTTCTTCATCAAACCATCTTGCTATGGGAAGAATATCTACATTGTCTTCTTCAGAAACCCTAGGACCTTTTTTGTTGAAAATCATCAGATGCATGGGCAATATGACTCCGTAGCAGATTTTATAGAAGTGTAAGTGGAACTTGGAATCCTAGAGTTCGCTATGGTAAATATGAATCGGGTAGGGTTTTTGGTGGTCCATTTCCAACCCATGGTAGGAAAATTAGAAGTAAAACAAATGGCATCCATAACATAAGAAGACATATAAAACAAAAGTATTTCTCTTAGCGAAACATTTCTTTTATTCCTATATTCAGTGATATGCTTGGCTAGGTAATTGGATAGAATGTCTGCCCAATTTAGGATAGATGAATTGACGATTGCGTCAATTAGGGGAACCCAATCTCCTGAAAATATAGTACTATCAGGCTTGGAAAATATTCTACACAACATACCGGTGGCATAACAATAAGGATTAGGAATTTTTAATTGGGTACGTACCAAAATTATCTTGCTCCAATTTCCCTTCATTGTCCTTCCATTCATGGATGACTTTGATAAGATCTGGATGTTTTAATTTGAAAGTCTGCACATACTTATTGTCATATTTCTATTGCGGGTTTGGTAGATACATTGCTGCTAAATCCTCTGCTTTGAAAAAACCCATAATCTCTCCTCTCAAATTCTTGAAAATTCTATCTTCAATGTTTAAGTGGTCAATTGCCCACTTAACCATGTCTGTATAAGGAAGAATATTTGGTCTCGCCTCTATCCTGTGAATGTGCGAGCATGCAATGTAAAAAAGGGTTACATCATAGGTAGAATCTGTTGATTAGCGGTTGTCATTGATGTCAACCCAAGTAGCACCAGGGGCTAACCCAATATTTCATGGGAATTTTGACCTGCCAAATTAATATATTTTGGGTCAATAATGCTTTTGATGGTTTCTACTTGTCAAGATGTTTCCGTTGATATATGGCACGCCATGTAATTCTTCACAGTTTGAGAGATATTCATGTTTGAAGTTTGTAACCCTAGTTAGTGGGCTAAAACCCCATGGGATTGGGACATGGGTCATTGAAAAGTAATAATTAATATTTTTTAAGGTCCTAAAATCCCTCCCATTTTCATTTGTTTAAGGCCCTCTAAAATTAAGCATTTATATAAATTTTGATCATCATTTCCTCCTTAGGCAAGGGATTTCGCCATCTGAAACAGGTCATCGTGGCTTTTTCTCTCTAAATTTTTTCTATGAAGGTTTAGAAGTTGAAATTTTTATGAGGTGAAGCTGAAATCCTAAGGAAACTGCTGTAAAAATTTCAGATCAAGGTGCACAATATTTTTGGAGATATGATCTGTGGAATTCATGGTTTTTGCAGGCTCCTGAAATTCATATCAAAGAAGTGACCTTGGTAAAATCGTCATAACTCTCTCTCTGAGTATCAGATTGGAATTCCGTAAAAATTGGAAGATAGTGCACAGTTTTAATTTTTTCTCTATCAATTTCAGAGCCAAATGAGGAAACAGTGACATGTGGCACACCATACAAGTGCGCTCTGCTGAAACAGTCCATAATTAGGGCATTGTCAGAGATTGGGTATAACTCTCTCTTGAAGAATCCAAATTGGGTCAGACCTGTGGCATTGGAAAGATGACTCATAGGACTACTACAAGATCGAAAATCAGATATTTAGGATCTGAAATACAGAGATACACCAGATTCAATATCGAGCTCCTAGAAGGAAATAAAAATCTAGATCATGTGTTGTCAAGGGTTGCAAAGGACCAGACTTTCTACGGAAGCAAAGCAAAGCAAGGCACAGGAGAGGGTGGCATGACAAGAGCAGCAACCAAGGTGCATAATAGCAGCAAGAAGTTCATCATATGAAGTCTTCAAGTAGGCAGCACTGCATACAATCATTGTAAAGGTATCATTGTACTTAGTCATTGTAAATACATTATTGTACAAATTGTACTAGTATCTATTTTCCAAGGGTTGAAGAGGCAGTGTTAGGAGGTCTAGGATCATCATTAGGTGGTTGTGTCAAAGTTGGGGTTATGGTTTATTATATCTTCTTCTTCTATATCATTCTATATCATTTTAAAGTGGACCATTTTCCCTGGTATGGGAGTCCATTCTTATTTTATTCTTCTATAGGGTGGTAGGGTGGTGCTAGGGTGAGTTGTAGCTCATTGGGTGTTGGGGCATCCATTCAGTTGACTACTGAAGAATATCGGGCATTGGAGCGTCCATCCAGTGGGAGCTGGAGAAGAATTCTTTTCTATATTCTAGGAAGTTGGAGCTTTATTTTCAATTGGAGTTGAATATTAAAGAATTATTAGAAAAGCATTAGGTGGTTTTTGTCCTGGAGTGGGTTTTCGCCTTCAAAAATGTGTGCATTTTTGTTCCTCTTGTTTGCTGCTATCATTGTACAAACACTGATAATAATTGAAGATTAACTAATGTTATAATTGAAAGGAATATTGATTCACCACCTCCCCCCCCCTCTCAGTATTTCCAACAATTGGTATCAGAGCATAGTTCCTTCAATAACAGTTTAACAACTGTAAGGAGGTCATGGAGCATACCAAGAATGGTGTACCTCTATTCAATGAAAATAATTATGCACTCTAGAAAGGAAGAATGGAGGTCTATATCTTGGCACAAGGTTACAAAGTATGGGACACTGTTAAAAATGGATTTACATCAACTACGAATGAACAAGGTAAGAAGAATTTGGTAAATGATGAAAAAGAAAAGAATATTATTATCAATGGACTTATTGAATCTACTTATCATAAGATGTTGGGTTGTAAAACTGCCAAAAATGAATGGGAAAATCTTGAGAATATATATGCAGGTGACTCAAATATCAAAGAAGCAGAGCTTCAAATCTATAGAGCAAAATTTGAGCAACTCAGAATGAAATAAGATTGCAACATTGTTGCATACTTCCAATACGTTGATGAAATAACCAATACTCTGGAAGGATTGGGAGAGCCAGTTGATGAGAAGACTATTATATGGAAGATTCTTAGAACGTTACCAGGGAGATTCAACCCAAAGGTATTGGTCTTAGGATACGGTGCAAATCTGGACAAACTCAACAAAGAGGAACTACATGGAGTTCTCATAGCATATGAAATGAGACTTGATGAAGAAGAGGGTACTTCGCATCTAGAAACTGCGTTTGTTGCATCTAAGAAAACCAATAAGGATAAACAACCTTTAATTGAAAATACATGCACCTGCAAGTGTGAAGAAAAGGGAGATGATGAAGAAGGTATTTCAGATGAAGAATATGCTTACTTCACGATAAAACTAAAAATTGGTAAGGGACAATTCAAAGGTAAAATTCCATTGATATGTTTCAGCTGTAATGAGATTGGGGATTTTACATCAAAATGTCCAAACAGAAGTAATGGCAACTCAAAAGGAAATAAAGGCTTTAAGAAATTCAACAAGCAAGGATCCAAAAGGAACTTTCTCTCTAAAGAAGATAGCTCATCATCCGATGAAGACAATGCCAGTTAAGAAGAAGCCAATGAGAGAGTATTGTTTATGGCCAAGCACAATAAACAAGAGGTATCAAACAACGAAGAAGAAGGATGCACCATAGAAGAATTTTATGAGGAAGCAATCAAGCTTATAAAAGATCTCAAGGCGGAGAATATCCGTTCAAATACTCTTGAAGAACAAGTTCAAGGTCTCAAAATTGAATTTGAAGAACACAAATGCATTGAAGAGTCACTTCAAAATAATTTGGAAGAAAGCAACCAAGAAAGGGAAGAATTAGAAGCTGAAGTAGTCTCGCTGTGTGAGGAAGTGAAGAAAGGAAAAACTATCCAAAACTATCCCAACAGCTCAAGGGCATTGGAAAAACTCATCAACAATCAACGATATTACAATGACAAAACTGGCATCGATTATAAAGAAGAAGAAGCAAGACCTTCTACAACAAAATACAATGAACCTATGAGATCTGACATGCATGTAGACTTCATTGGACAAGATTCGTAAGAACAGCCTTGGAAGACAATGCCTTGATGAAAATTTCCATCCAGGTACCAACATATTTTTTATGGCTACTGTTATTCATGTGGAAAATTTGGTCATAAAGCTATAGAATGTCGCATGTACCCTAGGAATGAATACAATTCCAGGAGATCTGTCAAATATGAACCTCCCAGGGCTCAACGAAACATCAATAGATTTGAACATTTAAGAAATAATATTGAATGTTACAAATGTCAAAACTTTGGACACATAGCCAAAGACTGTAGACTTGAAAATCCTCCAGAAGAATCTTCGAAGCCACAGAATGAACAAATGTGGAAGAAGAAGAAGAATGATAATTGTGCTCTCGCTTTCAAGGCTCAAAAGAACAAAGATGTGTGGTATGTTGATAGAGGTTGCTCAACGCATATGAATAGAGATAGAAATAATTTTTTATCTCTGAAAAAGAAGAAGGATGGAACTGTGTCCTTTGGAAATGATGGATCTTAAAATGTTATAGGATCAGGTACTGTCACTCTCAGAAGCAAAGATGCTCTAGCCAAGAATGTTCTATTGGTTGAAAATATGAATCACAATCTGCTTAGTGTTGGAAAAATGTGTGATCAAGGACACACAATACTATTCAACTCCACAAAATGTGAAATCAGGAAAGGCATGTATGGTGAAATTGTGGCTACAACAAGTCGAGCTCCAAACGACATATATGTTCTGGATGAAACAACTAAAGCATGTCTAATAGCTAAAGAGGATGATACAATAATTGGTAGCAATGATGATGGGCTATGTAAGAAGTTTTCTACAAAGGTGCAAAGTGATTTCGAGATGTCTTTACTTGGTGAGCTGACATACTTCTTAGGGCTTCAAATATCTCAGCAAGAGAAAGAAATATTTATATGTCAAGCCAAGTACATCAAGGAAATTCTCAAGAAATTTAAAATGGAATATTGCAAACCCATCCTTACTCCAATGGTAACATGTTGCAAATTGAGCATAGACGACTCATCTAAGGATGTGGATCAAAGGTTGTACAGATATATGATTAGTAGTCTTCTATATGTAACAGCCTCCCGACCAGATGTTATGCAAGCAGTTGGACAAGTAGCAAGATTCCAAGCAGCACCAAAAGAATCACATATTAAATATTCACCAGCATTGGAATATCTTTGCCAGACGCTTTGGATTCCCCCAAGTTCTCATTAGATTTTCCGTTTTCAGAATATAAAGGGGGAGTGGAAGTATATTACAGGTCTACAGGACGGTTGTGTGTCAGCAGGAGTGGAAGTGTGTATAGGTCTGCAGGATGGTTGTGTTTCAGGGGGAGTTACCCTTTGCCATTGATGTCAAAGGGGGAGAGAATGATGTAGGAAGAGGTGTCATGATCGCAGGGGGAGTGCTTGTGTTGCCAACAATTCCAAAGGGGGAGATTGTTGATCAGCGGTTGTCATTGATGTCAACCCAAGCAACACTAGGGGCTAACCAAATATTTCATGGGAATTTTGACCTACCAAATTAATATATTCTTGGTCAATAATTATTTTTATGTTTTCTACTTGTTGAGATGTTTCTATTGATATATGGCACGCCATGTAATTCTTCACTGTTTGAGAGATATTCATGTTTGAAGTTTGTACCCCCAGTTAGTGGGCTAAAACCCCATGGGGTTGGGGCCTGGGTCATTGAAAAGTCATAATTAATATTTTTTAATCTCCTAAAATCCCTCTAACATTCACTTGTTGAAGCCCCTCTCAAATTAAGAATTTATATAAATTGTGATCTTCATTTCCTCCTTAGGCAAGGGATTTCGCCATCTGAAACAGGTCATAGTGACTTTTTCGCTCTAACTTTTTGTCTATGAAGGTTTAGAAGCTGAAATTTTTATGAGGCAAAGCCGAAATCCTGAGGAAGCTACTGTAACAATTTTAGATAAATATGCGCAATATTTTTGGAGATATGATCTGTGGAAGTCAAGATTTTTGCAGGATCCTGAAATTCATCTCAAAGAAGTGACCTTGGTAAAATCGTCATAACTCTCTCTCTGAGTATCGGATTGGAATTGCATAAGAAGTGGAAGATAGTGCATAGTATTTAATTTTCTCTCTATCAATTTTAGAGCCAAATGAAGAAACAGTGACACGTGGAATGCCATACAAGTGCGCCCTGCTGAAACAGTCCATAATTAGGGCATTGTGAGAGATTCGGTATAAATATCTCTTGAAGAATCCAAATTGGGTCAAACCTATGGAATTTGAAAGATGACTTAGAGGAATACTAAAGGACCGAAAATCAGATATTGAGGATCTAAAATAATAGAGATACACTAGATTCAATATCAAGCTCCTGAAAGGCAAAAAAAAGCTAGATCATGTGTTGTCAAGGGTTGAAAAGGACCAGAATTTCTATGGAAGTAAAGCAAAGCAAGGTGTAGGAGAGGGTAGCACGACCAGATCAGCAACCAAGGTGCATAACAACAGCAAGAACTTCATCATATGAAGTCTTTAAGTGGGAAGCACTACATACAGTCATTGTAAAGGTATCATTGTACTTAGTCATTGTAAATACATTATTGTACAAATTGTACTAGTATCTATCTGCCAAGGGTTGAAGAGGCAGTGTTGGGAGGTCTAGGATCATCATTAGGTGGTTGTATCAAAGTTGGGGTTATGGTCTGGTATATCTTCTTCTTCTACATCATTCTATATCATTGTAAAGTGGACCATTTTCCCTGGTACAGGAGTCCATTCTTATTTTATTATTCTATAGGGTGGTAGGGTGGTGCTAGGGTGAGTTGTAGCTCATTGGGTGTTGGGACATCCGTTCAGTTGACTACTAAAGAATCTCGGGCGTTGGAGCGTCCATCCAATGGGAGCTACAGAAGAATGTTTTTCTAGATTCTAGGAAGTTGGAGCTTTATTTTCAATTGGAGTTGAATATTAAAGAATTATTAGAAAAGCATTGGGTGGTTTTTGTCCCGGAGTGGGTTTCCACCTTAAAAAATGTGTGCATTTGTGTTCCTCTTGTTTGCTGCTATCATTGTACAAACACTGATAATAATTGAAGATTAACTAATGCTCTAATTGAAAGGAATACAGATTCACCCCCCCTCAGTGTTTCCAACAGAATCAATGCCTGTATCTAAAACTTTGTCTATCACCCTTGGTCCTTCATCTTCGAAGAGTTTGTACATTTCCTCCCATGACGAACTTCCATAGTATTTTTTTGCAGACGGTGTCTAAAAAAAATGAAGACATATCTGTGTCTTCTATGGATGATGTTTGAGATATTTCCTTGCCTCTTTCGCTCATTTTGAACTTCTTCAACCAAGTAATTGATTTCATGAGAGCGAAGCGAATTTAACATATAAGGAGTCTTATAAGAGTAAATAAATCATTTACTTCTAATGCATGTGAGAAGATGTCAATATATCAATCATCTTTCATAATTCCTAATTTAATATTTCACATGGCCTCACACGTAAGATCTATCAATCGTTTTAAATCCGTTAAGATCTTAAATTCTATTTGATATGACACAAACAATTTTCACACACTAAATTCATTTAATACGCAAATTGCAATCATTCCTTATAATATTTCACGATGTTCAACCTTTAAAGGCTGCGAAATGCAATCTGCACAAAATGCAGATCACAACTTTTATGGGATAGCGTTTGAGTATATATTATAAGTTGCGCGCAATGCGAATTGCGAAAAACTTAAAGTGGATGTGATCATGAAAGATTTTATGTTTCCTAGTTTATTTGCTTGTCGGATCCGTAGGTATCGCAACTTGTATCATTTGTTTCTTAAAGATTTATTGATTAAATAAAGTGCGATGTGAAAAAGGAAGAATAAAATGATGATTTTGATGTTTTTAGAAGGTTTTTTAATTATTTCTTCGGAAAGGCTTTGAGCGCATTTCATAATTAGCATATATTACGTTTTATAATTCTTTTTGAAATAAGATATGTAATATACGATGCGCTTTTAAGGGAAGAACATAAAATTTTATTTTCTAAGTTTTTAATTTTTATTTTAGGAAATTATAAAAAGAATTTCCTATTTATTTATAAAGGGTCCCTATTTATAAAAAAAAAAATGGGGGGTAGTTGTATAGCAAACAATTGGCGATTCACTTGGATGAACCAGATGTCTCTGATAAAATTTTTGAAAATTCTGAACCTTTATGAAAATAAAATAGTTAAAGGAACGAAATTTGAAATAAATTATATATTTTCCAAATAATGAAAATTTCTTTTATTCACTATTCATGAGGATTCCTCTATAAGGATATAAGTATGAAAATCTATATCAGTCCTTACTTAGTTAAAAAGGATAAAGTAAATAACCTTTGCAGATCAAATTTATATAAATTTACTCTTTTTATCACAAATAGAGCCTCTGTTCCAATAGGAAATTTTAAGCTTTTGGCAGGGTTACCTTTTACCCAATTATGATCCATCTTTCCATCTAGTATTTCTCATAATTTTCATAAGTAAATTCTAATTTATGAAAAATTTCTTTTATATATTTTTATCTGCTTAAAATCCATTGTCTTGGCTTGGTAACCAAATAACAACAGTGCCATTCACAAATAGTAATTAAACTGATCAAGCTGGCTCTTGATGAGACCCCTTGTCTTTATGATATAATCTCAAGTCATTACACTGTTTTGGTAGACAATATTAGTAATGTCAGTTTAACTATTTATTTATGAACATGGTAAACAAGCTCGTGATGAGACTTATTATCTTTTAAGTTTTTCTTCAAATCATCTCTTTTTATTTTGGTTTGAATTCATTTTGAAAATTTATAAGATTTTCTGGATGGGATGAATCATAGATTCTTTTAAGATACTGAATGATAATGTCGAGTTTTAAATTGCTTTTATGCAAGAAGGTTTCTTACTATATTAAAGTTTCTTTTCTGGACTGATAAAAGAATATTCACGCTATATAAAAATTAGAGTTCATAAAAAAAAATAACTGTTTTATTGAAATTTCATTTTTTAGAAAGATAGAATCAATCTGTCTATCTAAATATTTTGATTTTCCTTCCTTAACATTTTCATTTTTTTGTAAGTGAAAAGAAAAATCAAAAGAAATTTAACTGAGATTTGTTTTGAAAGGCCAACTATCAGTACTAAGCAAGCTTTTATTTTTGCAAGAAAAACAAAAGATTTTAATATACAAGGATAGAAGGGATTACCTCATATGAGAAATAATTTTTCAAAATTTTCCCATTAACAGGAAAATAATACTTTTTTCCTGATAAATCCTGTAATAGAAATGTTGATGGGCCTATTTCTTCAATTATTTGAAATGGACCTAGCTAGAGTTTTTGAAACTTTGTGTGTTTACCTTTTTCCTCATGCACTTTGTCCCACTTCAATACCAAATCACCAATTTGAAAATTCTTTAGACTAGCAGAAGTTGAATCAAATGAAGATTTTATTATTTGTTGATGATGGATATGAGTTTGTTTGGATTTTTCTCTTTCTTCTTCTAACTTAAGAATTTTATCTTGTCTAAGTTGAAGGGAAGAGGAAGGATTTTCATCAATAAATTGCACTAAAGAAAATGATGGTATCATTACGTTTATGGGTAGAATTGATTCTTTCCCATAAACTAACACAAATGGAGAAGTACCTATTGAAGCTTTGTGGGTGATCCTATCTGCCCAAAGAGAAAATAATAGTGCTTTGTGCCAATTTTATGATTTTGTTCTATAGTTCGTTTGATGATTTTGATAAGGTTTTTATTTGTAGATTCAACTAGTCCATTACCTTGCAGGTAGTTAGCTAAGTATTTAAATTTAAAGCCTCTTTTCAAAGCAAACTCTATCATGGCATTTCTAGAAAAGTAAGACGCATTATCAAATATCAAAGCTGATGGGAGACCAAACCTGGTGATTATGAATTGATCAATAAAATCTGTAATACTTTGTGTATAAACCACCTTTAATGGGATAGATTCTACCCATTTTTTGAAGTAATCAGTTGCAGTTAGAATATACCTGTGCTGTTTTGAAGAGTTAGGAGTATTTCACCTATAATATCTAACCCCTATTGTTCAAATGGTTGTTGGATATTTATTGGATGTAATGGAAATGTTTCTTTCCTTTCTATTCCTGCTATAGTTTGACATATTTTACATTTTCGCGCATATACATGTGCATATTTAAACAAAGTTGGCTAATAATAACCAACATGCAATATTTTATGACCTATGGTGTTTCCTCCGAAATGACCTCCAGCTGGTCCATCATGTAATTCCTACGTTACTTTTTCAGCTTCGGTTTTTTCTAAACATCTCAATAATACAGAATCATAATTCATCCTAACTAACACATCATATATGAGTTGATATTGATTTGCTTTAAGTATTAGAGAACGCTTTGCTGTATAATTGAGATATAATGGAGCATATCCATTTTTCAAGAAAAATTTAGGATCAGCATATTTTGATTAAGAATCGTTTAGACTTACCTCAGACAGTTGTATTTCATTTGATTGATCTTCTTCTGTTGGTAAATGAGAGGCTCTGGTTAGCATCCTGCAAAGAATTTTTCCTTTAACAATTTTAGCTAGATGTATCTCGACATCATATTCTTAAAGTGCAGTAACCCAATTTTCTCTCTTCTCTCCTACTTCCCGTTGAACTAATAATTTCCTTACTGTTGAGTAAGGTACTATTATTTTAGTATGTGTTTTTAGGAGAAAAGGTCTAAAATGTTTCAAATCTTTAAACACAACATAAACTTTTTTTTCCACAGCTGAATAATTTAACTCAACACCTTGAAGGTTAGAACTAAAAAACACAATTGGTGCTTCAATGTTTTGATCATTTAATTGTGTCAAAACTGTTGTGTATGATGTATTAGAAGAGAATGTATATAATACAAATGTTTTAAGAAAATTAGGAGTTGTTAAGGAGGGAGCTTAAATGATGGCTTTTTCTATCAACTCAAAAGAATTTCTCTCTTCTTTTCCCCTTTTAAAAATTGAATTTTTCTTGCTCATTGATTGTAGGGGTAAGATGATTTGGGAAAAATCTGGAACAAACATTTTTACATAATTAATTTGTCCTAAAAATGATTGCATTGTTTTTTTATTGTGTGGTAGAGGAATATTTTCAATTTCTTGAATCCTATCAGGATCAATATGGATTCCTTGTTTAGAAACAATGAAACCCAATAATTTACCTTCTGATAAGGCGAAATAACATTTTTTTGGATTCAAGGAAATATCATATTTTCTACATCTTTCAAAAAAAAAATTTAGGTGATTAATGTGATTATTTCTATGCTTAGAGTAAATAGTAATTTCATCTAAGTATATAACAACTGAGCTAATGATTAGTCCTCTGAAAGCTATATCCATTTCACGTTGAAATGTAGCACCAGCATTAATCAGTCCAAAAGGCATTTTTTGATATGTGTATGTTCCTCACTTTGTTCTAAATGTTGTTTTTAATCTATCATCAGGATGTACCATGATCTGATTGTACCCTGAAAATCTGTTGAGAAAAGACATCAATTCAGATCCTGCAACTAATTGTAATATATGTTCCATGGTGGATAAGGGAAAATTATCTTTCTGACAGGCTTTATTTAAATTTCTAAATTCTATGCAAATCCTAATGTCTCCAGTATTTTTCCTAACTGGAACCATGTTTGACACCCATTTCGAATGTCTAATAGGAAAAATGACTTTGTCTTTGAGGATTTTATTTAATTCAGATTTAATTTGACTTTCTAAATTTGGATGAGTTTTTCTATGTTTTTGTTGAAGAGGCTTATCATCTGAGATCATAGGTATGGTATGATGAATTATGGAAGTATTATATGTCTTAAGATATGAATAATCCCATGCAAATATATCTTTATATGTTTTCAAAAATTTAATGAATGACATCCTTTCTTCAGGTTTTAAACCAAGACCTAAGTTGATGTTTTGAGGTTTTCCTGGTGTACCAAGATTAATCAATTCAAACTTTAAAGTAGAAATTTGAGTTTTTGAATTGGTTATCTTCTTAAACCTATCTTTCAAATCATAGAGATCTTCCATTTTGACTACAGATTTTGGAATTGGATTAGTATTTGGTTTACCTTCAATCTGTAAATTATGTTCATGTTCATCTATGATCTGACCTTGATAAGCTCTGTCTGATGTAATAAAGTCCACTATATCTGCATCTTTATTAAATAATCTCCAATTTGTTACATTTTCAGGAATGGAAGGCCTAAAAATTAACTCAATTGAAAATCTATCTGGACTAAATTCTTCAGATGGTATGATTCTAGATGCTACATTAGCAAGTAAATCAGCACTTACATTTTGTAATCTAGGGACTGTGGAGATATTGAATGTAGTAAAATGGGAAGTAATATTATGAGTTAAAGTTTGATAATGTTTTAAATGTCCCGAAATGCAATGAATCATATTTCTTACTTGTCTAACAATTATTTTAGAATCTCCATATACTTGCAAATATTTAATTGTAGAAATTTGAATAACTGATATATTATTCACTGAGATTCTCCTGATCACAAACTATTTTAACTTCATGCAAAATGCATAATCTCTTCTACCATTGATCATTAATTTCGGAAATAAAAACAATCACATGCACACATTAAAACCATAAAAAATCACACATATGAACACAGTATTTCATGGGAAAGCTTAAAGCTGAAAACCCCTAACTATCTATATATTATATGTCATAGAGATCATGTAACAATAATTGTACAAAACTCCTCACAAGCTCTCAACACAACCTCAAATTGCTACACACTAATCAAGATAGATCTAGCAAAACACCTGCTCCAATCTCTGCCACCTGATAGCTAGCCTATATTGCGTAATCAATGCTAAAGAATGGCTCATAAATAACTTCAAACCACCTGGCTTGTACTTCTCAATCCTCATTGGCTTCTCCAATCACTGGTTGTTGCAAATATGCAACAGTATAGTCACAATTGATAGTTAACCTGCTCTTTCACCTATCTCTTCACTGGTCTCCACCGAAACTGTCCATGCACTGAACTTAACTGATGTATTCTTTAGTTGAATAATGATTTTATAATTAGTGAATTAATTAATAATTAATTCACACCACTCTTCACTAGTGTATTAATCAGTTAGACTAAATACAACTAGCTCAACTATGTTTAGATTAGTTAAATTGAACACAACCCCATTAACTCCTCAATCAACTCCACCAAACTCTATCACATGAGTTCTACCTGAATTATCCATGAAATAGCTCCAATTAACCCTCAGGAATAGCGTAATTCCTTCTGTCAGCTCCTGTGCCACATCTGTGCACTTAAATAAAGTGCTCCAAGAGAATAAGATAATGTTTATAGTCCAAATATTATTAAGAGCTAATAATATTCGACATATCTATTTTTAGACTGGCAATCTAAAAATAGATTCCGCCCAGTATGTCTAAAAATAGAAGTTCATCTATTTTTCCCGACTTGACCAACCATCCACAAATAGCATCCTGCAACTCATAGAACATGATCCATATGTCTAAAAATAGACATAGTCTAAAAATAGACTTTGCGCCAAAAATAGCCTGCGGGCCCACTTAGTGAAGGCGACTTCTTTCCACTAAGCTCATCATCTTTTTGCAATCTCAACACTCCCTCTCAACAAGATAAGGATTATCTGCCACCCCTATCCTGCCTCTGTGGTATTCGAATTTGCTCCTGGTGAGCGCCTTCGTCAAGATATCAGCATCCTGATCCTCTGTGGGAATGTATGAAAGTAACATGATATTCTGCTGCACACAATCTCTGATATGATGATACCAAATTTCAATGTGTTTATATCTATCATGAAATACTGGATTAATCGAGAGTTTAATGCAACTCTGATTATCACAATAAATCACAGTAGGATCTAAGTGTGAATCGAACAACCCGACCAAGATCTTCCTCATCCATATAGCCTCACATGCAGCCAAATTTTCTACCATGCACTCGGACTCCACTTAATTGAGTGCCAGGGATCTCTATTTCCTGTTGTACCAAGAAAATATTGTAGACCCGATACTAAATATCCCTCCAGATGTGCTCTTTCTGTCTGTTGGGCTCCCTACCCAAACTGCATCCATGAAGCCATGCATCTTCAACTTATCTGACTGTCTATACCACAATTCATATCCTGATGTGCCCCTGAGATACCTCAGGACATGCTTTCTTGCCTTCCAAAAGAGCTTGGTAGGCTTAACCATAGCTTGTGAAAGCTGGTTAACAACATAGCATATGTCCGGTCGTGTATTGACCAGGTACATAAGCGACCCCACCAACTGTCTATAAACACTTGTATCCACTACCTGTGCTGAAGTAGCATCCTCCTTCCTCCATCCACCAGGAAGAGAAGTGTCAACAGGCTTGCAGCCATGCATGTTGAACTTCTCTAGTATCTCCTGGACATACTTTCCTTGAGAAACAAACAGTCCATCACTGCGCTGCCAAATTTCCAATCCCAGGAAATAATGAAGGAGGCCCAAGTCCTTCATCTCAAACTCTTTTGCAAGATCATCCTTGCATTAGAGTATCAATAGCTCATCACCTATCAAAATAAAATCATCTACATAAAGTACAATGATCAACAACTTACCCTCCACCACTATCTGGTATAGGTTCGGATCCGCCTCACTCTTGGAGAATCCAAGTCCGGTGAAATAACTATCTATCCATGTGTACAAAGCATGAGGTGCTTGTTTCAACCCATACAACGCTCTTTTGAGCCTGCACACATGCGACTCACTGCTGAAGATCTCAAAACCTTCGGGTTGCTCTATGTACACCTCCTCCTCAATCACCCCGCTGAGGAATGCAGTCTTCACATCCATCTTATGAATGTGCCACCCCATATGCACTGAGAGAGCAAGAATCGTCCGTATGGAAGAATACCTTGCGACAGGTGCAAAGGTTTCCTCATAATCGATCCCCTCAATCTGTGAGAAGCCTCGGGCAACAAATCTTGCCTTGTACTTCTCCACACTCTTGTTAGTTGCTTGCTTCAATTTGTAGATCCATCTCGAACCCACCACTGATTTCCCCTCCGGCCTTGGGACAATCTCCCATGCACTGTTTCTAACAATCAAATCATACTCTTCCACCATGGCATCTACCCATGCGGGATCCTCCACAACTTCCTCGAAACAGGATGGCTCTGTCATAATACACTTGCTCATAAGAGCCATGTATCCAGTATACCGGTCAGGTGATTGTCTCTGTCTGCGCTGTGATGTAGGTGCTCCTACAACCTTCTCTGCATCTTGAGCCAATCACTCAGCTTCTGTAGTGTGCTGCCGCCCTCTGATGGTTGGCGCTGCTTGAGTGGTCTCTTCCACTCCATGAACCTCATCTTGTGGTTGATCCACTTCCTGAGACTCATCCTTAGGAACTAATAGCTCCTCATTTGCATGCAAGTGTGGCTCCCTCTCAAGCAAACACTTCATGGCTTTCTCCTCATGAAATTTGATATCCCGTCGCAAAACAATCATGCAACTGTCTGGAAAATACACACAATAGTTTGTGGGGTGTATCAGTGTACCCCACAAATATCCCAACCTTTGCGGTCAGCTCCAACTTCTTCCTGGCATCCTTCGTCACATTAATGTAAATAGGTGAACCAAGAATCCTCAAATGGGAAATATCATGCTTCTTACCAGAAAAGTCCTCCTCGGGTGTACTCATGCCAAGTATCCTGTGAGGACAACGGTTCTGCACATATACTGCAGTATTGCATGCCTCAGCCCATAAGTGTATGGGAAGGCCCTGATCATGCAACATCGCCCGTGCAGCACACACGATTGTTCTATTCTTTCGCTCCACAACCCCATTGTGTTGTGGGTTATGAGGTGATATGAGCTCTCTTCGAATTCCTTCTGCGCTGCAAAAGTCCTTGAATTCACCAGAGATGAATTCACCATGATTGTCACTCCTAAGAGCCTTCACCTGCTTCCCCGATTATTTCTCAACCAGTGCCTTGAAATCACAGAACTTTGAGTATGTATCACTCTTCTTCTGCATGAAGAAGATCCAACACTTACGAGAAAAATCATCAACAAATATTACATAGTACCTGTGCTTTGCTGTCGAAGCTACTGAGAAAGGTCCACACACGTCTATGTGAATTGTCTCAAGGATCGTCGTGGCGTGACTATCCTTCTCTTGAAAGGTGGCTTTCAAAATTTTTCCCAAGGTACATCCCTTGCACTGATCTGACTGTGCAAGAGTACCCTTAGGAAGCCCAGTAGAAATCTGTTACATTATCTTCAAAGATCCATGGTGAAGGTGGCCCAATCTTCGGTGCCACAACTCGCCATCATCCTGGCCCACCACTCCTTCTGCCTTGCCTGCCATTGCTGCGCATCCATCTACCTGCAATTTATAAGGTTCTTAACTTGAACCCCTATCCTCCGGGTCTCACCAGTTGCCTTACTACGCAGGAAAGCCTTTCCTTTGCTAAAGACAACATCATACCCCTTGTCTTCTAACATTGCCACAGAGATCAGATTCTTCTTCAATCCTGGAACATGCATCACTTCCTTCAATACAAAGGGTTTACCAGACTCCCTCTCAAAGGAAATGGTACCGATACCGGTCGCATTGTATCTACCATCATCGCCCATCTCGATGTGCACTCCAATATCTTTCTCATCCATATCAGTAAACGAATCTCGATCTCCTGTCATGTGAAAAGACGCACCACTGTCAAGAAACCACACTGACCCCATCACACTTGAGACCAAGCATGTGATCAGTGAAAAATACAGATCAAACTATGAGGCTAAGGCCTCTCCAGCTGCAGATCCAACAACCTGCTTATTTTTCTTCTTCTGTGGACAATTAGTGGCATAATGCCTGTGTTGGTGACAGTGAAAGCACTTCACCTTGGACATGTCCTGCTTCTTGCCTTTCGCACCGAATTGAGAAGCATTCGTCTTTCTCTTCCCATTCCTTTCTTTGGCATCCAAAGCACAATTTTTTTCATCTGAGTTACTTGAGGAAGATCCATCCCTGGTACTCCGCCTTATCTCCTCTTGCACAAGATCCGACCAAAGTCGCTCCCATCCTGGCAATTTCTCCCGACCATTGACAAAGTCCTGATAGGAATGCCAACTCTTCGGAAGCCCAAGGAGAGCCAAGCTCACCACTTCCTCGTCATCAACAGTAACCCCCACACTTCCCATCTCATCCCTGCATTGGATGAACTTTGTGAGGTACTTGGGCATACTGTCTCCTTTCTTCATTTTTATGTTCTTGAGTTTATCCTTGAGCGCCAACTTCCTCTGGTCGCTCTTGCTTTGAAATAAATATGTCAAAGCTTTCCACATAAAGAATGGATAATTCTTACCATGAAGGCTGGACACTATGTGATCCTTCACACCTTCCAACAGAATCCTTCAACACTTTGTTGTCTTCTTTTGCCATGCGTCAAGTATGGCATCATCACTAGAAGTAGGTTTTGGAATTTCTGCATCTATGAACTCCTTCAACCCATTGTCATCCAAAACTGCCTCCATCCTGTCCTTCCATGCAATATAATTCAAGCTTCCCTCAAGGGCATACTCAAATTTCAATCCGTTGAAAGACATCTCAACTTCAACACCAAGAAAACACTACTGCAAATTCGAATTCCACCAGCTCAAAACTCAACCTCTTCAATGTTTTGCAATTGCTCCAATGATCAATATCACTCCGATACCATGTATAAATTTGAATAAATGATATATTATTCACTGATATTCTCTTCATCACACACTATTTTAACTTCATGCACAATACAGAATCTCTTCTACCATTGATCATTAATTGCGGAAATAA
Organism: Pinus albicaulis; assembly: GCA_034641835.2. Classification (NCBI taxonomy): domain Eukaryota; kingdom Viridiplantae; phylum Streptophyta; class Pinopsida; order Pinales; family Pinaceae; genus Pinus; species Pinus albicaulis. Next base: position 40,900,740 of record CM076574.1, read on the forward strand.
AAACAATCGCATGTGCACATTAAAACCATAAACAATCACACATATGAACACAATATTTCATGGGAAAGCTTAAAGTTGAAAACCCCCAACTATATGTATATTACATGTCATAGAGATCATGTAAAAATCATTGTGCAAAACTCCTCACAAGCTCTTAGTACAACCTCGAATTGCTACACACTAATCAAGCTAGATCTAGCAAAACACATGCTCCAGTCTCTGTCACCTGATAGCCAGCCTCTATTGTGTAATAAATGCTGAAGAATGGCTCATAAATAACTTCAAACCACATGTCTTGTACTGCGCAATCCTCATTGTCTTCTCCAATCACTGGTTGTTTCAAATATGCAACAGTATAGTCACAACTGATAGTTAGCCTACTCTTTCACCTATCTCTTCACTGGTCTCCACTGAAACTGTACATGCACTGAAGTTAACTGATGTATTCTTTAGTTGATTAATGATTTTATAATTAGTGAATTAATTAATAATTAATTCACACCACTCTTCACTAGTGTATTAATCAGTTAGACTAAATACAACTAGCTCAACTATGTTTAGATTAGTTAAATTGAACACAACTCCATTAACTCCTCAATCAACTCCACCAAAATCTGTCACATGAGTTCTAATTGAAGTATCCATGCAATAGCTCCACTTAACCCTCAAGAACAGCGTAATTCCTTCTGTCAACTCCTGTGCCACATCTGTGCACTTAACTGAAGTGCTCCAAGAGAATAAGATAATGTTTATAGTCCAAATATTATTAAGAGCTAATAATATTCTACATATCTATTTTTAGACTGGCAATCTAAAAATAGATTCCGCCCAATATGTCTAAAATATAAGTCCATCTATTTTTCCAACTTGACCAACCATCCACAAATAACATCCTGCAACTCATAGAATATGATCCATATGTCTAAAAATAGACATAGTCTAAAAATAGACTTTGTGCCAAAAATAGCCTGCGAGCCCACTTAGTGAAGGCGAATCCTTTCCACTAAGCTCATCATCTTGTTGCAATCTCAACATTAACATTCAATATTATAGCTTTATACAGACTTTGTATCAGTGCTTCATATTCAACAATATTTTTTGTACACTAGAACTCGAGTCTACAAGCTAGCATTGTTTTCTCTCCTTGTGGATCGATTAAAATACAACCTGCTCCTGCACCATCTTCTGATTTTGAACCATCAAGGTAGAGAGTCCAAAATAAATAATTTTTTGGAATTTGATTACTAAGATTAACACATCTAGAAGAATATTTTTGAGAAAAGTTTTCAATTTGAGAAATAGCTGTGTTTATTGAAAAAGGTGAAACCTGAGCATTGAATGATCCAAGAAATGATTCAGCTAAATATTTTCCTATGATATTATTGGTAAATGATACATGTTCATTTGCTTCTTCTAGTTCAGTGACTGTATGTTTCATGAATTTTTCTTGTTCAATTCTGATTTGATTTGGTTTTCCATTGTATGGTAACCACATGTGTGACCAATCGGTAGCAAAATATCCATGTAATTTTTTAAACAAATCACTACTTAGTATAAGACCATAAAATTCAGGGATGTCTATGACCAAAATATCAATTACTTGTAGTACCTTTGGATTGGAAGATAACCTAATAGATACTGACAACATTTCTCCAATAACTTCAACTCTTGTTCTATCCAATTGAACTATATGTACAACTGAATTTTGAGGAGTGATATTCAATTTTGTACAAATCGTTCTTGGCATAATGTTTTAAGAAGCTCCTGAATCAATAAGACAATTATGAACATTTTTTTTGAAAATATCATAAGTCAAAAGTAAAGGAGGAGTGTGGGAAATAGATCTATCATCAATTAAAACAAGATCATTGGGATTTTATTTGTTTGCAGACGACGGAGGTTTTCCCATATCTTTAGAAGCTTGTGCTATAACTGGTGGTTGTATAGGTTCTACGGGGATTGCCTTGAGTTCTCTAAGAATTTTTTTTTTCTGTTGTTTGAGTTTGGTCATTCCGTGTAATGCAATATTTGCTTTAGTGTTTTTCATATCTTCAACTATATTATATTCCACTATATCTGAAACTATCAAAGTTTTATATTAGGATCTGGTGGAATATAATCCATCTGAACAGTTTTAGATTTTCTAACTGTTGTTTTTTCCTTGGCAGGGAGAGATTTTTGTTTCTGATTTGATACAGTTGAATCAAAAGAAGATTTACTTCTTGTAGACATAGTCATAGATTCAATTTATTCCTCTATGGGAAGAATGAAATCCCATAAACCATTTAATTCAACTTCTTCCTTAGATTCTAGCTCTTGTTAAGATGGTGAGGGATCTTCAGTATCTTGATCAGATTCAGCATTCGAAATTACTTTTGGAGTTTCAGATGTTGAAGAATGATTTTTCTTAAATGGGCGAAATGACTTTTTAGGTGTTGAGGTTTCAGCAACCTATTTGTTTATTTCAATCATATCATTTGACATAGTCTTCAATACTTTTTGAAGACCTTCAAGATCAAATGGATCTTTCGAGACCTTCTTTTATGAATATTTACTAAATTTCACTTTCTTGGATTTCTTGTCTTCTATCTCTGAACGTTTTTCTAATGCTAAAATTCTTTTCTCTACGGCAAGAGCTTCTTTCATGTTCTATAAAAGGGTAGCTTTACCAGCTCTATCTACAAAAATAGCTATATTAGAAGGAAAATAAGAAATATACCACTCTATTTGTACATCAACAACAGGTTTGGAAGTAGTTGGAATTTTGTTTAATAACTTGTTAAATCTGGAGTTGAAATCTTTGATCCTTTCCCCTGAATTTTTTTTAAGATTGGAAAGAGAATTGATTAGGGATGCAAGAGTTCTATCATCTCCAAATTTTGCAAGGAAAAATTTCCCAAAAGTTTCCCAATCAGAAATAGATCTTGCTGGAAGTGAAAAGTACCAGGATCCTACAGATCCTTGTAAATTATAAGGAAACAATCTAACTACAATATCTTCATGAGTAACTCCATTTAGATTCATGGCTAACATAAAGTTATTGATATGTTCTTGGACAGGAAGACCATCATCTGGATTATATTTAGGTAACCATTTTTTTGGATGATCCGGAAGAAGATTTGGATTAGCTATTAATACAACACCAAGATTTGTCCAAGGTCGATTAGCCATAATTAGATTTGAAGTTTGTGAAGATATAGAAGTAGATCCAGAAGTAGGAAGAATGAATGAAGAAATTACAACTGGAACAATACTACTTGTAATAGCATTGATCGTTTGAGTAGAGGAAATGGAAGAATGAGAAGATGCAGATTGAGTAAAAGGATGTGAAGAAGTAACTAAAGGGAAATTTGATGTGAATTCACTTGTATCTGACTTAGATATGGATATAAAAACTTTTTTGTGAAATGATTCAATTGGAAATTCAAAAGGTGGAATTCTAAGTTTCTCGCTTTTAGATCTAGTTAATATACCCGTTTCTCTAAATAGAGAAGTTAAATTTTCCTCAGAAGCTTCTGGGTTAATAGGATTTTCAACAGAAATAGATATTCCTTCTAATTTCTAAATTAAAGACTGAACTTCAGGAGACTAGGGAGTGAATTCTGAAGCAAATGACTGTCGAGATACTTCAGGAGATGATGAAAAGGCTTCTACTATTTCCGATTTATGAGTTGGTGATCTATAATGTGATCGAGAAGTTGTGGAATGCTTTTGGGGAGATTGACTCTTATGAGGGCTTCTAGTTTGAGTTTTAGACTTATATGTCATTCATAGTTGCCCTCCTTCTAGCGCAAAAAATGTTGAGGCCTCAGAAATCTATGGCAACAACAAAGGGGGATAACCACACAGTCCAAACCTTAAGTCAGTTCCTTTTCCATTTGGGATAGTGGCTTCGACAGGATATAATGGGACCAGTTTCCCAGAGTTGGGTTTTTGCTTTGATTATTTGGTTTCTCTCAAAGGATTTTCATAAAGATGATTAGCCATGATCATCACAGATTTAATAGAATTATTACTTTGTAAGATGATTCTCTTGAAAAAATAGTTAATCAAAATAAAATGAGAAATATATCACATATATTTGATGATAATATATAAAACAAACCAATTTCTATGTTTATATCATACAATAGTGCAATTTATATTTCGGACAAAAAAATTTGATTTCATATATAATTCATGAAAGTTGGATTCATCACTAATATTCAAAAATAGAATTAGCATACATGATAATAGTACCAGATGTGTATTGATTTGTTCATCTGATCAATGATAATAGGCCACATTCAACTCTTCTATCAATAATTCTTTCAACGAACACAAAAATGCATCAAAAGTGATCAAAAAATGATATATAACTGAAAAGGTTGTGTTCCATTACTTTATCAAGAGATTCACAAACTTACTTACAATTAAGCATTCTTTGCAAATGTTCTCAATAAAATTCTAAACCCTTCTCTAAATGCATGAGAAGGGTTTAAAAAGTAAACTAACTACAAACTAAAATTAAATTATTACAAGAATGTAGAAGAGGTTTCAAACAACCTTTCTCTAAAAACTTAACTTGAATAATAATCTAGGAACTTTGAACTAACAATCCTGATTTTGAAAATCCTGCCCTTCTTTTTGAATGTGATCAAAAAGTTGAAAAATATTTAGCATTTCTTTAAGCTGAGTTGACTGTGATATCCATGACCGAATCTATCACTTGAAAATTGCATTTTAGATTATTGACTAAGATATTTTTGTTGAATCTGTAAGAGACTGAAGAGTTTGATGTTGATGGTAAGGTTTGATCAGAAAATTCTAGTAATTTTCTTGATCAAACTTATTAAATTTTTTTATCATTTCCTCTTGTGTATATGCTCTTTGTCTCCATTTTATTTCTACTTCTTTTGTTCCTAAAAACGCATCAGACATGTTTTCTTTAAGAAGTTTTGTTTTAAACAATTGATCACATATAGAATGAATAATCTCATTTTATTTCTTGGACGTCTTGGTCATTGCTTTCTCTGCTTGATTAATTTTTTCTCTCCATTTTGTGAATAACAATTCTTTATGAAGCTTATCTATTTGTGGTAGATTAGATTTTTTTCCTGTATCTGGAATTTTCCACTTAATGTGTTCTTCGATTTTATTTTCAAGTCTTTCACATTCCAGTTTCTGAATTTCTATTTGATGAATCATTATCTTATTGGAATCACAATAAGAATCAATCATGGAAGCTTGGTTACAAAACATTTCTTGTTCTTTATTTAACATATTGTTTACATCAAGTGCTTCTTTGATGAATTGTTCTAAATGTAGTTGATTCTGTAATTCATCCATTTCTCTTTCCAGATGTGCTTGTTTTTCATTAAGCTCTGTCTGAGACTTCAATTTGAGGATTTCAATATCTTCATGAAATTGAGTTGTACTTATTTTGATTTGCTCAATCTACTTGGCTTTCTCTTCATTTAGAAACTACTCTAATTCTTGTACTCTTGCTTCCTTTTATTTCAACAATATTCTAACTTCAGTGGCTTTATCAACAGTAGTGGTGGCATATGCCCCTGCATATTGTGATAACTTGGTTAGATGTTCAGTGGGATCATCTGAGGAATCCTTTCAAATTACATCAACTGATTCATTTGTTGGTTTTGGAGTTGTTTCATCAATACTTCTTCTTTTATTTCTTTTAACCATAGCTTTGTAGCTAGGACTGTAGAAAATATCTAATGACAAAACATCTTCATTCTGCAGAACTATCTGATCTATAGGGTAGGATGGTATGATTTCTTTGTCATGCACTGCTAGAACTCTTTGTAGCGGATTGACAGTCTCAACTATTTTCTATGAAGGTTCCAGTGTTTGAAAACTTGATGTTTGATCAATATTGGGATTTTCTTTGGGAGTATTTATTGCTTCATAAAATTATTCCCATGCATTCATCATATCTTTTACTTTAGATGGCTTGGATTGATCTAACATTCTATGAGTATGTTGAACTATTTCCGAATTTGATTTTGTTCCATTTTTCTTTGTTTTCTCTAGCACTTCTATCTCTTGAAGAATTTGGGGGCAATTTCTGAATTTGCTTTCATAGATTCATATTCTTCAGATTGATATGAATTATAAAACTGCTATTGTGATTGAACTGATTCATTTTTAGATATATCTTTATTTTCATCATCTAGACTAACATTTGGAGTGTGTTTTTCATCTTCAATAGTCAAAAAATTCAAAGAAACCTTTTCTAGTCTCTTTTTTCTATATACTTGAAAAGCTTTAGCATCTTCTTGACTTAATTGACTAGAAACGTATTTGGTAATATCAGAGAGATTTTCCATGCCTTGGAAGAAATCATAAAATTCATATTCTTCCTTTACAAAAGGTTTCATTTTTAGCTCTACGATGTAATTTCTAATCACATCATTGGGATCATATAATATTCCTGGCATAAATGCCAATTTCAACAACTGAATCCTTGGAACCTCTTTGTGTGTTTGGCCAATATTAGCCAGAGAAAAGGTGTTGCACGGTAGAGGGAAAGTAGGCCAAATAGCCTTTTTACCATCCTTTAACTGCTTTGTGACACCGTTGACAAGCTAATATGCTATTTCTTTTGCAAGTAATTTATCTGGAACATAGTAAGGTAAAACACAGGGAGAAGCATGACTCCCAAATACTCTAATATATGTGAACTTTTCTTCAACAAACCATCTTGATACGGGAAGAATATCTACATTGGCTTCTTCAGAAACCCTAGGAGACTTTTTGTTGAAAATCATATGATGCATGGGAAATATGACTCCGTATAAGATTTTATAGAAGTGTAAGTGGAACTTGTTAGTATGAATCTTTGGTCATAAAAGATCCCTTTAGCTAGGCATAACAAATAGCCCTAACATCGATTATGGCTGCAAAATATCTTTAAGGTTGTTGCATAAATTTAGATCTAAGCACAAAAAGACATTAAGCAGATAAAATATAGTATGGCTCCATGCATCCAATAGACAAACCAAGAACAAAGTGTTTAAAAGAATGATTTGTATTATATTAAAGAATGGGGCACCTGAGAGGAAAACAAGAAAGGTGTTTTCTGGTTCTCCTCAATGGGATGGGTTCTTAGAAGTCCTCAGTGTTTCAGACTTGGAATTTCTCTCTCTTATTGATGTAGAAAAACAAACATGGAACTCAATGGGAGTTCATAAAACAAAAAATGGAAAAATGGTGACCAAGAGTAGATCCAGAGTGATCTAATGCAATGAAGGTGACTAATGAATGGGGAAAACCCCCCTATTTATAACAAAATATTGGGGTGGTCTAGAACTCGGTGCATGAATAAAATATTATTAATCGAATTCTAGAAGCACCCTTTAGGAATATTTTATTATATTTGTTGGAGGGAAAAGGGTTCTTGACTTGGGTCAATTCCTTTATTTATAAATAATAAATAAATAAATGGTTTATTTATCATCTTAGGGAAGTGATGGGGAATATAATTGAATAAATAATGGTTTATTTAATTATTTATGGATGATTTAGTCAAATTTAACTAAGAATATTATTTAAATAATGATTTAAATAACTTATTCTTAGGGAATAATTAAATAAATAAGGATTTATTTAATGAAGTTCCTTATTTTGGGTTAAATATGACCAGGAAATATAAACAAATAAGTTATTTTATGTGGTGAAAGCAATTTTACTTAGGGTAAAATTGGTCTTACATGGTGTACTTGGGTTCATCTAATAATAACAGGTTAGATGACCAAAAATTGGTGTAACATATTGCCCCCCAACGTACGAGTGTTAGGAGAAAATCGTATGACCGAGGTACGTTGTAAGAACTCAATCACTAGGCATCAAGAGAGAGGTGAGAGAGAAATGTAAGGATGTATGAGGTGTGAAAGGACTAGACCCTGAGGAGAGGAGACTTACAGGTGCAACAAGTCTCTATGAAGTGGTACGTGTGCTAAAGGTAGCAGGGGAGGCATACCTATGCCTGCCAAGACAAAGTACAAAGAATAAGGTGCTCAGAAAACCACGGAACGCAATAAGTACAGAGAATAAGGCGCCTGAAAAACCACGGAACGCAATAATGAAGCATGTGCTGGCCGAAACATGAGCCAGGTAAAGAACAAGATGAATCCCACATACATGCGATGCCTGGAATAATCATCAGGACTTATACAATAATATGGTAGTACATGAGATAGGAATATGACCAAATGCCCCCTACACGCGAGGAAGGGCTCGCAACATCTGACTGATACGTGCAAATTGAAGAGGCACTACAAGTAGCTGAGGCCGATATCATCATATGAGTGGAGCTGCATCAAGGACTGAAATGAAGTCATACATGCATATGGGGGGCTACCTGTAGGGCCACCCCCTCATGAGGGTTGAGACATCTCACACATGCCTAGGAATCACCAATAGCTGTGCGGCAGCACTGGACCACCAGGTATACGTATCGCGAACATGCTGAAAAGAGACTGGATCCAAGGTACCCAGACGAAGACTAATGATGATGTTGAAATTATGAAAGGTCCAAAGGGGACCCGAAAAACATGAGTATGAAATGGTATCTCATGACGGAAATTGACACAGACAAGAAGAAAGATGGAGGCTAAGTGGTGCCCCAAGGAAAAGTGTTGTAAGTGAGGAAATCCGATTTGAAAAAAGAGGAAAGGAAGACTTCGTGCACAACATGTGTCCTGGTGAAGTAGTGACTGATGAAAACAAACATATGCTGGTTATCTACAAGAAAGTAAAACATGCATTTTGGGTGGGAAATGCTAAGGATAATACCTCTTGAGATAGAGTGCATTGCGAGGATTAGGAAGGGGGTGGCCTTCAAAGTCCTCTAAAATATATGCCCCCTTCCCAAGATTTTTACTGATGATGTAAGGACCTAGCCATAATGAGTCAAACTTCCCATGACCGAGGGTATCGTGGGCCTGGTCATATACTAGAACAAGGTCACCTTCATGAAAGGTGCGAGGATGCACTTTTTGGTCATACTGAGCCTTGGTGCACTTTTTGGCCACTTCAAGAGTTTGTAATGCAGCATGACGATCTTCAGAAACACGCTCAAGCATGATAAGTCGTTTTTCTAGAGGTTGGGTATCAGGGAGAAGTTAGACGACCAAATGAAGGGAAGGGATTTCACATTCAATTGGTAAGACTACCTCCTCGTCAAAGACAAGGTGGAAAGGAGTGAAACCGGTGGAGGTTTTAACAGAAGGACAATAAGCCCACAAAGCAGGGAAGAGCATGATATGCCAATTGGTTTTGTGTTTATTCACCGTTCGTTGAAGCATGGTCTTAATAATTTTGTTGACTGCTTCAACTTGGCCATTACTTTGGGGGTAATAGGAAGATGAATATTGGTGTTCAAAACACAATAAGGAGGAGAGCTCATGACAAATCTCATCTTCGAAATGTCAGCCATGGTCCGAGACTAACTATTTTGGAACTCCGAATCGAGAAATGACATGGTTAAAGAAAAAGAGGGCTGCAGTGGCTGCCGTATTGTTGAACATAGGCATAGCTTCGGCCCATTTAGTGAATTATTCAACCGCCATGATGATATATTTGTGGTTACCAGCAGATGGAGGTCAACATTCCATAAATTTGATGGCCCATTTACAAAAAGGACCAGTTGTGACGACAGGATGGAGAGGAGAGGGAGGAGCTCGCACCCTGGGGGTGAAATGTTGGCAATTGGAACAGTGTTTGACTGCTTCAATGCAATCATTGAAGATAGAAGGCCAAAAATACCCAGCACGCATAATGTTTTGAGCGGTGGCGAGGCTGGAGAGGTGGCCACCACAAGCGCCACTATGACAGGCATTTAGGACTTGCTCGGCTTCAGCGTGGGTGAGGCAACGATGAAGGATAGTATCTACGCCGCGAATGTAAAGGTCATCGCCGATTAGGAGGTAGCGAGAGGCTTGGTGTCAGATACATCGTCGAGCATCACGATCAAGGTGAAGGGAAAACTTTTGGGTTCGCAAGTAAGTAAGGATGTCACCGTACCAAGGATCATCGGTGGTGATGGAAAACAAATGTTCATCGGGAAAAGCGTTATTAATTGGAGTATCTTGCGTCCGGGTAGGAAAATCAGAAATTAGTTTAGCTAGGACTAAACCTTTCTTACTTTTAAGGGTGACAAATTCAAGGTATAATTCTTGGAGAATAACGACCCAACCGACATACTTTCCATTCAGGATGCGTCGACTTAATAGGAAAGCCATGGGGTTGGAATCAGTCACAGCCTTGGTGGAACACATGAGGATATAATGACACAATTTTTGGACAGAGAACACGACAGCTAGTGCTAATTTTTCTTCATGCGAGTAGGACACAGGTGGACCGGCAAGGTTCTTATTGACATAATAGATCACATGTTCGACCCCGTTATCATCCTCCTGGATAAGGGCACCAGCAACCGAATATGTGGAAGCGGAGATGTATAGAATAAAATCTCGGTCAAATTCAGGGGGATGGATCAAGGGAGCGGAGGTGAGAGCATGCTTGAGGGCATCAAAAGACTCTTGAGCGGATGTATCCCAGACAAAAGGGGTGTGAGATCGAAGAAGTCTAAGGAAGCCGTGTGCGGTAGTGGCGTAGTCAGGAACGAATCGGCGAAGAAAATTAGCTTTGCCTTGGATACTTTGTAGCTGGCGTAAGGTATGAGGCAGAGAAAGTTCAAGAATGGCTTGAACCTTTAAATGGTCGAGAGTTATCCCATATTTAGACACGATGAAGCCAAGGAGACGACCGGCAGGAAAAAAGAAGACACATTTCAAAGGGATAAGGTGAATGTTATACTTGCGACATCGGAGGAAAATGGTACACAGGTCATGAAGGTGTTGCACCCGATGTTTAGAATGTGCGGTAAGGTTGTCTAAATAGGCAAGGATAATATCGGGTAAGTCATGGAAGAAATAAGACATGGCTCATTGAAAGGTGGCGCTGGTGTTTTTAAGGCCAAACGGCATGACTCGGTATGTGAAAGTGCCCCATGGACTAATGAACGTGGTTTTAAGTTGATCAGCACATTGGATAAAAATTTGGTTGTATCCGGAGAAGCCATCCATGAAGGAGAGAATCTCATGCCCCGCACACTCATCGATGATTTGGTCAATAAATGGTGTGGGGAAGTTGTCTTTGGGACAAGCTTTGTTTAGATCGCGAAAGTCGGTGCAAACATGAATGGTGCCTTGTTTTTTGAGGACGGGAACTGGGTTAGACACCCAAGTGGTATATTCAATGGGGTAAATGAAACCAGCCTACCAGAGCTTTTCGATTTCAGTTTTGATGGCTTCACGTCGAGAAGGATGGATGGGTCTCAACTTTTGATGAACTAGAATGGCATCAGGCCATGTGTCGATGTGATGTTCAACAATGGCAGGATTGAGTCCGGGCATTTCTGAGTATGACCAGGTGAAAACATCACGGAATTATTTGAAGATTTTTGTGTAGGCTTCAATTTCTTCCGGAGTGCATTGGGCGCCCATGGTGATATGTTCTTCAATACCTGGCTTGACAGAAATGTTGATTTTGATGGTGGGAGAGATATTAGCCATATTGCCTTCTTCGAAAGCATCAGGTGCAAGGATGGGGTTTTTGAACCAATCAACTTTATCAGGAATGAAGTCTTTGAATTCGAGGGAATATTGGTCATGGGATTGATGTGGGAGGAAATATGCATGATGGTGCATATCGTCCCATGGAAAATTGGGGTTGGTCATGGCTTCCATGATGTCTTCATCAGACTGGAAAATGGGAAGAGAGGATGGAAGAGGTTGACCTGAGGAGGTAGAGGGATGAGACTCTTGATTGTGATGAGAAGGGCTCACAGGTACAATGTTATGTGAGGTGACAGAGTGAGAAGTGGAATGATCAGGTGAAGCATCGGGGGAAGGTACTAAGGGGTTGGTATCCGAGAATCATGGTGATGAGGAAAGGTAGGAAATGGTAGCTAAAGTTTCTGTCATTTCGGTATCAGGAGGAGGAATGGTAATCGTGGTAGACAGGTGGTCCTGTATGAGGGAAGAAGGATTGCGGGTGAGGGCGGCTTCGAATTGGCGGTATGTGGCTAAAGAGGCATGATACTCGTCAAGGCGGGGGAAAAGGTGGGTATAGTGGCCATGGAAATTGCACAAAGAACAAGGGTGATTGGTGCGCAAATTCTTAAGTTTAGGGGTAGAATCTGGTATGGTGACATGGACTTCTGGAATGTCTGATTCGGGAAATGTTTCATTAACCATGGTCTTGAGAGGTGGTAATTCAGGGCAGGTATGAGTGGCGTGACCAACAACATCACACAGAGCACACTAGATGGGATGCTTGGGAGGCTGAGGAGGGGCAGGGTTGGGCGAGGTAGGTTTTTCCTTTGATGCCCCCCTACGAGTTTTGCCATTTTTACTCGAAGCAGTTGTAACAGGAGGTGGTTCTTATTGAGGTGAATGAGGTACCAGCGTAGCAAGAGAAGTCATAGGGATTGGTTGAACCGGGGTCAAAGTAATATATGGTTTAGGTTGACCAGGCAGAGTGGTGACTGGAGGGTCAAGATACTAGACGGGTATACCCAAGGTCAAGTTGGGGAGGGATAGGGTGGCTAAGGTAGGGACTGCATAAGCTCCAGGAGGGGGAGTGAGGAAAGGGATATGACCAACATGGAAATGGCCAGGAGGAATGGTGCCGAGGGGGTTGATTTCAGGTGAAATCGACCCAGGAGGAGTGGTGGTAGAAGAAGATTCAGAAGGAAGAAGGGTGGCTAACGGGGGTGAAGGGCTAGGAGTTGGTTGAGGTTGAGGTTGCTAACTAGCCAAAGTGGGCTCTATAAGGTTAGCCCAAGATGATTTCATCATGCAAACGTTTGCCAAGTTAGGATCAGAGACGGGAGGGGAGTCGAAAAAGGTGCCAAGCAAGGAGGAGTCTTTGTAGACGCCGGGGGAAACACTGGTCAAAGAATCAAAATTTTTCTTGTTGGTGACAGTAGAGATGGTGGACTCAGGGGAGGTCTAAGGTTGTGGTTCATGGTAAGTTAACTGGTCAATGGTGACAATCTTTCCATTATGAGGGAAAAACATCTTGCGGTGGACTGCGGATGGGACGGCTGACATGGCGTAAGTGTAACTATGCCCCAAAAGGATGTTGTAGTCAAGAGGGGCATCAATAACTTCAACGTCGACACAAACAGTCTTGCCGAAAAGGGTGATAGGATAGTTACAAAATAGGCCAATGGGTTGGGAGGCATGGCCATCCCATGCACGAAGGGTGATGGTGAAAGGGGCCAGTTCAGGGGATCTGAGTTGTTTCGAAACCGAAGCGGAAATTACGCAAGTAGATGCCCCCTTATCAATAATACACCGAGCAACATTAGCGTTTCAGATTTTGACAGGGATTTGGAAAGAAACTGAAGGAGGAAGAGGGGGATGGTCTGACTAACAGGCGTCGAAAACGATCAATTGGTAATCAACAGGATCTACAGTACCCATGGCAGATAGTAGAGCCCTCTTTTGAGAAGGACACAACTAGAGGAGTTCCAGTGTTGAAATGGAAGCAGGAGATTGGGCCAGATCATCTACTATGTTGTATGAATGGGCAGCTCGACCAGAGGCAGCATTTCGACATAATGGTCCCTTAGGAGGCTTTGGATGAATCTCGGCTTTGGGCAGAGGGAGTTGCAAGGGACCATTGGGTGTCGATAGAGGCTCTGTAGGACCTGCTGATGGAGACTCAGAGACAGATGGAAGAGGAGGTGGGGAATACTGACGGGACCGATTTTGAAGGTTGAGGTTGACAGTGAGAGGTGGTTCAGTAGCCATCATGAGAATTTGGTAATCAGAGGAACCAGAAGGGGAAGGTTGAGTGGTTATCGGGGCGTGAGGTGGTTGATTGGCCATGAAGCCTTGTTGCAGGAAAGGATCGATAAAAATAACAGGTTGAGAAGTATCGGGGGTGGGAGGGGTAGTAGGGGAGGAATGTTGTCCCCATACGATGGCCTAAGAATCCCAAAGTTGTTGCATTTGTGGCAATAAGGGACAATCGTGAGTGTAGTGACCATAAACACCGCAACACGAACATGGCTTATTGGTGTGAAGTGGCCTGTCCGGCTTGGGTTGAGAGCCCTGTGGCTGGTTGGTAGTGGTAGAGTTGATATTGGAAGGGTTGGGTCCACAATTACCAGAAGCGGATTGGTTGCCTCTTCTACTTCTTTGAGAAGGAGGGAAATTAGGTGCCCCCTGCTGTGCAAATACTTGTCGTGGGGGGGGGAGGTAGTAAGTGCAGTTGTGGGGGTGGAGAAGGCAAGGGAGTGGGAGGTCCAAATGCTGGAGGAGCTAGGACACCAGGTTGTGGATATGGATAAGGAGTAGGGTGGGCAGCAGTAAGGTAAGCAGGGGGGTGGGAAAAAGGAGGATGCATGCCGTAGCCTGAATACATGCTGCTTGGAGGGGAAAAAACACCGTAGGGGCTAGCCCCTAAAGGAAAACCATGGCCTGAAGGAGGTTGGGCAGAGGTATGTGACAGGGCTCCAATGATACCATCGGCAGAATGAGATGCCCCCGAGGCATTAGGGCCACTGGGTTTTGGAAGGTCAGGAAGGATGGTATAAACATAACCAGATTGGGCGTAGAAAAGGTCATACTTCAAGGTGATTTGGACGGTGGCTTCTTCAGTTTGGAGAAAATGGGACGTGACATATTTGCCAATGGGGGGTAAGAGAGAGCGAAGGAACGATTCCATGTAAACTCGATCTTCAAAGGGGGGAGCTCGACATAAGCTTCTTTTGTGCCACCATTCCTGGACATGAGCGAAAAGGCGGGTGGAGGAGGATTGACGAAAGGAGGTTAAAAGCTCGGTACCAGTGTCATATCAGAGAGGGAGCTGGAAATAAGATAAAAATGTTTGGGAAATGGTCGCAAAAGTGGTATGGGAGGAGGTGGCCTCTTCAACATACCATTTAGAAGCTTTGCCTGTAAGTGTGCATTGGAACAATCAAAGACAAATAGAGTCGTCAGTAATGGAATTAGAGGAACACCACATATGGAAGGATCAGATATGGTTGGAGGGATCCTCACTAGCAAGGCCTTTGAACTTGGGAATGTCGGAGGGGAGCTTGGTTGGCATAGCAGGCCAACTAACATCTTGGCGGATAGGATCATTAATCAGTTGATTGAAGTCGAGGAGACTAAGGCCGGCCATATAAGGGAGTAATGGGGCAGTTGAGGTAGGTCCCAAGGTGGTTCCACTGGAAACAGACCTAGCAGTAGTATTGGGGTTGCTACTGGTGGTAGGCCCTGATGTAGACATGGTGAAAGTGACAGGGGGAGAACCAGGAGGGGGAGAACCCGAACAATCAGAGGAAGAGTCGGAGTGTGGACTTGGGGAAAGACTTACTCGATGACAATGGGAAGGAGGAAGTCGACCAAGAGGAAACTGAGGATGAAGGCCAAGAAGTCTCCGGGAGAGGCGCCTTGGGGGCGCAATGATGATGGAAAGAATAAAACCGACAAGGGCAGGGAGGGACAAAATCAAGTGAGGTCGAGGGCAGAAAGGTGTAGTGACAATTGATTTTAAAGTCTTTGCCAAGCGGTGTTAACCAGGCGCTTCTTCACTTAGGGTCAGTGTGTGCCATGCATTAATTTTAATTGTTCAAACCCAGACGTTTTGAGAGTAAAAGAAAAAGTGTGATGCGTAATGGAAAAGAAATCTGCAGTAAATAAGACTGAAAGAACATAAAATTAACAACTAACGATGCAACAATCTAACCCAAAAAGGCGAGTCTCTCAAAACTAGTCTACAAGAGGGAAAAAAATAGGCAAAGCACGCTAAAAATATGCCAATAGATCTAAGGTCCGAAGGGACTGGGATCTAAAGGGTAAATCTGCTGAAAAGTGGTGCAGAGAACAACAAAGAGGCAGAGGCAAGGTTGCTGCTAAAAAGGAGGAGATCAGCTAAAGATAGAAGAGAAAAGGTGGTGGCCTTAGAAATGAACCCAAACAAAATGATATGAGGTGGTTTTGAGAGGGAGAAGAGCTGATCTAAAGGGATCTGAAAAGGAGGTGTCAGATCGGAGAAAAAGAGGGCTGAAACTTTGGAAATTCAGACTTCGGAAATAGTAAAGACTTGTCCACAAAAAGTGGAGGGTACTAGAGCCCTAAGGGGAAAGATTCCCTCTTAGTTGAGTGAAGTAGATCAGAAACAGGTCCAAATCGGCAGAGACAGAGGCTGGAAAACCCTGACAAAAGCTTTAGACAAACCCAGAAAAAGTGCTGAAAAAATTGCAGAAAAAGTGCAGGTCGCAGGTTTTGACCTGTTTGCAGTCCAGGTCGCAGGTTTGGGGAAAAAAAGTGCGTCCTGAGGCTCAGGTTGCACTTTTTGGGCTGATAAGTGCGACCTGAAGATCTGGCTCTCTCGACGGCAGATTTCAGAAAAAATTGGCGTCTCAGCTGCAGCTGATGTCTGTCACCTGCGCAATAAGGCCAGAAACACACGGAAGTTAAAAATTTGATTGTTTAAGGGTTATAGGGGTGAGAATCACCATAAAAATAGGAAAAAAATGGAAGAGAAACCCTAGGGTCTGAAACAATTGGATATGTAGGAATAGATAAAACAATAACGGTCGCAAAAGAAAACCCGTGTGGAGTCGCCAATTGTTAGTATGAATCTTTCGTCGTAAAATATCCCTTTAGTTACGCATAAAAAATATCCCTAACATCGATTATGGATGAAAAATATCTTTAAGTCTGCTGCATAAATTCAGATCTAAGCACAAAAAGATATTAAGCAGATAAAATATAGTATGGCTCCATGCATCCAATAGAAAAAGCAAGAACAAAGTGTTTAAAAGAATGATTTGTATTATATTAAAAAATGGGGCACCTGAGAGGAAAACAAGAAAGGTGTTTTCTAGTTCTCCTCAGTGGGATGGGTTCTTGGAAGTCCTCAGTGTTTCAGACCTGGAATTTCTCTCTCTTATTGGTGTAGAAAAACAAACATGGAACTCAATGAGAGTTCATAAAACAAAAAATGGAAAAATGGTGACCAAGAGTAGATCCAGAGTGATCTAATGCAATGAAGGTGACTAATGAATGGGGAAAACCCCCCTATTTATAACAAAATATTGGGGTGGTCTAGAAATCGGTGCATGAATAAAATATTATTAATTGAATTCTAGAAGCACCCTTTAGGAATATTTTATTATATTTGTTGGAGGGAAAAGGGTTCTTGACTTGGGTCAATTCCTTTATTTATAAATAATAAATAAATAAATGGTTTATTTATCATCTTAGGGAAGTGATGGGAATATAATTAAATAAATAATGGTTTATTTAATTATTTATGGATGATTTAGTCAAATTTAACTAAGAATATAATTTAAATAATGATTTAGATAACTTATTCTTAGGGAATAATTAAATAAATAAGAATTTATTTAATTAAGTTCCTTATTTTGGGTTAAATATGACCATGAAATATAAACAAATAAGTTATTTTATGTGGTGAAAGCAATTTTACTTAGGGTAAAATTGGTCTTACATGGTGTACTTGGGTTCATCTAATAATAACAGGTTATACGACCAAAAATTGGTGTAACAGAACTTGGAATCCCAGAGTTATCTATGGTAAATATGAATCAGGGTAGGTTTTTTGGTGGTCCATTTCCAACCCATGGTAATAAAATTAGAATTAAAACAAATGGCATCCATGACATAAGCAGAAATATAAAAAAGAGGTATTTATCTGAGCAAAAAACTTCTTTTATTCCTATATTCAGTGATATGCTTGGCTAGGTAATTGGATAGAATGTCTGCCCAATTTAGGATAGATGAATTGACGATAGTGTCAATTAGGGAAACCCAATCTCTTGAAAATCTAGTACTATCATGCTTGGCAAATATTCTACACAACATACCAGCGGGATAACAATAAGGATTAGGAATTTGTAAGATTGGGTACGTACTAGACTTATCTTGCTTCAATTTCGCTTCATTGCCCTTCCATTCATGGATGAATTTGATAAGATATGGATGTTTTTCTTTGAAATTCTGCACATACTTATTGTCGTATTTCTGCTGTGAGGTTGGTAGATGATACATTGCTGCTAAATCCTCTACTTTGAAAGAACCCATAATCTCTCCTCTTGAATTCTTGAAAATTTTATCTTCAATGTTTAAGTGGTCAATTTCCCACTTAACCATATCTGTATAAGGAAGAATCTTTAGTATCGCCGCTATCCTGTGAATGTTCGAGCATGCAACGTCAAGAAGGGTTGCATCAGAGGTAGAACCAGTGCCTGTAGTAGAAAATTTTTCTATCACCCTTGGTCCTTCATCTTCAAAGAGTTTGTACATTGCTTGCCATGACGAACTGCCACAGTCTTTGTTGCAGATGGTGTCTGAAAAGAATGAAGACATATCTGCATCTTCTGTGGATGATGTTTGAGAGATTTCCTTGCCTCTTTTTCTCATTTTGAACTTCTTCAACCAAGTAAATGATTTTTTGAGAGCGAAGTGAATTTAACATATAAGGAGTCTTATAAGAGTAAATCAATCATTTACTTCTAATGCACACAAGAAGATGTCAATCTATCAATCATTTTTCATAATTCCTAATTTAATATTTCACATGGCCTCGCACGTAAGATCTATCAATCATTTTAAATTCGTTAAGATCTTAAATTCTATTTGATATGACACAAACTGTTTTCACACGCTGAATTCATTTAATACGCAAATCGCAATCATTCCTTATAATATTTCGCGATGCTTAACCTTTAAAGGCTGCAAAATGTGATCTACACAAATCACAGATCACAAATTTTATAGGATAGCGTTTGAGTATATATTATAAGTTGCGTGCAATGCGAATTGTGAAAAAATTAAAATGGAAACAATCACAAAAGATTTAATATTTCCTAGTTTATTTGCTTGTCAGGTCTGTGGGTATCGCAACTTATATCATTTGTTTCTTAAATCTTTATTGATTAAATAAAGTGCGATGTGAAAAAGGAAGAATAAAACAATGATTTTGATGTTTTTACAATGTTTTTTAATTATTTCTTCAGAAAGGCTTCGAGCACATTTCGCAATTCACATATCTTACGTTTTATAATTATTTTTCAAATAAGATATGTAATATGCGATGTGTTTTTAAGGGAAGAACAAAAAAATTTATTTTCTAAGTTTTTTTTTAATTTTAGGAAATTATAAAAATAATTTCCTATTTATTTTTAAAGGGTCCCTATTTGTAAAAAATAAATGGGGGGTTGTTTTAGAGCACAAAAATTGGTGATTCACTTAGATGAACCAGATGTCTCTGATAAAAATTTTGAAAATGATGAACCTTTATGAAAATAAAATAGTTAAAGGAACGAAATTTCAAATAAATAATATGTTTGCCAAACAATGAAAATTTCTTTTATTCACTATTCATGAGAATTCCTCTATAAATATATAAGTATGAAAATCTATATCAATCCTTACTTAGTTAAAAAGGATAAAGTAAATAACCTTTGCAGATCAGTTTTATATAAATTTACTCTTTTTATCACAAATAGAGCCTCTGTTCCAACAGGCAATTTTAAGCTTTTGGCAGGGTTATCTTTTACCCATCTATGATCCATCTTTCCATCCAGTATTTCTCATAATTTTCATAAGTAAATTCTAATTTATGAAAACTTTGTTTTATATATTTTTATCTGCTTAAAAGCCATTTTCTTGGCTTGGTAACCAAATAACAAGAATGCCATACACAAATAGTAATTAAACTGATCAAGCTGGCTCTTGATGAGACCCCTTGTCTTTATGATATAATCTCAAGTAATTACACTGTTTTGGTAGACAGTATTAGTAATGTCAGTTTAACTATTTCTTTATGAACATGGTAAACAAGCTCGTGAAGAGACTTATTATATTTTAAGTTTTCCTTCAAATCATCTCTTTTTATTTTCTTTTGAATTCCTTTTGAAAATTTATAAGATTTTCCAGATGGGATGAATCATAGCTCCTTTTAAGAGACTGGATGATAATGTCGAGTTTTAAATTGATTTTCTGCAAGAAGGTTTCTTACTATATTAAAGTTTCTTTTCTAGACTGATAAAAGATTATTCATGCTATATAAAAATGAGAGTTCATAAAAAAAAAAATTGTTTTATTGAAATTTCATTTTTTAAAAAGATAGAATCAATCTGTCTCTCTAAATATTTCGATTTTCCTTCCTTAACATTTTCATTTTTTTATAAGTGAAAATAAAAATCAAAAGAAATTTAACTGAGATTTGTTTTGAAAGGCCAACTATCAGTACTAAGAAAGCTTTTATTTTTGCAAGAAAAACAAAATATTTTAATATACAAGGATAGAAGGGATTACCTCCTATGAGAAATATTTTTTCAAAATTTTCCCATTAACAGGCAAAGAATCATTTTTTCCTGATAAATCCTGTATTAGAAATGCTGATGGGTCTATTTCTTCAATTATTTGAAATAGACCTAGCCAGAGTTTTTGAAACTTTGTGTGTTTACCCTTTTCCTCATGCACTTTGTCCCACTTCAATACCAGATCACCAATTTGAAAATTCTTTGGACTGGCAGAAGATGAATCAAATGAAGCTTTTATTATTTGATGATGATGGATATGAGTTTGTTTGGATTTTTATCTTTATTCTTCCAACTTAATAATTTTATCGTGTCTAAGTTAAAGGGAAGAGGAAGGATTTTCATTAATAAACTGCACTAAAGCAAATGATGGTATCGTTATGTTTGTGGGTAGAATTGTTTATTTCCCATAAACTAGCCGGATTTTCCTACTGCTAGCTGCCATCATTACCGCAATGAGCTTCCACCACCACAGTGAACATCATTTTATAACCTTGTTCTACAAGGGTCTAAAGGATTTCAATTAAGGTTGAAGTTTCTTAAAAAGATATGAAAATTATTAATTTTACAACTGTGTTGTCCTTGCATGTGCTGCATATTATTAAGTGAATTTTTTTCCAAAGTTCAAAACCTATTATAATTATTGGTATTTCCATTTTTAATCGATGCATTAAAAATATATATATATTTCTAAATAAATACTAACAAGTTTGATTTAAAAGGAAAAAACAAAGTTAAAGAGGATATTGAGGGATTTAAAAAAAAGGTTTGGGTTTTATATCTGTATGATAGGTATGATTTGTACACATTGCTTGATTTATTTGATTTATTGAGTGGTTGGTTGAATTTTTTTTGAAAGAAAATAAGAGGAAAATGTTTACTTTTCATAATTGATTTTAAAAGGCCCCTAAGGTCTTTTAAGATTTAATTTGCATGTATTTTTTTAGTTTTTATTTTCTATGAATTTTTGGTAAAGATTATGAGTTTTAGGTCATTATGTTATGTTTTTTAAAAATTTTCAACTACTTACATGGATTTATTTAAGAATCAAGGCAATTGAAAATTGAAATCAAGTTTAATTTTCACCAAGGTACAAATTTTCTTAAGTACATCAACTACTTCATTACAAATGTGTCAGGTCATGTGTTGACTACAACCTAATGAGTTTCTTGTAAAACATGGCATCTACTTGCTTTGCTCTACTAGCATCCACCTTTCTCCAGTTTGTGACTAGAGGCATGGTCATGGGCTTGCAATCCTACATACAAAACCTTTTGAGAATCTGTATAGTGTACTTCCCCTGCCCCAAGAAGATTTTCCCATCAAACTTCCATACCTACAACCCAAGGAAATAGTGCATAAGATCTATGTCCATCATCTTAACCTCTCTTGAAATATCTTCTTTGCAATCTTAAATCAAACTGTCTCCTATAGTCAAGATAATATCGTCAACATATAGCACTAGAATAAGTGGAATCCCTCCAACTGTGATGTAGTACAGGTTAGCATCCACCTCACTCTTAGTGAAACCTAATCTATGAAGGTAGTTGTCAATGCGAGTGTACCAAGCTCTCAGTTCCTGATTGAGCCTGTAAAGATCTCTCTTCAACAAACAACCATGATTTTCCTTGCTGAAAGTCTCAGACCCTTCTTGCTACTCCATATAAATCTCTTCCTCGACCACCCATTGAGGAATGTTGTCTTCACGTCCATATGGTGGATCTTCCACACCATCTAAGATGCAAGTTTTAGAATAGTCCTGATGGATGAATAACAAGCCACTAGATAAAACATCTCCTCGTAGTCAATGTCCTCAACTTGCAAGAATCCCTTGACCAAAAACCTAGCCTTGTACTTATCCACACTCCCATCTGCTCCATGCTTCACCTTGTACACCCAGTGTGAACCTACCACTAATTTTCTCTCTAGTAATAGCACAATATCTGAGACATCATTCTTCATGATGGAGGAATATTCCCCCAACATGGCATCTTGCCAAACCTACTGAGAGCTTGTCTCCTCGTAACAAGAAGGCTCTCAGTCTAACAACTTAGTCATTACTGCTATGTACCCAATGTACCTTTTTGGCTACTCTCTCTACCTAAATGTAGAGTTGGGAGTCTCGACTCTCTCCTGGGCTTCCTGAATCAACCTCTCAGCCTACTTGACTCTCTGACTCCTTGTGTTGGGAGTCACTGGCTGAGTAGATTCCTCCACTCATCTTGGTCTTTCCTCCTCATTCTGAAAAAATTCCTTGTTTTCTTGTTGTACAACCTACTTATCACCTAGTTCAGACTCAGTCGGTGGTACTGGCTAGGGATTTTTCTTGAAAGAAAGAAGCTCCTCCTTAGGCCCTAAAACATTCTCTCGCTCCAATGACTCCCTCATAGCTTTTTCCTATGAAAGCCTCACATCTCACCCGATAATTTTCTTCCTGAGTGATGGTACATACACCTTCTATGCCTGAGGTGTCTCAAATTAACCCACAAAAAAATCATTTTCAGTTGTTGGCTCCAACATCTTCCTTCTCTCATTAAGCACATGGCAGTAAAATCTTGTCCCAAAGAAGTAGAAGTGAGAAAAATCAAGCTTCTTGCTTGTGAAATCCTCCTCCAGTGTAACTCGTATGAGCACTCTATGTGGACTCATGTTCTACAAAAATATTGTAGTGTTGTATGTATTTTCCCACAAGAACATGGGAAGCCTTTGGTCATGAAACATGTCCTTATCCACTCCAAATATGTTGTGGTTCTTCCTCTCAGCCACCCCATTTTTTTTAGGGTTATAGGGTGATATTAGCTCTCTCCTAATTCGATCCTTGGCAGACACATCCCTAAAATAATTGGAGACATATTCCCTCTCATTATCACTCCTCAATTATTTGATATTTTTCAAAATTTGGTTTTCTACCAAGGCCTTAAACTCCATGAACTTGGAGAATACCTCCTCCTTCTTCTTCATAAATAAGATCCATATTTTCCGAGAATAGTCATCTATGAAAGTAACATAGTACCTATTTCTCATGATGAATGGAGAAGAGAAGTGCCCACATACATCTAAATGTACCAGCTCCAAAATCCCTTCGACTCTATCATCTCGGCCTTGAAAATATGACTTGGCATACTTTCCAAGTGTAAAACCCTTGCAAACTTCATCCGGGTAATTAACACACTATTATATCCTTGTGGCTATATGTTGAAGGATCTTCAGTGCCCCATGATGAAAATTCCCCATGCATCTGTGCCAAATATCCCCCACGTTTCTACTGTTCTCACGCTCGGCCTTGTTACTCAAGCTTGTGCTTGTCTCAAGCTGGAGCTTGTAAATATTCTTCACCCTCTCACCAATATGCTTCATGGCTCAAATGCTAAGTCCTTGAGGTAGGCCTTACCTCCACTAAAGATGACATTATAACCCTTGTCCTGTAGGGTGTAAATAACAACAAGGTTCTTTTTAAGGTCTGGAACATAGAGGACATCCTTGAGATGGGCAGGGTTACCAGACTCCCGCTCAAAATTGAAAATACTCATGCCCTTGGTCAAGTACCTAACTTCATCTCCTAACTCAATGTGAAATTGCATGTCCTTCTCCTTCAATTGGATGAAATATTCCTTGTTCCTAACCATGTGAAAGGATGCTCCAAAATCAATGCACCACATGTTGTCACCCATTGAGCTTGCCATGCAAGCTATAAATGAGAAATTATTCTCGAACTAAGAATTAAAATCATCTACCTCAGATGAGGTTTCCATATGATCCTTATTAGACCCCATATTCTGATTAGGACATTTAGTGGCATAGTGTTCGAACATGTGGAAAGAGAAGCATTTAATATTTCTCAAATCATTCTTATTTTTCTGAGTTTTCTGACTGGACTCGACCTTGTCTTGCCTCTTCTTTCACTTGGAATTTCTTTCTTTTCCTACTAGGGAAATTTTCTCTTTGTCCTATGTCTTCACTAAAATTCCAACTCTTTTCCCCCTCCATATTTCCTCTTGGAAAAAGACTCCCCACACCCTTTCCTAGTTGAGAAGATTCTCTCCGCCACTAACTACATCCTGGAAATTCTCCCAAGACTTATGAAGTCCTAGTAGTACAAGACTCACAAGGTTATTGTGTGATAAAGTCTCACCCACTTAGCTAGCTCATCCTGAAATTAGGTTAACTTAGAAAGGTACATAATGATAGGTTCTCCTTTTCTCATCCGAGATTTATTAGCTTGTACTTCAGGGAAATCTCCCTGGCATCACTGGATCCATTATACAAATAAAAGATGGATTTCCAAATATTATTTGTTTTCGTCTTCCAATGGATATGAGGGATAATGTGGTCTTTGACCCCCTCAAGAATGATCGTCCTGGTATTGGTTTCATTCTTGTTATGTTGGATAAAATGTTGGGAATATGTGGGTGCAGTTTGTGGTTTGTTCACAAAATATATCACCCCATTATCTTCCAACACTACTAATACCTGCTCCCTCCATGAGTAGAAGTTAGAGGCTCCCTCTAAACAATGATTTTTCCTTAGTCCTTAGAATGACATACTATTATCCAAATACTACTCTTCAAAAATCTAGCGCAAGCATACTAACTTATTTTTTCTCTTCATTGACTGAATATTTCTAGTGTTGGTTTTGACACATAGAATGGCTTTGATACCATGTTAATTTTCCTGAAAAATTGCAACTAATTACATGAATTTACTAAAAATTCAAGGCAAATGAAAACTAAAACCAATTTTAACTTTCACCAAGATACAAAATTTCTTAACATTCAACATGCAATAGAAAGTACTTGAGACAAAAACACATGCACACACGAAAATTTGATACCAGTGTTTTACCTAGGAAACCCAAATGGGGAAACATTATTTCTTTTGTAGTGTGATTTTATTGATTTTTCTTTGAGAAAATATATCTTTTACGAATTTAGTATGTTTCTACTAAAACCAAAAAATAACCAATGAGAAATTAATGTCAGCCCAAAATTTCCCCTGGCCTTCTCCTGGATCACTTCTCTCAGCCTTGAGAAGATTCTCTTGGCCCTGCCTCTAGATATTTTCCTGCACACACAATTGTCTCTTGCTAAAACTAGGCTAAGCTTCTACTCTTCGAATTATGATCTTCACTCCTCAACCAATGCGCTCTGCTAACAATAAATAATAATAAATATGTGTCTATGTCCTTATCTTGCCTTAATATACTTCGATCTATAGAAATTATACAAACATATGTATATTAATGGATTCAATCTGACCTAACAATGTACTAAAGCTAGATACTGAATCCTTCTACAAATAAATTGCAGAAATTAAACACAATCGTCACATTAAGAAAAGAAAGAATCAAATCAAACCACAACAAAGATAATTTCCCAGGGAAAGATTTATACTCAAAACCCCTCTAACTTCTATTGTATATTCCCTATGGAATCATGAAACAATTACAATGCACTCTTCTCACAAGAGTCTCCTTCACTCTCACAACTATCTCACACTATCCTAGAAAAAAATTAACCAACACTTAGCCAATTATCAACCTCTAAATAGCCTACCTTGATTTCACAATTCCTGATGAATGCAATCACTATTCTTTAGGAATTTTTTCCTTCCAAAACCGTGCAAGGATCATGGGAAATCCAATGGATGTCTAGCTGCATGTGAGTAACCTACCAATCACATAAGTTATAGTTAACAACCCTTTAACCTTTGTCTCAACTGGGTCTCCACTGGAACTCACATGCATGCGGATATTAATAGTAAATCATCAGTTGCATGGGAGATCAATGATTTTGAATTAAATAATATTTAATTGACTTGATCTCTCACTAGTGAAACAAACAGTTACAACTAGTTCAACTGACTCTAACTCACCTAACTAAGCTAACTGATTACTCATGCATTAAAATAATGCACCAACTACAATTCAAACTCCATAACTAATAGAATTATTCTGCATGCCTCACCAACCACTCTCAACTCAAAATACATGAGCTAACTGAGTTTATCACACTCAATTAACTATTACAAGTGATCATGAGATAATATTGCATTTTATTGTCCAATTTAATTAAGGGAAAATTAAATTAGACATTCCACAAATTTAATTAATTAAATTTTCCTTCACACTAATGTATCGTAGGACCTGTTGGTCCAACACTAGTGTGTGCGCTGCAATTTCTTGTTGGCCTTCAACACTCCCTCTCAACAAGAAAGGGATTATCTACCACCTCGATGCTTCCTCTATGGTATTCGATTTTTCTCTTGGTGAGCGCCTTCGTCAGAATATCTGCATCCTAATCCTTCATGGTAATGTACTGAAGTAAAATAATGCGCCTCTGAAGGAAATCTTTGAAATGGTGGTACCGAATGTCTATGTGCTTGGACCTATCATGGAATACTGGATTAACTAAGAGTTTAAGGCAACTATGGCTATCACAATGTATCACAGTCGGATCCATTTAAGAACCAAACAAAAAACCTAGGATCTTTGTCATCCAGATGGCCTCACATGTAGCTTGAATTGCTGCCTTGTAATCTGCCTCGGCTAAACTAAGTGCCACAGATTGTTGCTTCCTACTGTACCAAGAAAATTTTGCCGATCCTATGCTAAACATCCCTCCTGATGTGCTCTTTCTGTCTGATGGAATTCCTGCCCAATCTGCATATGTGAAGCCTTGAAGCTTCACTCCCTCTGTCTGTCTATACCATAATCCATACTCTGTAGTGCCCCTGATATATCTCAAGTAATTCTTCCCTGCCTTCCAAAAGAGATTTTTCGACTTAACCATAGCTTGAATCAGCTGGTTAACTGTGTAGCAAATTTCTAGTTTGGTGTTCACCAAATACATCAGTGAACCCACTAGCTACCTGTAGATAGTAGCATCCACTACTTCTCCTAATGTAGCATCCTCTTTCCTCAAATTTCCTGGAAGAGGAGTATCCATGGGTTTACAACTCTCCATATGAACCTTACCCAATATCTCTTTGGGATAATTTCCTTGAGA
This sequence comes from Pinus albicaulis, assembly GCA_034641835.2. Classification (NCBI taxonomy): domain Eukaryota; kingdom Viridiplantae; phylum Streptophyta; class Pinopsida; order Pinales; family Pinaceae; genus Pinus; species Pinus albicaulis. The sequence continues at coordinate 40,928,121 of CM076574.1, forward strand.
AAAAAAAATTTTACCATTCAGCTGCCATATTTCCAAACCAAGGAAATAGTGAAGGAGTCCCATGTCCTTCATTTCAAAATCCCTTTCAAGATCCTCCTTGAAAGGAGTTATCAGTTTCTCATCACCTATCAAAATTAGATCATCAACGCAAAGTACAATAATCAAGAACTTACCATCAAGCACAATCTGGTACAGGTTCCCATCGGCTTCACTTTTGGTGAAGCCCAACTGAGTGAAATAGTTTTCAATCCGAGTGTACCAAGAATGAGGTGCTTGATTCAGCCCATATAATGCTCTCTTGAGTCGGCACACATGCGACTCACTGTAAAATATCTCGAAACATTTTGGATACTCTATTTACACTTCCTCCTCAATAACTACATTGAGAAACGTAGTTTTCACATCCATATGATGAATGCGCCACCCCATCTACACGGAGAGTGCAAGGATAGGTCTAATGGAAAAGTAACTCATGACTCATGTGAAAGTATCTTCATAGTCGATCCCCTTAGCTTGTGAGAATCCCCGCACCACAAATCTAGCCTTTTACTTCTCCACAATCCCATCTGTTGCTTGCTTCACCTTATAGATCCACTTAGATCCAACCACTAATTTTCTGACCGGTATTGGGACAACTTCCCATGCACTATTATTAACAATGGAGTCATACTCCTCTACCATAGCGTCAACCCAAATTGGTTGCTGCACTTCTTTCTCAAAGGAATATGGTTCTATCACAATACACTTCCTCATAAGAGCCATGTATCTAGTAAACCTGTCTGGAGACTGTCTCTGTCTGCGGAGTGAAGCAGGGGCTCCTACATTCTCTGTCGCATTAAGTCTCAATCTATCAGCTTCCGTGGTGCGCCTTCTACCATTTCTAGTGGATGGATCTGCATGAGTTTTTTCTGCCACTCCATGATCCTTTGCATGTGGCTACTCCACATTTTGAGGTTCATTCTTCGGAACCAAGAGTTCCTTTTCTGCATGAAAATCCATCTCCCTCTCAAGGGACAATCGCATGGATTTCTCCTCATCAAATTTTATATCCCCTCTCACAACAGTCATCCTGTTGTTTGGAAAATACACCCGATAGTTGTGGGGAGTATCATTTTACCCCACAAATATCTCAATCTTAGTTGTTGGTTCAAGCTTCTTCCCGGCATCTTTGGTCACATGCTCAGAAACAGATGAGCCAAAAATCTTAAATTGTGAAACATCGAGTTTCTTACCAATAAAATCCTCCTCTGGTGTACTCATGCCAAGTATCTGATGAGTGCGACGGTTTTTCACAAATACTGATGTGTTGTATGCCTCCGCCCAGAGATGCAACAGTAGGCCTTGATCATGCAACATCACTCGTGTTGCACCCACAATTGTTCTATTCTTTCTTTCTACGACCCCATTCTCTTGTGGGTTATGAGGCGCAATCAAATCTCTCTGAATTCCTTCTTTGCTACATAATTTCTTGAATTCATTGGACATGTTGTTGAGCTTCAAAGATATTCTTCTCTGCCACCACATTCCACATCATTTCCTTTGTACATTATTAACTTCAGACCTAAATGATCAATAATATTAGTTAAAATTGCTTTGAGATTGTATATAATGTCTAACTTGCTATGTTTTCATGATTTCGTTGTTGTAGTACTTTTTGACTACACCTAGCTACAGAATGCAGACATTCTGTAGCTAGTTGCCGATTCTGCAGCTGTCTTCATGTCTACGTAGGTTCTAGATGTCATCTCAGGGAAAAACACATATGGTCGTATTCCACATCATTCCCTCATCATTTTTTGCTCTCCACGAAGTTTAAACAGAATTCTATAGGTGGTTATGCACGTAGAAGAGAGGTAGTTTCCTATCAAAACACGGACTCTACAGATGTCCGCAGTAAAGCACAAGACAATTAATAAGAGTTTTAATTTGATTAGAAGTGGGAAAGACACTTATCCCCATTTTTCTCAAAGAGTAGTTATGTAATTTCATTATAAGTATGACTTGGGAGACCGAGAAACTGTTGGTTAGATTTTGTTTCTGTTGCTAGATTTTGGAAGGCTGTAAATACTCTGTTTTGAAGAATTTCTCCTTTAATGAAAGAGACATCATTTTATTGCACGAGCTGAGTCAATATTGAGTAGATCCGCGTGCTGATCCGGTGGTAGAGGGCCCCTACTGCCCGTGAAGCGTTATGCATTTGGTTTAGATAAGTAGCCGTAGCTTTGTTTCATTCTTAAGTTAAATATTTTTCTGAACTTTGCTTACATTGGATACTACAGTTTAGCTTTGTTCTCATGAAGTATTCCAAAAGATCACTAATCTAGAATGAGGCATAATTGTAGCAATTTATAACTTTACGTTTTTTTGTGTTCAATTGTAATTAGTTGTTACAGCTAGTTCTATTCTCATTAATCTCTTCCAAAATATCACTAACTCTGGATAAGACTTAGCTGTAGTGTTTTAGTTTACCTGCGTATTGTTATGTTTTTATGCCCATTTGCACTGAATGATACAGCCAGACTTGTTTGTACAAACTATTCCAAAATATCACTCATCTTGAACAAGACAGGGCTGTAGTATTTCATATAATTAGTTGCATTTTAGCTCAGTCAATACTCCGGAGGTAGATGTCATTCTAGTTTAATTCTGTCACTATATTTCAAGCTTGATAATGGTACTCTAGTTTAACTCTGTTCACTGTATTAGTATCATTCTAGTTCAGTTCCAATTCATTTCAAGTTAGATAATAACACTCTAGTTTAGTCTTAGTTCACTGTATTAGCATTTTAGTTTAGTTTTTATCCATTGCATTTTAAATTGTATTAGTTGTTAAATTTAGATACCACAGTCTTCATTATTTAAAAAATATTCTTGTTCTGAATTCCTATTAATACATCATCATATGGATAGGAACTATCAATAACATTTTAAGGCCTTGAGTATTTTTCAACCTTTTTACAATTTCACAAACAAGCCTTTTTCTCAAAGACTATCCTAAAAATAAATCTATAACTTTTGAATGAGGCCTAGTGGTGCTAAATTGAGTTGCAGAATAGAATTAGAAGTTAGTTTAGAGTAGAAATATTATTGTGCTACAAATGTTCTTTTCCAATTATGTTCCAACAAACCTTTAACCATGGATGAGATGTTGTAACATTGTAAGTTGATTGTTGACTTAGGAAAACCTAAATTGCACTAAAAACTTATCCTTTTCTCAAGCTATTCCAACATATCTCTAAATGAATGAATTGGATGAGTTCATGATATGGGTTACTAAGTTCATGTTTGGATTTGTTTCTTTGCTATGAGTCCTTATCAAGCTTTTCATTTTCTGTCCTCTAGTGCACACTTAGTTTAGGATAGTTTCACTCTGTTTTAGTATAAACTTTTTAGCTCTTTTTCAACATAAAAAAAAAACCCATAAAACCAAAAACATCATAAAAACACTAAACACAACGTAGTGAGAAACAGATACCTAGGCACATAAAGTGCACCACACTTCAGCAATTTACTAACCCTGGTTGACAATTAATGACCTCAATTTAGGAACACTAAGTTGAGCACAAAATTTTGGCACCGTTGTCGGGGAAGTGTAACTAGGTAGCCTTGTTTCTTATCACCCAAAAACAATGATATGCATAGAGAAAGAGACTCAAGGGGTAGATTCATAAGAAGCAGAAGCTTGATTCCTAGAACACCACTTGTTTCACCAAGACCTAGAGCCAGCACACCTCCAACTCAAACCCACATTCCATCCTTTACTGATCCTAGACTTCCAGAGAACTTAAGATAAAATATTCAATTAGAAAGACCTTCCACTTTACCCACTGAACCTGTCTTAAAAGGAGATTCAGGAACCCCTGCTAGGGACATAAACTTTTCAACTTCTACAGAAGAATCAACTATGGCAGAAGAGGGGGGAGGAGGAGTTTTTAATGGAGAACACACACTATTTGGAGGGGGTAGAGGTAGAGGTAGAGGAGAAGGAGGTAGAGGTGTAGAAGGAGAAGGATGCAGAGGAAGAGGTAGAAGAGAGATGGGAAGCTCTTTTGGGTTTCCTATAGTAGATGAAGAAACCAATGCAACTATGAAAAACATTTCACCCTCTGTCCTTCCAAACTTTTATGGACTTAAAACTAAAGATCCTGAAACCTTCCTATTTGAATTTGAAGTCTTGTGTAGAACTTATGACTACTTACAAGATGCTCAAAAACTTAAACTATTTCCTTCAACATAGAAAGGAGCAGCATTGAAGTGGTTTATGAGTTTGATCAACAGTTCTATTAGGACATAGGAAGACATGAAACAAGAATTTCTAGAGAGGTATTTGGATTATTGTATGCCAGTCAATCATAAGGAGGAAGTGTTTAAGATGCTACAAAAAGAAGATGAAAACTTGGAAGATTTGTTGGAAAGATTTCATTACAACATCAAAATAGCAAAAATGGAAAACTTAGACCAAGACACCTTAAAATATCTCTTGTTGAAAAAAATTAGGGATGAATGGTTAGATATCCTAACATGATGTGAAAAGGGGATATATCTTAGCTCACATTACTTGAAATAGCTGAATTATGTATCAACCTTTCAAGAGGGAAATCTAAAAATGTAAAAGGACCAAGAGACCCTGCTCTTGCAAGGGCAAGTAAGTCTGCTTTTAGGATAGTAAGTAGGGCATAAATAGGACATATGCTTGATGAGTTCAAATCTGACATCTTAGGGAGTGTTAGTGAGCAAATAAACACCCTTAAGTTACAAAACAAGAAAAAATCTTAATCTGATGCCTTAGCAATATTTTGTCCCAAATGTAGAAAGAAACATGCCTTGAGAGAGTGCCCTTTGGATGCCAAAGTTATGGAGACTTGTGTAATTTGTTTAGAAAAAAATGAGACCAAGAGTTGTCCTTCACTTCCTGGTCTTAAAGCTATCTTTCAAGAAGATACTCCTACAAGTTCCACAGAATCTCTCAATTTTGTCTCTAGAAGGCCTTGGAAAGGACCTCAAACACAAGGATATCATGATCAAATGTATAATCAACCCCCACCAAATTGGAATCCTTGGCAGCAACCTTGGCCCCAATTTCAAAATCAATCACAAGCTTGGGCACAAGGAGTACAAAATCCTTATGGAAGATATTCCCAGTACTATCAGTATCCACCATCCTATCCACCATATCCACATTTCCCTCCTCAAAAAATTTTTCAACAAAATCCACAACATCAAAATCAACCACTTCCATTACCATTTTCTCAAAAAACAAATCAGTTGCCTGCCCAACCCATACCAAACCCCAACAATAAAAATCCTCAGAACACATATATGATAGAAGGCCAATAGTTTCCAACTTATTTGATCACTCCTTTAGACCTTAGTGATGTTCAACTTAGGACTGGAAGAATACTTGAAAAGAGGAAACCTTCTGTAATTATACAAGAACAAGACAATTCTGAGGAAGATTCTCTACGGGTAAATAAAATTCTTGAAGAGAACACAACTTTTCAAGACTCAACCATTGAAAAATCAAAACAAAAAGAACCAATAATTTCAACTCCTATATTAGAGCATCCATCAACATCCACTTCTACACCTCCCTTCCCAGAAAGATTACAAATTGATAGGGGTGTAGAAAAATAGATTATGGTGCCTAATTATGATTTCCTAGATGAGCTGAGAAATGTTTGTATTAAGATCCCATTATTGCAAGCCATCAAGGAAATTCCAATCTTAGCAAAGACAATAAAAGAGTTGAGCATGAAGAAAAAAAGAAAAAGAATAAGGGAGATAAAGAAAATTCAACTGGAAGGAAAAATAGCAAATATTATGATGGGTAAGATTGCTATTCCAAAGTATCTATACCTAGGAAATCCAGTTGTTAAAATTCACATCAATGGAATTGAGATCCAAAACACACTCATTGATTTAGGAGCAGCAATCAATATCATGAGTAGAGAAATCATGGATAAATTGAAACTTCCTAATATTCTTTTTACACCCACATTATTACAATTAGCAGACAGATCTGTGATTAAACCTGATGGGGTAATAGAATACATTCCAGTGTCCCTATATTCTTGGGAGTATCCTGTGGATTTTATGATCCTAACTCCTAAGAATAATCTAGGAGGACACCCTATTATATTAGGAAGACCTTGGTTAGCTATAGCTGATGCTTTCATTAGTTGTAGATCCGGTGATATGTATATCTCTGATGGTAGTTCAACCAAGAAATTTACTTTGTATCCTCGAGCAAGAACAATTATAGAATTAGATGATACTCAATGGATAGAGGATGAATAAGACTTACAACCTCTCTTCACAATTTCAGAAATTAGTGAAGATAGCCAAATTCTAAATACCTTGGAAAACTTTGAATCCTCTTTGGAATATAAGCATGAACAATTTCAAGAAGAATCCAACATTGAGTTTTTTTCATCAAGGCAGATGTCTCTCTATTCCATGGATAAATTTGGCAGCTCTACAATTGAGATATTTCCAGGCAAAACTTTAAACATAAACAAGAACCTAGGGAAATCTCAACAAGAAGAGCTAGTAAAAATATTATAGAGACATTCTTCTGCATATGCATGGGAGTACACTGATATGAAAGGGATAAGCCCCAAGACTTGCACTCATCACATCTACATAGAAGAAAATTGTAAACCAATCAGACAACCTCAGAGAAGGATGAATCCAAATCTTAGGGAGATTGTTAAAGAAGAATTGCAGAAATTATTGAATGTCAACTTTATCTATCCTATTTCAGATAGTCAGTGGGTTTCTCCTTTGGTAATTGTGCCAAAGAAAAATGGTAAATGGAGGGTATGTATTGACTATCGGGAATTAAACAAAGCTACTCTTAAAGATCATTTTCCCTTACCCTTCATAGATCAGGAGTTAGACACATTAGCTGGAAAAAAGTACTTCTCATTTTTAGATGGGTTTAGTGGTTATAATGAAATCCAAGTAGCACTAGAAGATCAAGACAAAACCACATTTACCTGTCCTTGGGTACCTATGCTTACCGAGTATTGCCATTTGGACTATGCAATGCACCTACAACATTTCAAATGGCAGTACTAGGAATCGTTTCGGATCTAATACATGATTGTGTAGAGGTATATATGGATGATTTCACAGTTTATGGAAATACATTTGAAGAAGCCTTAGCAAACTTGGAAAAATTCTTAAAGAGATGTAAAGAAGCAAATCTTTCACTAAGTCATGAAAAGTGTTTTATGATGTTTACTGAAGGAATTGTTTTGGGTCATCACATTTCAGGGGATGGGATTAGAGTTGATGAGTCAAAAGTTGAAGTCATCTCTAACTTATCTATTCCAAGTTGTCAAAAAGATGTTAGGAGTTTTCTCGGATTTACAGGATATTATCGAAGGTTTATAGAAAACTTCACCAAGATAGCATCTCCACTTTTCAAATTACTTACCAAAGACTGTGAATTCAAGTGGAATCCCAATTGCCAGTTAGCCTTTGAGACCCTGAAAACAAAAATATCTGAAGCACCTATTTTAAGGGGACCTAATTGGAAGCTACCTTTTCATATTTCAACAGATGCCTCAGATACAGCTCTAGGAGCAGTATTGGGACCAAAAGACCTGATTCCTTATGCCATCTACTATACCAATAAAAATTTGACTCCTTCAGAGTTAAACTATACTGTAACTGAAAAAGATTTTTTAGCTGTTGTTCATGCCATAAACAAATTTAGACACTATATAACCGGCTATGAAACTTTTGTTCACACAGATCATTCTGCAATTAGATATCTAATGAATAAATCAATTACTAATGGCAGAGTCATAAGATGCTTATTGCTTTTACAAGAATTCAACATTACCATTCTAGATAGGCCTGGAAAACAAAACACAGTAGCTGATTTCCTATCTAGACTCCAAAACATCCAAGACAATACCCCAGTTGAAGATCAATTTCCTGATGAATATCTTTTTGCAATTTCTACTCAAACTCCTTGGTTTGCTGACATTGCTAATTATTTAGTTTCAGGAAATTTCCTTCAATAATGAATGCAAGAGACAAAATAAAGATCATTTATGACAGTGCAAAATATTCATGGGTTGCTAATGAGTTATACAAGACAGGTCCAGATTTTATCATTAGGAGATGTGTTCGGGAAGATGAGATACCTGAGATTCTCAAAGCATGTCATGATGAACCTTGTGGCGGACACTTTGCTGATAAAAGGACAGCCTATAAGATCCTTCATTTAGGATATTATTGGCCATCCCTTTTTAAAGATGCTAAAGAGTATGTCAAAAGGTGTGACAGTTGCCAAAGGGTAGGGAAACCTTCTCCTTCAAGTGAGATGCCATTACAGCCTTAGGTACATATTGAACCTTTTGAAAAATGGGCTTTGGATTTTGTAGGACCTATTAGTCCTCCATCAAGACAAACAAAATATATATTATTTTGCACTAATTATGTTACTAAATGGGTAGAGGCCAAGCCATTACTTTCTGCTACTGAAGCATCTGTAGTTAATTTTCTTTTTGAGGATATTTTTACTCGTTTTGGTGTCCCAAGGGAAATTGTTACAGATCAAGGAGCTCACTTTACATCAAGGTTAGTGGAACAAATGATGGAGAGGTACAAAATCAGACACAGAAAATCTACTCCCTATCATCCACAAGCAAATGGTCAAGTGGAATCTACTAATAAGGTCATTGAAGGGATCCTAACGAAGACTGTCCATTTACATAGAAGAGATTGGGTAGATAGGCTTCCTGAAGCCTTGTGGGCCTATAGAACTACATGGAGAAGCACAACAGGCCATACTCCTTATGAAATTGTTTATGGAAAGCAAGTTTTGTTTCCGATAGAGTTCCAGATTCAAACTTTCAGAATGGCAGTTCAGCTAGGACTTGATCTATCAGAGGCACAAAAGCACAGATTGGAGCAGATTAATGAATTGGATGAGATCAGACAAGATGCAGTTCAGAAAACCAGTATAGTCCAACATCAAAGGACTAGATGGCATGATAAGTACATCAAGGAAAAGAAATTCGAAGAAGGTGACTGGGCTCTTTTGTTTGATTCAAAGTTCAAGGATTTCCAAGGTAAATTCCAAACACATTGGCTTGGGCCATATGAAATTATAAGAATTTTCGACAATGGAGCAAGAAAAATCAGGACAATAGATGAAGAAGAGGTCACTTTTCTTATGAATGGTCATAGATTGAAGCTGTATCACAAACCACTCTCAAGAGAAGAATTTGTCAAGAGATTCCAAGAAAACAGTGATGTGAAGTTAATGAAGAAGAATTTTTCTTCTTCATCAACTTAATTAAATTTTTTGAAGTCAGATGATTAAAAAAAAAAAAAAAAGTATAAACATGAAAACCAATCACTGATTGGCATGTTTATACAGAAAAGGTAGAGTGAAAATCAGAATCTTTCTGACACTATAGCTTTTCAAATCTGTTCTTTTTGCAAGCAATTATTACAAAATCATAAGTGCATATCCATTTCACTTATGATCCATCTCACTCCATTCATCCATATTACATTTCATTTCATACTCCATTTCATTTCATTCATCCATACTTCATTCATTTCATTCCATGTTCCACCTCATTTCCATCTCAGATTTTTAAGTTTGATGTTTTTCTGCAATTAAACAATACACGTCATGAATTGCAGACTACTTTTCACACTCCACTCCACTTCATAAGTTGTGATCCATTTCACTCCATTATTCACTTCATTCATATTCCATTACACCATATTTCATTATCCATTTTCACTCATTCCATACAACATTCCATTCATGCTCCAAACCATTCCATTTCATGTTTCAAGTCTTCTACAGGTAAATTCTGCAATCAGTCAGACATTCTGTAGCTAATCAGACATTCTGCAGCCATACAGACATTCTACAGCCAGAGATCCTGAAGGCACTGTCCAGTAATTATTTGATCTGCAACAAAATGATCCTGCATATCCATGACAACAAGCAAAATCAAGGGAGTTATGAAGACTCAAAGATTAATGATTTTCAAGGGAGAACAAAGAATATGAAGATCACAAAAATCAGAGGAAGGGCAAAGGTAAAAGTTATGAAATTATTATAATGAAAGATCATGAAAAATTTTAGTATAGTTAAGTTATGTATAATTCAAATTTTTTTTTTAATTAATTGTGTTGATCATGCCTAAAAAACCTCTCATAAAAACTTTGGATAAAATTCCTTCTATTCCACCATTCCAAATCCCATATCTTATCATCATTTAAAAACTTAACGGTTAAAGTACTGAGGTGATTGGATTAGTCACGTCACTAGGCCAAAGAATTTAATGACAATTTTGAATTTCCTACGAAATATCTCCGCGGTCTTTTCTTCCAAGATATTTCCCAACTCATTAATTCGTTTACATCACCCTCACTTCATTATACTCATTCCGTAACCACTCCATATCATTCTTTCCCGTAGCCAACTCTTAACCATTTCGGTCTGTAAAACAAAGGAAGCATCTGTGGGGCAAAAACATCTCTTTAACAGTCATTTTAACCGTGAGCAGAGGAGCAGTAATTTGAAGGTTGGAAAGAAAAAAAATATGGGTCTCATAGTGAGGACTGAACCGGTTGGAACTAAGTACTTGGAGGGATATCCACAAACCAGAGAAATGTTACAGCAAGCAGGTTGGTTGCAATTTTTGGAGAAATTTAGGGGTTTTCAAAAAGAGGTGACTAAAACATTTGCAAGGTCCTTCAATGGAGCCGAGGTCGAAATAGGAGACATTAAATTCACTGTTACAAAGGCTTTCATTGCAGAGGCAACAGAACTACCTAGAGAAGGAGAAAGGTGGTTCAAAAATAGAGAATTCCATAACGAGACATGGAAGCAAATAGTCAAGTCACCAGGTATGGATGTTTCTATTTTTAAAAAGGGTATTCCTAGCTCGGCATTAAAGAATAAGTGGAGGAACATGTTACTCATTTTGCAAAAATTTATCACTTGTGAAGGTAGATTCGGTACCTTCTATGTTTACCATATTCGGTTAATGATGCATTTCTTAGAAGAAGAAATCAACTTACCCTTTTTCTTGCTTCATATTTTAAAGAAAATGACCTCAAGTGTTCAAAAGAGAGTTCAATTTCTGGAAAAAACCTTATACCACCATGGTTTAGTCAAAATCTTGATTGAATATCATTTAAGAAAAATGGGAGATAATTGGGATGAGTTCTTAGTGAGAAATCACTTTGAAGAACCCAAGGAACCTCCACCTGAAGACAAATCTACAAAAAGAAGCAGAAGATGGAAAACCTCCAAAACTGAAACTGAAATTGGTAAAACAATACAAGAGGATAGTGAAGAAATGATTTCTGAGAAATTGGCCCAAATTAAGAAACAACTTAAGAAAGAGAAGATAATAAGGAAATATGCCAAAGAAAAAGGAGAAGGGCCATCTCAACCAAGACGGAGCCACAGACTTAGAGGGATACTAAAGAAAACAGAGGTTAGACAAATTGGAATTATAAACATTGAGGATGAAGAAACACCTGAGCATCAGTATGAGGAGGATTTTGATGAAGAAGCTCCTGAAATAGAACCAGCACAACAAGAAATTTACAATTATGTTGAGACAGTAGAGAAGAGAGCTTCAGAAAGTAGAGACAGAACTCCTAGTCCACCAAAATCTACAATTGATATCCTAAGAAGAGATAAATATGAGTTAGAAGTACTCAATAGGCATATAAAGAATGAGAATGAAATTCTAAGGGAGCAGATTAAGCTGAAAACTGATATGAACTCAACTCTGTCTCTACAATTGCAAAAGTTGTACAAGGCCAGTGAAAAATTGAAAAAGAAAAATAAAAGGTTAACCAGGGCACTCACAAATTTGAGATTCAATTTAGTCATAAGGAAGCCCAGAAGGCCATTGACTGTCAGGCAAAGAAGAAGAAGAGGGTTGGATGTCCTTGCAGAGGTCTCAGAGTTCATGGAATATTTGCATGAGGACATGCAAGAACCTAGCAGTGGGGGTATGTTGAGCTTCAAATATGTTCTTCTTTGCCACCACATTCCACTTCATTTCCTTTTTCCATTATTAATTTCAGGCTTAAATGATCAATAAGATTAGTTAAAATTGCTTTGAGATTGTATATAATGTCTAACTTGCTATGTTTTCATGATTTCGTTGTTGTAGTACTTTTTTACTACACCTAGCTACAGAATGTAGACATTCTGTAGCTAGTTGCCAATTCTACAGCTATCTTCATGTCTACGAAGGTTCTAGACGTCATCTTAGGGAAAAACACATATGGTAGTATTCCACATCATTCCCTTATTATTTGTTGCTCCCCACGAAGTTTGAGTTAAAGTATCAAAGTGGTTATGCACGAAGAAGAGAGGCAGTTTCCTATCAAAACACGGACTCTACAGATGTCCGCAGTAAAGCACAATACTGTTAATAAGAGTTTTAATTTGATTAGGAATGGGAAAGACACTTATCCCTATTTTTCTCAAGAAGTAGTTATGTAATTTCATTATAAGTATGACTCGGCAGACCGAGAAATTGTTGGTTAGATTTTGTTTCTGTTGCTAGATTTTGGAAGGCTGTAAATACTCTGTTTTGAAGAATTTTTCCTTTATGAAAGAGACATCATTTTATTGCACGAGCTGAGTCAATCTTGAGTAGATCTGCGTGCTGATCCGGTGGTAGAGGGCCCCTACTACCCGTGAAGCGTTATGCATTTGGTTTAGATAAGTAGCCGTAGCTTTGTTTCATTCTCAATCTAAATAGTTTTCTGAACTTTGCTTACAGTTGATACTATAGTTTAGCTTTGTTCTCATGAAGTATTCCAAAAGATCACTAATCCGAAATGAGGCATATTTGTAGCAATTTATAACTTTACGGTTTTTTGTGTTCAATTGTAATTAGTTGTTACAACTAGTCCTATTCTCATTAATATCTTCCAAAATATCACTAACTCTGGATAACGCTTAGTTGTAGTGTTTTGGTTTACCTGCGTATTGTTATGTTTTTATGCCCATTTGCACTGAATGATACAGCCAGGCTTGTTTGTACAAACTATTCCAAAATATCACTCATCTTGAACAAGACAGGGCTGTAGTATTTCATAGAATTAGTTGCATCTTAGCTCAGTCAATACTCCGGAGGTAGATGTCATTCTAGTTTAATTCTGTCACAATATTCCAAGCTTGATAATGGTACTCTAGTTTAACTCTGTTCACTGTATTAGTATCATTCTAGTTCAGTTCCAATTCATTTCAAGTTAGATAATAGCACTCTAGTTTAGTCTTAGTTCACTGTATTAGCATTTTAGTTTAGTTGTTATCCATTGCATTTTAAATTGTATTAGTTGTTAAATTTAGATACAACGGTCTTCATTATTTACAAAATATTCTTGTTCTGAATTCCTATTAATACATCATCATATGGATAGGAACTATCAATAACAGTTTAAGGCCTTGAGTATTTTGCAACCTTTTTACAATTTCACAAACAAGCCTTTTTCTCAAAGACTATTCTAAAAAGAAATCTATAACTTTTGAATGAGGCCTAGTGGTGCTAAATTGAGTTGCAGAATAGAATTAGAAGTTAGTTTAGAGTAGAAATATTATTGTGCTACAAATGTTCTTTCCCAATTATGTTCCAACAAACCTTTAACCATGGATGAGATGTTGTAACATTGTAAGTTGATTGTTGACTTAGGAAAACCTCAATTTCACTAAAAACTTATCCTTTTCTAAAGCTATTCCAACATATCTCTAAATGAATGAATTGGATGAGTTCATGATATGGGTTACTAAGTTCATGTTGTGATTTGTTTCTTTTCTATGAGTCCTTATCAAGCTTTGCATTTTCTGTCCTCTAGTGCACACTTAGTTTAGGATAGTTTCACTCTGTTTTAGTATAAACTTCTTAGCTCTTTTTCAACATAAAGAAAAAACCCATAAAACCAAAAACATCATAAAAACACTAAACACAACGTAGTGAGAAACAGATACCTAGGCACATACAGTGCACCACACTTCAATAGTTTACTAACCCTGGTTGACAATTAATGACCTCAATTTAGGAACACTAAGTTGAGGACAACAGATGTACTCACCACAATTATCACTCCTAAGATCCTTCGCATGCTTCCTCTTTTCTTTCTCCATCAGTTCTTTGAACTCAATAAATTCTGAGAACGTCTGATATTTATTTTGCATGAAGTAGATCCAACACTTTCTAGAAAAATAATAAAAAAAGATCACACAATACTTATGATTTGTTTTCGAAGCAGTAGAGAATGGTCCACACACATTTGAGTGAACTCTCTTAAGGATTTCTGAAACTCAGTTCTCCTTCTCATGAAAAGTTCCCTTGGCATAGTTCCCCATAGTACATCCATTGAATGTGTCTAACTATGAAAGAGTACCCTTGGGAAGACCCATAGAAATTTGTTGCATGACCTTCAAGTCTTCGTGGTGGAGATGGCCCAATCTTTTGTGCTATAACTCACCCTCATCCCAACTCACCACTTTGCATGCCTTACCCATCAATACCATGCAACCATCTACACCAAGTTTATAGAGATTCTTCACATGAATCCCAATATTCTTGGCTTGTCTTGTGGCTTTGTGTTGAAGGAAATCTTTTCCTTCACTGAAAAAAACATCATAGCCTCTATCCTCTAACATTGCGATTGAGAGCAAATTTTTCTTCAAGCCTGGTACATGCATTACATATTTTAATTGAAACGGTTTAACTCAATGTCTCTGGAAGGTAATTGTACCAATCTCATTAGCACTATACTGCCCGTCATCACCCATTTTGATATGCATCAAGAGGTCCTTGTCCTCCAAGCTACTGAAAATTTCTTTGTCTCCCGTCATGTGAAAGGATGCACGACTATCCAAGTACCACACTGATCCCATTGCAACTAACACCATGCATGAAATGAGCGAGAAACCAAGCTCAAATTGTGAGGCCAAAGCCTCACCAACTACATATCCTAAAGCCTTATTGTTCTTCTTCTTTTGTGGACAATTAGTGGCATAATTTCCATGCTCGTGATAGTGAAAACACTTCACTCTGGACATGTTACACTCCTTGCCATCTTTGCCGAACTCAAATTTGGAATGAAAATTCTTTCCTCTCCCCTTCTTCACCTTGGTAGCCAAATAAAAATATTCTTCATATTCATTCTTAGATGAAGATCCATCCCTCGTATTTCACCTGTATTCTTCTTGCACCAAATCCGACAATTTTTTTTCCTAATATGGTAGCTTTTCCCTTCCAATGACAGAACACTGATAACTATGCCAACTCTTGGGAAGTCCTAGAGGAGATAGACTCACAAATTCATCATCTGTGATAGTAATTTTGAAGCTCCCAAGCTCATCCCAACATTGGACAAATTTTTTTAAATATGTTGGAATAGTGTCGCATTTCTCCATTTTAATTTTCCTGAGCTTTTCCTTTAGCGCCAATTTTCTATGATCACTACTTCTCTAAAATAGATCTATAAAATCTTTCCACATTGCATATGGTGTCACTTTTACATGGAGACTTGAGACAATGTGGTCTTGTACTCCCTCCAGTAAGATCCTCCTCGCCTTTGCAACCTTCTTTTGCCAAGCAACAAGATTTGCAGCATCTTCTACAACAGGTTTAGGAACATCATTATCAATGAATTATTTCAACCCATTTTCCTCCAGTATTGAATCCGTCCTATATTTCCATGAAATATATGTAGAGCTTCCCTTGAATGCATACTCCAATCTCAAGCCATTGAAATCCATTTCGATCCTGATTCGCCTATCGCACCAAGAATAATTTTGCAAATTCGTATTATATTCAGTCACAAACTCAACTTCTCCTCCACTATAGTGATTTCCAGTGCTCTTATACCATGTAGAAATTATACAAACATATGTATATCAATGGATTCAATCCGATCTAACAATGTACTAAAGCTATATAGTTAATCCTTCTATAAATCAATTGCGGAAATTAAACACAATCACCAATCACACTAAGCAAAGAAAGAATCAAATCAAACCACAACACAGGTAATTTCCTAGGGAAAGATTGTGCTCAAAACCCCTCTATCTTCTATTGTATATTCACCATGGAATCATGAAACAATTACAATGCACTCTTCTCACAAGAGTCTCTTGCACTCTCACAACTATCTCACATTGTCCCAGAAAAAAATGACCAACACTTACCCAATTCTCAGCCTCTAAACAGCTTGCCTTTCTTGCGAAATTCTTGATGAATGCAGTTCCTATTATTTAGGAGTTTTGGCCTTCAAAATTTGCACAAGGATCATAGGAAATCCAATGGATTTATGGTTTCATGTAGGAAACCTACTAATCACACAACATATAGTTAACATCCCTTTAACCTTTGTCTCAAATGGGTATCCACTGGAACTGACATGCATGCAACTATTAATAGTAAATCATCAATTGCATGGTAGATCACTGATTGTGAATTAAATAATATTTAATTCACTTGATCTCTCACTAGTGCAGAAAACAATTACAACTAGTTCAACTGAGTCTAACTCACCTAAATGAGTTAACTAATTACTCATGCATTAAACTAATGCACCAAATTCAATTCAAACTCCACAACTAATATAATTACTTTGCATGCCTCACCACAACTTGAAATACATGATCTAACTAAGTTTATCACACTCATTTAACTATTACAAGTGATCATGAGATAAGATTGCATTTTATTGTCCAATTTAATTAAGGGAAAATTAAATTAGACATTGCACCAATTTAATTAAGTAAATTGGCCTTCAAAATAATGTATCGTTAGGACCTGTTGGTCCCACACTAGTGTGTGTGCTGCAATTTCTTGTTGGACTTCAATATGATCCATGCAAGAAGGCCACGTTCAAATTTATGTTCACATAAGTGCAACAAGTTCCTTTTCCCAATTAACTAGAGCACGTCTCAGTTACACTTGGAGTATCTATTATTTAGCTAGCTTGAGTTACTCCTTGATTTCCTCTACTTGTGAATTGAGTTAACTGAGGACTTAGCTCATCCTCTCTTCACTTGTCTCAGAAGTCTAAAATTTTCCTAAATAAACTTGTCTCTGCAACCTTAACTCATCCTAACTGGACTTGTCTATGTAGCTTTAACTCATCCTAACTTGACTTGTCTCTACCACCTCATTCTGTAGTTTAATTAAAGAAGACTCCAATGAATTGAAGCTCCAACACTACGCAAGAAATCTACTGATGACCATTCTAGTGAAATTGAAATCAAATAATCACAATGAATTCCATCTAATGAATTCACATTCATGCTACATAAAGATAATTCAAAGTCTTTACTAGCTAAGGCACAAGCCAAAAGACCTTGTTTCACTAAATTTTAAACACTAAATCTTAGTGAGGAAGGGTTTCTATACAACTTCCAACTTATCTCTAAAAAACAAGAACTTTACTTTGACTAAGGCCTCCATTACGAGATCTACAACCTACTCATCTATTGTAATGTACGGTATCTTTACTATCCCTTTCTATACACAGTCTCTAAGATGATGGTACCTAATCTCTATGTGCTTGGAGCGGTCACGAAAAAATGGATTCTAAAATATATTAATGCAACTATAATTTTCATAATAAATCATGGAGTGCTCCAAACCCTACCTGAAAATATGCACAATAAACTTCCTCATCTAGATGCCTTCACATGCTGCCAAATTCACAACCATTTATTCGACCTATACTAAAATGAGAGAAATTGATATTTGATTCCTATAGAACCAAGAAAAAATTGTTGACCCAATGCTGAAGATGCAACCTGAAGTACTCTTCTGATCTCTATAGCACCTTGCCCAATATACATCTATAAACCCCTCAAGCCTCACTCCATTAACCTATTTGTACCAGAACCCAAAATATTTTTTTCCTTTGAGATACATCAGGACATTCTTGGAAGCAACCTAGTGAACTATAGTAGGTTCCATCATGAACTAAATCAACTGGTTCACTACAAAAAATATTCCATATCGTGCTTTGATTAAGTGCATCAATGACCCAATGAGCTACCTATACAATATGGCATCTACTTGCATTGCTCTACTTGCATCCACATTCCTACAATTTTTTACTATAGGTGTTGTCATGTGCTTGCAATCCTCCATATGAAACCTCCTAAGAATATATGTAGTGTACTATTCCTACCCCAAGAATATTTCCTCATAATTCCGTTGTACCTCTGGCCCAAAACAATAGTACATAAGCCCTATGTCCTTCATCTCAAACTCTCTTACAAAATCTTCCTTGCAATCCTAGATTAAGTTGTTTGCATAATCAAGATTATATCGTCAACATAGAGCACTAGAATGAGTGAACGCCCTCCAACTATGATGTAGTACAGGTTGGTATATGCCTCAGTCTTAGTGAAGTCCAATCCATGAAGGTAGTTGTCAATGCGAATGTACCAAGATCTCGATGCCTACTTGATCCTATAAAGATATCTCTTTAAAAAACATACATGATTCTCTCTTCTAAAAGCCTCTAAACCCTTTGGCTACTCCATATAAATATCTTCCTCAACCACCCCATTGAGGAATGTTGTCTTCACGTCCATCTGGTGGATATTCCACCCCATCTGAGCTGCAAGTGATAAAATCACCTTGATGGATCAATAATGAGACATTGGAGCAAACATCTCCTCATAGTCAATTCCCTCAACCTGCAAGAAGCCCTTGTCCACAAAACTAAGCTTGTACTTCTCCATGCTCCCATATGCTCCATGCTTCACCTTATACACATAGCGTTATCCTACCAATGATTTTCCCTCTAGGTGTTTCACAATCTCCCAGACATCATTATTCATGATGGAGGAATATTCCTCCACTATGGAATCCTTCCAAACCTGTTGAGAGGTTTCCTCCTTGTAATAAGAAGGCTCTGAGTCTAAAAAATTAGTCATTAAAACCATGTACTATATGTACCTCCATGAATACTTGATACTCTTGAACATAGATATGGGAGTCTTAACTTGCTCCTGTTCCTCCTACATCAACCTATTAGCCCACTTGAATCTCTTCCTCGCCATGTTGAGAATCACTGACTGATTGGATACCTCCACTCATCCTCGTCTCTCCTCCTCATTCTACAATGAGTCCTTGTCATCCTATTCTATGGATTGGTTTCCACTTGGATGAGATCTATGATACTAGCTGAGGCTCCTGATTCTGAGTGAGAAGCTCTTCCTTAGGCACTCCAACATGCTCTCTCTCCAAGGACTCCCTCAAAGATTTTTCCTCTAAAAACTTCATGTCCCACCTAATAAATATCTTCCTAAGTGATGGTACATACACCTTGTATGCATGAAGTGTCTCACAGTAACCCACAAAAATTCCCTTTTTAGTTATGGCCTCTATCTTCTTCCTACTCTATTTGGGAACATGGCAGTAAAATTTTGTTCCAATGATGTGGAAATGAGAAACATCAGGCTTATTTCCTATGAAATCCTCCTCCAGTGTAACTCGTCTAAGCACCTTGTGTGGACTCTTGTTCTGTAGAAATACTACAATGTTGCATGCCTCTACCCACATGAACATGGGAAGCCCCTAGTCATGCAAAATGGCATTGGACACTCAACTATGTTGTGATTCTTCCTCTCATCCACCTCATTTTGTTGAGGGTTATGGGGTGTTGTAAGCTCTCTCCTAATTCCCTCCTTGAAACACATGTACCTGAAAAAATTGGAGGCATATTCCCCACCATTGTCACTCTTAAATTCTTTTATCTTTTTCTCAGTCTGGTTTTCTACCAAGGCCTTAAAATCCATGAACTTGGAGAAGACCTCCTCCTTCTTCATAAATAATATCAATGTTTGATGAGAATAGTCATCTATAAAGGTGACATAGTTCCTACATCTCATGATGGATGGAGAAGAGAAGGGTCCACATAAGTCTAAATGTACCAGCTCCAAAATATCTTTGGCTCTATTATCTTAGCCTTGAAAATATAACTTGGCATATTTTCCAATTGTGTAGTCTTTTCACACTCCATGTTGGTCAATACTATACTATGGTAGCCCTATGGCTATATGTTGAAGGATATCCAGTGCCCCATGATGAAAATTCCCCATGCGTCTATGCCAAATCTCCCCCATGTATCTACCATGCTCACACCCTACCTTGTTTCTCAAGGCTCCATCTGTCTCAACCTACACCTTGTAAATATTATTCATCGTCACACCAATTTTTTTCATGGATCTAGACTCTAAATTATTGAGGTAGGATTTTCCTCCGCTAAAAATGGCATCATAACCCTTTTCCTCTAGGGTGGAAACATAAAAAAAAATTCTTTTTAAGGCCTAGAACTTAAAGGACATCCTTGAAATGGAGAGGGTTACTAGGCTCCCTCTAAAAACTGATAGTACTCACTCCCATGGTCAAGTACCGACCATCATCTCCTAGCTCAATGTGAAACTACATGTCCTTCTCCTTCAATTGGATGAAATATTCGTTGTTCTAGGTCATGTGAAAGGATGCTCTACAATTAATGTAACACACACTTCTACCCACTGAGATTTTCATGCAAGTTATCGATGAGAAATCCTTCTCGGACTGAGAAGTAAAATCATATACCTTGGATGATGCTGCCACATTATCCTTATCAGACCCTTCTACTGGTTAGGACACTTAGTGGCATAATATATAAACTGGTGGCAATAGAAGAATTTTATCTTTCTTATATATTTCTTCTTCTTCTTGCCCTTCTAAATAGACTCGACCTTTCCTTAACTTGTCTTTCCCTTAGCCTTGCTTCACTTTCCTACCATGGAAAATTTATCCTTGTCCTTTATCTTCAGTGAAACTCTATCTCTTGCCCCCCTCCGGATTTCCTCTTGGATGCAGTCTCCCCACAACCTTTCCTAATTGGGAATATTATCTCTTCCACTAAATGCATCCTAGAAAATTTCCCAAGACTTATGAAGTCTCAGTAGCATAAGACTCATGAGGTATTTGTTTGCTATAGTATCAACCACTCTAGCTAGCTCATCTCAAACGTAGGTTAACTTGGAAAGGTACATAATGGTGGGATGTCCTTTGCTCATCTGGATATATCTTAGCTTGTCGTTCATGGAAATATTCCTGACATCATTATATCCCTAATACAAATCTAATATGGATTTCCACATATATTTTGTTGTCATTTCCCACGGAGACGAGGGATAATGTGGTATTTGACCCCCTCAATAATTATCCTCTTGGCCTTGGTTTCATTCTTGTAATGTTGGATAAACAGTTGGGCATCTGTGGGCACAATTTGTGGGTTCTTCACAAATTCTAGCACCCCATTATCTTCCAACACCACTAAAATCTGCTCCCTCCATGAGCATAAGTTAGAGGCTCCCTCTAAAAATGATATGCCCTTAGTCCATGGAATGACATACTACTATCCAAAATATTTCTCTTCAAACTCTAGCGTAGGCCTACTGACTGAATTGTGCTCTGCACAAGCTAAACAATCCAAGTGTTAGTTTTTATATAGAGTGTGGCTATGATTGTTAATTTTCCTGAAACTCTCCAATTACTTAGACAAATTTAATAAAAAATTAATGGAAAATAAAACTGAAGGCAATTTTAGCTTTCATCAAGATATAAAGTTTCTAGAAAATTAACATGGTATCAGAGTGACACTATGTATAAAAACCAACACCAAAATTGTTTAGTCAGTGAAGAGTGAAAATTATTCAGTAGGCTTGCGTTAGATTTTTTAGGAGTAGTATTTAGATAACAATATGTCATTTCAAGGAAAAATGGAAGATCACTTTTATAAGGAGCCTATAACTTCTTCTCCTAGAGGGATTGGATCTTAGTAGTGTTGGAAGATAATGCGGTGCTATATTTTTAAAATAACCCACAAACTACACCCATAAATGCCCAAACATTGATCCAACAAAACTAGAATGAAATTAAGGCTAGGAGGATCATTCTTGAGACGATCAAAGGCCAAATTATTAGTCATCTCCATGGGAAGACAAAATCAAATGATATGTGGAAAACCATCTTGGCTTTGTATCAGGGATCTAGTGATGCCAAGAAGCTTTCCTTGAAGGAAAAGCTAAGAAATATCTAGATGAGCCAGGGAGAGGCCATCATTAAGTACCTTTCCAAGTTCACCTAGGTTCAGGATGAGCTAAATGGAGTGGGGGAGACTGTATCACACAACGAGATTGTGAGTATTGCGCTACTATGAATTCATAAGTCTTGGGAGAATTTCCAAGATGGAGACAGTGGTATAGAGAATATTTCAAATTGGGAAAGGTTGTGGGGAGACTGCAACCAAGAGGAAATCTAGAGGGGGACAAGAGATGAAATTTAATGAAGATAGAGGAAAAGAAAAAATTTCCCTTAGTAGGAAAAGGAAGCAAGGCCAAGGGAAAGAATATCCAAGTCTATTTTGAGTCTAGATAGAAGGGCGATAAGAGGAAGAAATACCTAAGAAAAATCAAATGATTCTCTTGCCATCAATTCAGAAACTATGCCACTAAGTGTCATAACTGGAAGAAGGGGTATAATAACGATCATATGGTAGCCTCTGTCAAGGTAGATGCTTTTAATTCTCAGTTTGAGAAGGATTTTTCATTGATATCTTGCATGATAAGTTCACTGGGAAAAATCGTTTGGTACATTTATTCTGGAGCATCCTTTCACATGAACAAGAACAATAAATGTTTCATCCAGTTTAGGGAGAAGGACATGAAGTTTCACATTAAGCTAGGATATGATGGAAGGTACTTGAACACAGGCATGGGTACTTTCAATTTTGAGAGGGAGTATGGTAACCCTCTTTGTCTTAAGGATTTCCTCTATGTTCCAAGCCTTAAAAATAACCTTGTTTTTGTTTCCATCCTAGAGAAAAAAGAGTTGTGATGTCATTTTTACTAGAGGTAAGGCCTACCTCAAGCACTTAGCATCTGGAGAGGATTGGTGATAGGTGAATAATATTTACAACCTACAAGTTGATACAGGCACAAACTTGAGAAAAAAGGTAGGGCATGAGCATGGTAGAGATGTGGGGGAGATTTGGCACTGACACATGGGGTATTTGCAGCATGGAGCACTAAAGATCCTTCAAAAGATAGCCATATGGAAACCATAGTGAAATATTGAATAGCATCAATTGTTCAAGGCATGCAAAGTTAGAAAGTATGCCAAGTCATATTTTTAGGGCCTAGATAATGAAGCCAAAGGAATTTTGGAGCTAGTACATTCAGATATATGTGTTCCCTTCTCTTCTCCATCCCTCATGAGACATAAGCATTATGTTACTTTCATAGATGACTATTCTAAAAAAACATGGATATTATTTATGAAGAATAAGGAGGATGTATTATCCAATTTCATGGAGTTTAAGGACTTGGTAGAAAACTAGTCTGGGAAGAAGATCAAAGAATTGAGGAGTGAAAGTGATGAGGAATATGTCTCCAACCCTTTAAGGATGTGCGTGCCAAGGAGGGAAATAGCAGAGATATTACAACACACCATAACCTTTAGCAGAATGGGGTGGTCGAGAGGAAGAACCACAACATAGTTGGAGAAACAAAGACCATGTTGCATGACCAAGGGTTTCGTATGTTCTTGTGGGAAGAAGAATGCAACACTACATTATTTGTACATTACATGAGTCCTCACATGGTGCTTGGACAAGTTAGCCTAGAGGAGGATTTCACAGTCAAGAAGCCTAATGTTTCTCACTCATTCATCCTTGGGACAAGAGTTTACTATCATGTGCCCAAAGAGAGCGTAAGAATATGGAGCCCACAACTGAAAATGGAATTTTCATGGGTTACTGTGAAACACATCAGGCATACAAGGTTTACATACCAACACTCAAGAAGACAGTTATTAGGTGGGACATGAAGTTTGTGGAGGAAAAAGCTTTAAGGGAGTCCTTGGAGTGACAACAGGTTGGAGTCCTTGCTCCTAAGGAGGATCTTCAACCAGTACCAAGGAATGAGTCTTAGCTAACTAGAAAGTAGATCATACAAGAGGATGACAATGACTCATTGTAGGATGGAGAGGAGAGATTTGGACGAATGGAGGTAGCCACTCAGTCTGTGACTCCCAGCACAGGGAGTAAGAGAGTCAAGTGGGTTGAGAGGCTGATAAAGGAGGACTAGGAGTGAGTTGAGATTCCTATCTCTACATTTAAGCAAATAAAGTAGCCATAGAGGCACACTGAGTTCATGGCGAATGAGTTTTTATACTCAAAGAATTATTTTTATGAGGAAACCTATCAATAGGTTTTTTCGGGATTCCATGGTGGAGGAACATTCCTCCATCATGAAGAGAAATTTTTAGGATATTGTGCCACTCCCAGAGGGAAAATCAATGGTAGGCTCACACTGGGTGTAAAAGGTAAAGCATGGAGCAGATGGGAGTGTGAAGTACAAGGCCAATTTTGTGTCCAAGGGCTTCTCATGGGTTGAGGGAATTGAATATGAGGAGACACTTTCTCCAGTGGCTTTTTATTCATCCATTAGGATGATTCTGGCACTTGTAGCTCAGATGGGGTGGAATATCCACCAAATGGACATGAAGAAAACATTTCTTAACGGGGTGGTTGAAGAAGAGACTCATATGGAGAAGCCAAAGGGGTTTGAGACTTTTAAGAGAGACACTCTTGTGTGTTTTCTAAAAATGGATCTTTATGAGCTCAAGTAGGCACTGAGATCTTGGTACACTTACATTGACAACTACCTTCAGCGATTGGGCTTCACTGAGAATGAGGCGGATGCCAACTTGTACTACATCATGGTTGGAGGTTTTCCACTCATTCTAGTGCTCTACGTTGATGCTATTATTTTGACTAGAGTGGATAGCTTGATTCAGGACTGTAAGGTATATTTTGCAAGAGAGTTTGAGATGAAGGACATAAGGCATATGCACTATTTCCTTAGGTTGGAGGTATGGTAGGGTGATGGGGAAATATTCTTGGGGTAGAGGAAGTACACTACAGATTTTCTCAGGAGGTTTCATATTCAGGATTTCAAACCCATGAGCACACTTCTAGTCACAAAATATAGGAAGGTGGACAATAGTAGAGAAAAGCGAGTAGATTCCACATTATATTGACAACTCACTAGGTTGTTGATGTACCTAGTCAACAAATGACTTGACATATGTTTTGTAGTGAACCAGTTGAGTCAGTTCATGATGGAGCCTACCAGAGTTCACTGGGTTGTTTCCAAGCATGTCTTTAAGTATCTCAAAGGAAAAAAAAAATATGGGTTATGGTACATATAGGTTTGTTAAACACCATGTTGAAGCACACACATGGTGTATGAGGAAGAAGAACACACACACAAGACTCAACAACACACAATGAAAGATAAGCGTGAGGCTTTCTTATTTTCCATTATACAAAGATGTACATTTATAGTACAATGGTGTGACTCTTGGTTTCACATTCCAAGGTCACTTGGACTCCATTGTGACTTTTCGCATTCCACACCTACCCATGTAGGATTAGGTGTTCCAACATCCCCCTTAATCCGAAGGGGTATGTGTGAGTCCAAGAAAAGAGTTGTAATACAAATCTGCAAAGTATACATGGCAGCACTTGGGCTGAATCAACTCTCTGAAATGTTGGAAAAAAGAGGTGGCTTTAGGATGACCACAAACACTGGAACGCAAAACTTGTTGCAGTTCCCGGAACTCTTCCAAAACTGACAAGAAGCTGAAGGCTTCTGCTAGAGGAATTGTCCTCTATAAAAAAGGGAGACCTTCGACCTATTGAAGGGAGGTTCACGCACTGGTGATGGTTTTAGGGTTACTAACAACCCTGGAATGCTTCGTAGTATTTCCTTGAACTCAGTTCAATGTCGGTGGCAGAAGTTTAATGTTTTATGGCTTGAAGGCTTCGCTGAGGTGAAGTGTTCCTCGTTTGTGGTGGTTTTAGGTTGTCCACCAACCAAAGATGATGGTTTTAGGTTATCCACCAACCGACAAATGATGGTTTTAGGTTCTGGGTTATATCTCTCAATCTTAATGATGAATTGTGCCTGTGCTCGCTGAATCCGCCGGCTACAAATCTGAACATGGAATGAGAGATTGTGGCCCAGGCTCGCTTGATCTGTCGTCGAAGCTTGTACATGACCACCATTTTCCCCCCTGTCAGGGACAAGGTGAGATGATGGCGAAAACTCAACTGCAAGTTTGTTCAATATCCGTGAACAAGTTCTAACATGTGTCGTAAACATCTTCTTGGCTGCCGATGCCCATTGCCAAGAAGCGATCCATCCAAGATGAATCTTGGTTCTTGCAGGAGGCTTATGTCTGAAGCATCTATCTGAAGAATGAGTGTGCCGACCACAGTGCTTGCATGGATGAAGATCAAAACAGCTGATATTTCATAGCGGCCAACTCGACTGTTGGCATTTCTCAACTGATGTTGTTGGGTATCAAGATCCGAACACCGTAAGGAACCGCTACACATGAATCCGCGTCCTAAATCGATACTGTGTAGTCTAGAATATGAAAGGATACATCCTTGTCATATCCAAGACCAGTTCGGTGCTTGTTGTGGACAAGCTCTTCCCAAGGTCTGATGATGGGCTTGAGAAGTGCAGGTTGAACTACTGCATCTGCATGTACATCTGTTGAATGGGAATCAACTGCAACTTCACTGACTTGCTGTTGATGGGAGTCTTTCACAATGTTCTGAACAGAAACAGGTTCGGAATGGTGACTCTTTTGGTGAAGTTCGTCTTGTTGGAGCTGAGATTCCAACTGCAAAAACTCAATCTTCTCTTGTGCATCTAGCAAACAACTCTGAATGTTACATAGAGCATCCTTGCTCATTTTTATCACATCATCAACATTTGAATGAATGAGGTCACTCAAAAACACTAATGCCTCATTGATTTTGGCCATTTTGACAACTTAGGCTAAAAAATGAAAGGGTGTCGGCTTCAACCGAAAATGCACCCGTTTACAATGTGACTCAACAAATACAAATGACTCAAAAAATTCTTAAAGTACAAAGTGTGCTCCTCAAATGATGGAGGGCAATCAACAATCCAACAACTCAAATACTGATTCCAACTATGAATGAAGAGGCAAATTCACTCACAATGTGAGTTCAATACAAAATTTCTGCAAAATATTTGTAAAGGTGTAGCTGAAAACACGTGCAAGAATCTTTTTATGGCAGCTGAATTTTCTTCTTCAAAGCGTTGTTTTCAATGATGGCAAACTTGTCTTCAAATGTCAAATTCTTCAAAAAATCACTCTTATGATCAATACCACAAATCAAAATTTAAAAAGGGCGGATTGTATTTCTTGAAATTTTAAAAAGGGCGGATTGTATTGAAATGGAAGGGGGCGGTATATTATTTTGAATGGGCGGTTTTGTATAAGGTGGGCGGTATTGAAAGGCGGTATTGATAAATGATGCAAGGGGCGTTATTAATTTTGTGAGAAGCTGGAGCGATAAGAGGGTGTTTGGGTAGCTCGAGGGAGAGGGACGCTTGTGCCCATCATTACACATCCAAATAACTTTTTTTTTTGAAAACGCCAACAGCTACACTTTTGCAATCGGTGGGAACCAACACATCTTTGTGGAAGAATTGTAAAACAACAGGAACTTTGGCCCACGGTTTCTGAAATCTGTTCAGTAATAAAAATATTAATTGATGACTATGTATATCTTCCACACGTGAAAGTGATAGCTTTGTTTGAGAGGGCGGAGTACGTGGAGGGAATGGCCGCGTTGGAGAGCGGGATATGAGTGTATGGAGCGTAGCTTGGAGCGTTGAGCACACTCTGTATGCCGTAGAAGGGAGTGGCAGTGCGTTTGCAGGTGAGAGCGTATGGTGAGTATGAGCGTTGGGAAGAGTTGTAACGCTGATATAGGTAGGATATAGCGGTGAGGGCTGCGAGTAGGGCGTAGTTGAAGCGTAGAGTTAAGGAGAGGGGCTGCCGGATGTGGAGTGATAGCGTGGGAGATTTGGTTGCAGAGTGAGGTATGCCGTAGGGAGAAGAGTATTGTAAGATGCAGGAGCGATGGGGAGTGAATGTAGATGGCAGAGATTTTTATTTTTATTTTTTTAATTTTTATTTTTATATAACAGCAGAGAGGAGTAAAGCTTGCAGAAATTGCAGAACAGTGAAAATTTCCAGCATTGAAACACAAGCAATTTGTAGAACTTGTCAATAAAATCCAGAGATTTTTCTAATAGCCCAGCAGCAGAAGAATATTTCCAGCAGTATAAAAACTCAGAATTTATCTTCAAAAACCCTCTCAGCAGCTCAAAAATGCAGAATTTAAAAATGCTCAGAAATCTTTTCCACTAAAAACTCATAGACTTCTTCAGAAATCCCAATTTAAACAAATTCCAACAGCTCTTTAAATGCGGAATTTAAAATGCAGAGATTGCAGAAAAAAAAATAAACCTTCAGATGTGCAGTGCTGCTTGCTGCTCTTCTTCAAAACAAATGCTGAATGCTGGGATTTTAAACGCTGCTCTTCTCCAATATAAAACTTCTGAATGCTGCAAAATCACTGAATGCTGCTCCTCCTTAAAAACCACTTTCTGAATGTGGCAAAATGACTGCTGCAGAAAGTCTCTTCAAAACACCTCTGAATGGCAGCAAAAACACTGCTGCAAAGTCACTGAGTGCTGCAAAAATGTCAAGAATTTTTGCAGATATGCAAGGCCATAAACACAAATGGCTCACTCAAAGTGGAGCAGGGCCAGAAATCGCCCGCTCTGATACCATGTTAAACACCATGTTGAAGCACACACATGGTGTATGAGGAAGAAGAACACACACACAAGACTCAACAACACACAATGAAAGATACGCGTGAGGCTTTCTTATTTTCCATTATACAAAGATGTACATTTATAGTACAATGGTGTGACTCTTGGTTTCACATTCCAAGGTCACTTGGACTCCATTGTGACTTTTCATATTCCACACCTACCCATGTAGGATTAGGTGTTCCAACAAGGTTTATGGAGTGAGTCTTGAGAAATTCAAAGATTTAGAATGAGCAGGGAGCTCCATAGTTTGGAAGAGTACTTCAGGTTGTGTCTTCAACATAGGGTCAAAAATTGTTTCTTGGTTCAGCAAGAAGTAGATATTAGTTGCTCTCAGTTCAGAAGAGGCCAAATACATGGCTTCGAACATGGAAATATGTGAATCCATTTTGATGAGGAAGTTTTTTGTGGGTATTTTCAGGTAGGAGTTAGATCCCACCATGAGTTACTATGACAATAAAATTTGCATTAAGCTCTCTAAGGATCCAGTTTTTCACGATCGCTCAAAGCACATCAAGATCAGGCACCATCATCTTATGGAATGTGTGCATAATGAGATAGTAAATATACCATAAATTCACATAGATGAGTAGGTTGAAAATATCTTAACGAAGGCCTTAGTTAAAGGCATGTTTGTGTTTTTGGGAGATAAGTTGGGATAAGTACAAAATACGTTCCTCGCTAAGAGGGAGTATTGAAAACGTAGCGAAGGAAGGTCTCTTGGACTGGTCATCAATATATTGCATGCATAGTGTTGGGGCTTCAGTTTTTTGGAGTCTTTTTTAGTTAGACTATAGGATGAGGTGGAAGAGACAAGTCTAGTTAGGACAAGTTAATACTGCAGACACAAGTTCAGTTAGGACGAATTAAGACTTTAGAGACAAGTGAAGAGAGAACAAGTTAAATCCTCAGTTAACTCGATTCAGAACTTGCGGAAATCAAGGAGAAACTTGAGCCAGTTAATTAATATCTAGTCCAAGTGTAATTGAGACTTGACCCAGTTAACTGGAAGAAAGAACTTGTTGCACTAGTGTGAATAGCCATTCAAACTTGGCCTCTTCCATGCAATGAAAGTCTATTAAGGCAAGAGAAGTATAAAGTCACAAATATTGATGATTCTTTGTTGATGGTATAACACATTGGTTGAGGAGAAAATATCAGGAATTCAAGGAACAATTTGACACTAGTTTCAGTAGAAAAAAATTGTGTGAGTAAGCCGAGATCAAAAGGCAAGGGCGAGAGAAAGTTCTCAAGGACAAGAGAAGTGACAAGATGAAAACAATTGGTGGAGTTGAGATTAGTGAGAAGAAAGTAGAGATATTTCTTAGAGGTTATTTTCTAGTTGTAGTAGCAGCGCATAGAATTGTAAAATATTTATTTTCTCCAAGAAAAATCAATAAGAAGACCACAACAAAGAAAGTAGGTTTTCCCATTTGGGTTTACTAGGTAAAACAAGCGTGTCAATTTTTTGTGCATATTTTTTATATCAATTATTTTCCACTGCATGTTGAATGTTAAGAAACTTTGTATCTTGGTGAAAGTTAAACTTGGTTTCAGTTTCCATTTTCCTTTGTTTTCAGTAGATTCATGCTAAGAAAGACTAGTTTGAGGTCTTTACTTGCTAAGGCACAAGGCAGAAGACCTCCCATCGCTAAATTTTCAACACATTAAGATGAGAATGGGAATATGAATGGATCATATTGTATTTCATGGACTTGAAGAACTCTCAAGTCAAACATGAGGCTATGACACAATATCAAAGAGATCAATTGATAGCTAATAGAAAAGATGATGCAACAACATTGTCCCTCATTCAACAGGGCTTGGATGATACCATTATTCCCAATATTATAGTATAAACCACGTTCCTAGAAGCTTGGAACATTTTAGAAATGACTTACAATGAAAGGGGAAGAAACATTGATCAACATCGAGCTAAGCCAAATAGCACTACAATTTTTACTAAAGCTCCCCTTGTAATAAGAGAAAATGAATATTTTGATATCACAGAAATAATTTAAGACATTATGAAAGAGTCGGTTGAAGAAAAAGAACACAAATAGGACATGGACATTAAAATTATCCTAAGTAATACAATAAAGGAAGTTGAATAAATTGCATAAGAAAACATTGATTATGTATAAGATGTGGTGCAACATAAAAATGATAAAAGAAGTGAAGGAAAATGTATAGATACGTGTGTTGAGGATAAAACTAAAACCACTTTTGGAGAAACAATAATAAACGAGAAGAACCTGTTAGTGAATGTTGAAATTGATTATGAAGCTGAGTTAGTTTTTCTTGAAAAGTGGCTTGCAATGCCAAAGTATAATAAAGATGAAAGTGAGTATGGAAAAGCTGCCATAACTAGTTTTGAAGATGAAATAGGAAAGATAAAGTCAACCATTAAATTTTTTCAATTAGTTGTACACATGGGAGAGATGAAATAAAATAAAGATGTTATTTTTTATCTTATAGGGATTGAAAAAATAGTTCAATCAGTAGAAACTGAGGTACAAGCAATTGCAGAAAAGAAATCACACAAAGAAGACAAGGGCATATTGAAGGAGATGACCAAAGTAAAACTTGAACTAAATAACCAGAAAAGATATGTAGAATATAGAGTTTGGAGAAAAATAAGATAAAACTTATACAAGATAGAGTTGAGGACAACTTGCATCAACATACAAAAGGAAAATATTTTTTTTGACTTGATCTCAAGTTTTGTAATCCTAGCTAAGACTCTACATCAACAGGAATTACTCGTCATAATTATGGAAGAGTGTTGGATATAATTGCTCATAGTTACAATTATTTAGCATGTAATTTCAGAAAATTTACATACAATCTAAATTTAGGAAGTTTCAGTCATGCTAGAATTTTAACTTAGGAAGTGTGAGTCATGCATGTGTGAGCTAAGATTAGCATATATGTTTTTAGTGGTCTTGAGTCTATTTAATTATGTAGCTTCAAGAAATTGAGTTAATGCAAATTAATAAGCAACAACCCATATCAAATTGTGTTATTGTGTGATTTCATATTATGTCCATCTATCAGAGTAGACAGACAAAGGAGGAAACCACATAATAGCACAATCCAATATGAGCTACAACGCAGTAAATTGCATTCATACAATTTATTGAAGCTACATAAAAAAAAAGATTCAAACCTATTAAGAATAAATATACTAATATTATGTCACATGTGCATGACTCATTGACCAAAACTATCTAAATTAGAATTCTAACATGGTTGACACTTCTTAAAATTAGACTGTATGAAAACTGCCTAAAATTGCATATTCATTGAGTGTAATTGAAAGTAATTATCTCCAAAACTTACTTTTAATTATGACCTCTAATGCATGATGGTCTAAATATCAACGTGGCTTACAATACTTGATATAAAGTCAATTTTTTTTTTTACTTCTGCATGCTGATACAAGGTGTCCTCGACTCTATGTTGTATTATATTTTTCTTCATTTTGTTCTAAAATATATATTTTTCATGTATTAGCTAGTTATTTAGTTTTAGTGTTACTTTGGTCATCTCCTTCAATATGTCCTTGTCTTCTTTGTTTGATTTATTTTCAGCATCTACTTGTACCTCAACTACTATTGATTGAACTTTTCCATCATACTTTATAAGATAAAAATCATCATCTACATTTCATTTCACCTTCTCTTCTACTATTGCAATAATTTCAACAACTCTGATGGATGCCTTTTTCTCTCACGTTTCATCTTCTAATGTAGTTATGGTAGCTTTTCCATAACCACTTTAATATTTATTATACTTGGGCATTGTAAGAAACTTTTAAAGAAGATCTAGCTCAATTTCATAATCAATTTCATCATTCACTAATATGTTCTTCTCACATGTTGTGGATGTTGCAAAGATAGTTTCAATTTTATCCTTGACATGTATATATATATATATATATATATATATATATATATATATATATATATATATATATATATATATATATATATATATATATATATATATATACAATGGGATTTACTTTCTACATCATGTATGCACATTGCATCTTGTACATAATCACTATTTTCTTTTGTAATTTCTTCAACTAAATTTACTATATCACTTAGGAAAATTTTAGTGGCCATGTCATGTTTATGTTTTTCAGCTTCAACAAGCTCTTCCATAATGTCTCCAATTATTTTTGTGATATCAAAATATTTAACATCTCCTATTACAAGTGACTCTTTAGTAACAATTGCAATTCTCTATGGCTCAATTCGATGTTGATTAATGTTGATCCCCATTTCACTATATATCACCTCTAAAATTTTCCAAGATTTTTTGGATGTGGCGATATTGGGAATAATGTTATCATCCAAACATTGTTGAATGAGAGACAACTGTCAAGTTGATCCTTTGGTCTTGTGTGATGGTCACATTGGTTGCTTGACTTGAGAGTTTTAATGCAATACAATATTCCATAACTCATCCATTTGATTTTCATCTTAATAGCCCAAAAATTATAATCTTTACCAGGAAAAATATGAAATCTTAAAAAATAATAACTAAAAAACCCATGCTAACCAAATCTTGAAAAAATCAGCCACCTTTTAAAATTAATTATGGAAACTAACTATATATATTTTACTCACCTTTGCCTTTCTAACCTTGCAAATCTCAATGACAATATTTGAATTTTTTTTAATAAACTAATTAAAAACCATTTTAAAAAATATAAAAAATGTATTTTCTGCTTTTAATTAACCATGATTTCACTAGACTCTTTAAAACTTTATGCTTTTCAAACCATTAACAAATTTCAAGCCCTTGAATAACTTATAAAACCTCAAACCTTTGATTTGGGGCAGGTAGGGTTGCCTCTTTCAGTATGCAGCCTTTGTTAACAACCAACCTATATCCATATAACTCTGAATCTATCATGCGCCAAGAGGGATCAAATCTCTAGAGGTGCAAACCTATTTTTTGAGTGCAAAACTTGAGGAAAGGTTTGCACCTCGAGAGATTTGACCCCTCTCAGCGCATGATAGATCCGGATTTAGATGGATATAAGCTGGTTTCAGTTGGAGGCATCAACGTCACATTTTTCAGATTATTAAAAAAAAATTATATTTTTAAAATTGTACATCATACTTTGAAATTTTCAAGATTAGAAATACAAATACTAACAAATGTTATTAATATAAATATGTTTGGTGATCAACAAAATGAAATAATTAATATATTAAATAAAAAATATACGTATCATATAATTCAAATGTGATATGAAGAATATATTGAAAAATATATAATTTATTTAGTATTTAACCTTAACGTGTCTTCTTCTTCTTTTCTCTTAGAAAAACTGACACATTTTTTCATCTTTTCATATTAATCATATGGAAATGGTGGTTGAAATCAAATACCATCCAAATATTTAACTCGAGATATTGAGGTAAAAGTGAGACCTTGTCGCTCTGTCTTCCCAATATTAATAGTTTCCTTTTCTAGTGTCAATCCCTGGGACTTATGAATTTTTAATCTCCAAGCAAGTCGCAATGGAATTTGTCTATTATTACCTCTTTCAATAGGTATAATAGGAAAATTATGAGGGAATAATTCATCCCACGCAACTCCGACATAGTTATCAAATGTTACTAAAACATATGTAGGAGGACTAGGAGGTGATGTTTGAGGATTATACACAATATCTTGAACTACTCCAAGAGAACCATTGACAAGTCTTGCATTAGTCCATAAATTTGAAGTTAGCATAACCCTTGATCCAACCACAAGAAAGATATCACTATCCAAATTTTCCTCATCTGCTTTAATATTGTTGTTATTATTTGATCTTGTAGCAACACTACGTGCAACAGGGTGATTTAGGGATACCAAGCAATGCTTATTGTGATTGTGCACATCATCATTTGTTGCAAAAAAATGTATAGATTTATTAAATGAGTCTTTTGTTGAAACATCCAAAATGGAATTTGTATGTGTCATTAGTACTTTCTAATCTTCTATTGTTGGAATTGCATCTGTGAGGTTCATTAATAAATGAAGAAAGAATATTTGAGCATTTCTCTGTCGATATTGCCTGTATAACAGGGAAAATTTTAAGGATGGAAAATTATCTTGAAGTTTAAAAAATTGGCGAATCTCACTAGTCCCTAATATGCAAACTATAAAAATTTTATTGATGTATTTGTTCAAGTATTCAAATTTATAATGATATTATATATATTGTCTATCAAATGTTGGTGATTTTTAACATAAAATAATTTTATGTTGTAAAATTTGGGTGAATCATTTTTATAAAAAAATGGAAATTGGCGAATCTTTTTTTTGGAAAAACCATGGAAAATTAGCCCACCTACGAATATTAGCCCCTAAAATTTTCCATGTTGTATAATGTATTAAGAGTTACAACAATTGTGAATAAACTCCATAATTCTTTTTCATGACCTTCACATGCATATGCAGGTCTATCCATAATAGGAGGTATTTTTCCCAAATCACCAACCAATATAATTGATATACCTCCAAATGAGATTTATTTATTATGAGGAAAAGCTTGACGAAGTCGAGAATCAATATGTGTCAGCAAATTTCTCCCTATAAAACTCATCTCATCAATAAGAATGTACTTAACATGTTTCATCTCCTCTTGTAAGGTAAGCAAACGTGACCCTTGTAAATCAATGAAGTTCCTTAATGGTATATAAAGAGCAGAGTGTATTGTTGATGTAGATATGTTGAATGTTGCAACATCAGTAGGGGATAAAAGAAGCAATGAGCACTTATGAGGAAGAAATTCAATTTCAATTATTTGTTTTATTGCACCATCAAGAGATACTTTCCAGTACCTTCTATCCCTTAGATAATCATAAGCAATTTTTCTTCCTTGTCATCTCCTTTGTAATGATCAAGAACTACATTAAATGCTATTTTTTTCTCTTCTCCTAAACTTTCAAATGAATATTTTTTTGATGATTTAGTAGTACTAATTTCATTCACATTTTTCTTATCAGATATGAATTTCACTTCACGTCTTGATGTCTCTTCATCAACAAAGCTAGAGCTCCAATTTGTCATAACATCATGATACCTAAATCCAATCATGTCAAATTCGCTCACATTTATTAAATTATTCTTATACAAACCTAAAATAATCTCCCACTCATGTTGCTTAGAATCATTTTGTACATGTAAAACATCTTCATCCTCATCTGGACATTGAGCTAGATCCTTTGAAGGTATTGGATTATGTTCATTATGCCAAAGATTATAGGAAAAAATTTCCCAATTTTGTATGATGTCATCATCTATAGAACCAATATTTGTATTAAAATCATGAAACGACTTGTACAATACTAATTCAGATCAAAAAACTCAAAAAACCTATTATTTTTGCGAGGGGGAACTGAATTAAACTTAGGAAATAATCGTACAATAGTTGCATTATTTCGTGGTAGCCATTTCTCATCATGGCGAAGTTTGTCATATGACCAAGATCTAGAAGCTTCTATCAACGAAAGGTGCTCCATATTCATAGGTCTCTTCCGATATGCATCAATAAGAGAATTATCATTATGGTCATTATATTCATCAACTTTTATTTGTTTAAAAACCTTTATCCCAACATTCATAAAAATGAATGTATGACTACATTCAAAAAGAGGAAGCTCCAAAAGCATATGAATTGTTTCTTGTGCTCCTATATCCCTCTCAATGATAGTCTCACACAATAGTGTTCTATATGCATGTGTTGCTGGTTCATTTGGATTTTGAATAGAAGAAATACGCATCAACATATCATGGAAGCTCTCTGACCCTTTTTCTTCTTTTGATGCATATTTTTCTATGTATTTAATCACATCATGCCTATAAAGAACAGGTTTCCAATCCATATTTGTACGCCACATCATCAATGTTTCACGATTATGTGTATTTAATCGATCATCATTTCATCTAGGTTCATATATTTTTTCTCCACCCTCATCAACATAAATTCTTGACATTTTTCATAGCTCCCATGGTGCCTTATATCTACACACCAATTTTCCACCCTTCTTTCTAAGGCATGAATCCACATTGTAGGTGATCTGGCACTCAACACAATTAAGAATTTGTTCATAGTCCATCATAGGATGAGACTGAAATATTTGTTCAGTGTTATTTAAGCAAGGAATATCGTCATCATTCCGTTGAATAGGGATCTTTATTTTATATTCATTGCGTGGATTGAATGCATAGATAGATCTATCGAAGTATTCTTTTGAAAATCTAACTTGAGTCGGGTCATTCCAATTCGATTTTTCCATATTGGGAGCATCTTTTAGCCAAAGAAACCAATGCAAATGTGGAGATCCACGATTTTGTCATTCATAATGACACAAAACATTTTTAGCATGATGAAATTTTGAAAAAATATCATCTCGAAAAAATGTATGTCTTAAATGCACATAAATTTCTCCAATGTGAATATTATCAATAACATTTTGGCGTCTCCATTTTCTTTCTTCCTTTGGATCTATAGGAGAGGTATCTGGTATCAATATATGAAAATCAGGCCATTGCATATCTTCTACACTTAGTGTGAAGAATATTGTAGGAGATCCAATTTGTTGTACCAAGTCACATAATTCTCCACGACATTTGCTCCAATATGCACGTGTACCTCTTAGAACATGTCCAAATCTCATCAATCTATTTGCATTTTTAGAATTAGGAATATTTTGAAAATGCTCTTGTAACTCATCAACTATTGTATGTAGCTTTGTCATATTTTTTTTAACAAAAATTGCAGAAGACACTTGAGCATGATGTATCATGATGATATTGATTAAAAATTATCTAAATCGAGGATGTCTCTCAAACCTATTATCACGAAATCTGAGGAGATGTTTTTCATACTCATGAAGATGCACGTTTCTTAGTCGTGGTTGTAACCAATCAGCTTCTCCTCTAAGGAATAATGTTGGAAATTCCATATCAAATAACCCTTCAGTATTATACTCATTTATTGGAGATGAACCAATTGTAGCCCAATAAATGAAATTTGTAGTTTCACCATCTAGTTGGTTTTCTTCTCTATTAGGATTATCTTCCCATGCACAAATAATTTCAATTTCCCTAGGTGCATTTGGAGGCCTTGCAGCAAAATAATTTGTATCATAATCATCTAAAGCATCTTCACGAACTGTAGCACCTTCTAACTAATGTCTATGTTATTTTCCATATCTGGTAGTATAATAGAATTAATCATATGTGACACATTTGTTGTTTTTCCTGGTAACTCATCCACAACATGCATATCAATTCTACACCTTTATCAGATGGATCATTTTGAATCTTATAAAGTAATGCATATAGTACCTTTTTCCTTCTAACAATGAAATCATAGCTTGATCCTTGCTGACCTTTTTTTCGCACCACCATCATTAAATCCAAGTCTTTAAAATGTCGAGGTAATTTATTGGCAACATATTTAACATCTTGATGAAAAATTATTGCGTGTCCTCTATATTTGTATTGGACACCTATTGAATGCATTACCTACAAAATTGGACTCGCTCGTGCTATCAACATTTCCTCAACTTGCGTAAGACTTCCAAGGATCAATGGCTGCAACCCCGGATTCAAATGATTTTTTGATGAAAATATATGTTTATTACCTTCGTGTTTACATCTTATACACATTGGACCTTTATTTGTAGTCACCACTTGAATGCCAAGATATGACTCCTCATACACATGCCACATTTGAGGATGACCTAATTTATCAATTTTTTTGCGAAATATGTTATGTGCACTAACATAATCTTACACTAGTAAATTGGAACTCATTTCACATTAATTGTCACAATGTTCCATTGGTTGATAATTTTGGAGATTCATACCTATAGGAGAACGAGGCTCAATCGTTGGCCCTAGATCACGAAGACCTCCGAATTGTCTTCTTCGATGTGCTCTTAATTATTGTCTATTTTGACTTTTGTGTTCTTCTTTATCGTCCTCATTCATTCCCTCAAATTTCATTATTTTTCTTTGATAATTTTTTATTCGTTCTTCTTCCCTTTCATCCTCATTCTGCCTTTGTCGTAGCTGCCTTTTTATTTCACGTTCCTTCTTGTTTTGTTCTTCCCTTTGATGATCAGTCATTTGTTGTCCTCACAATCTTCGTTGCTCATTTTTTTCTATCCTCTTCTGATCTCTTTCGATTTCAATTATTTCTTTTATAATATTTAATCCTTGTCTTTTAACTCTTTCTCTCTTTTAACTCTTCAATATTTTTATTATTAGTTTCCCCATTACTAGTACTCATGATGTTATATTTTTGTACAAAAAAATAAAACAGCTAGGTATATATATATATACCTAGCTACAAAATATTTAATACTATGTACCATGTTTAAAACCAATATGCAAGAAACTGTAAAAAAAAAAATGCAACGAGATTTACGCCTTTAAGATTTCCTTGCAAGAAATTTCAACTTCGGATTTTAAAAATAGATAAATCAATAAAGGTTTAATACTAAAAAGCCAAAAATATAAATTAATAAAGGTTTATTAATACTAAAAA
Source organism: Pinus albicaulis (assembly GCA_034641835.2). NCBI lineage: Eukaryota > Viridiplantae > Streptophyta > Pinopsida > Pinales > Pinaceae > Pinus > Pinus albicaulis. The sequence continues at coordinate 40,967,507 of CM076574.1, forward strand.
AATAAAAATATAAATTAATAAAGGTTTTATACAAAAAACCATACATATAAATTAATAAAGGTTTAACCACCATGACAATATCCACTACCCATATAATCTAAAAAATGTGACGTTGATGCCTCAACAAAAGAGTCCCAAATTAATTAAGGTTGAACTGTTAATTTATATGTTTAGTTTTTTTGTATTAAACCTTTATGTGAAACCAATTCTAAGGTTTTACACAGACACATTCTTTATTGCAAAGGGAAAGATCTGCAATTTTTTTATAGTCTCGATAATAATATTTAGATACCACTCTCAGAAGTCGTCTCCTAAAAATTTTAGGGTAAAGAGAACATGACTCTAGACATGTCCTGCTATATTATATCATTTCAGAATGCATTCAACTCCACCAGAGGGTAGCTCTGGAAATTTAATACTACTATTTGTTACGATTTCAACAACTCAGGCCTTTCGATCTAGGAATGTTCTATAATAATAATAATAATAATAATTTTCTATCTAAACTTACCAATAATTTAAAATTTTAATTTATATAACTCTATTAAATATAACTCTTAAACTAAAATTCACAATTTACCCCATGAAATTACTGAGCCTACATAGCCTAGATAAATTTAAATTAATTGGATGGTTGCTTGTTGTTATATGTTCCTTTACAAAACAACGATAGTGGACAAAAGATTCGGAGCGAGGAAGTCTAGATTGGGTGAGTTCTTGTAGTTGGGAAAAGATGTGATAAGTCAGTCTACTAATATGACTAAAGAACTTTGTTTTCCCACGTTTTGTATGACTGTTTCGCAGTACGTAAAATTTTTCGTCATTTTTTTTTCGTAGAAACAAAGCTAGAAAACCTGATGTGTTCCAGGCAAATCCTGCAGCAAGAGTATATGTGATCAGTAATAGAATACCACTTTATGGCTGATAGAAATTTCAAAATTCATTATCAATCCAGAAGAGTTTCTAATTATAGATCTCAACATCCACATATAGATTAAAAAACAAGAAAAGATAAAATATAATTCAACACAGTCGATACATTGAAAGAAACAAGGAGAAGGAAAATATAATAGATCTGGATATTTACCAAGAATTAGAGAGCACATGAATCCAATGACTGAATAATAACAAATTCGAATCCACCTCACCTAATTTGGAGGCCTTGCAGCAAAACAAGTTGTATCATAATCGTCTAAAGAATCTTCATGACTTGGAGCACCTTCTAAAAATGTAATTTCTATGTCATTGTCCATATCTAGTAGTATAATAGAATTAATCATATTTGACACATTTGTTGTTTTTTCTGGTAACTCATCCACATCATGCATATCAATTTCTGCACCTTTATAATATGGATCATTTTGAATCTTATAGAGTAATGCATCTTGTACCTTTTTCCTTCTAACAGTGAAATCATAGCTTGATCCTTGCTGACCTTGTTTTCACACCACCATCATTAAATCCAAGTCTTTAATATGTCAAGGTAATTTCTTGGAAAAATATTTAACATCTTGAGGAAAAATGATTTTGTGCACTCTATATTTGTATTGGCCACCTATTGAATGCATTACCTAAAAAATTGGACTCGCACGTGCTATCAACATTTCCTCAACTTGCGTAAGAATTCCAAGGATCAAAGGTTGCAACATCAGATTCATATGATTATGTGATGAAAATCTATGTTTATTACCCTCTTGTTTACATTTTTTACACATTGGACCTATCTTTGTAGTTTCCACTTGAATGCCAGGACACGACTCCTCACACACATGGCACATTTGAGGATGACCTAATTTATCAATTCTTTCGCGAAATCTATTATGTGCATTAACTTCATCTTCCACTGGTACATTGGAAATAATTTCGCATTCATTGTCACATTTATCCATTAGTTGATGATTTTAGAGATTCATAACTATAGGAGAACGAGGCTCAATTGTTGGCCCTAGATAAATAAGACCTATGAATTGTCTTCTTCGATGTGCTCTTACGTATTGTCTATTTTGACTTCTGTGTTCTTCTTTATTGTCCTCAGTCATTCCTTCAAATTTCATTCTTTTTCTTTGAGAATTTTTTATTCGTTCTTCTTCCCTTTCATCCTCATTCCGCCTTCGTCATTGCCGCATTTTTCTTTACCGTTCCTTCTTTCGTTGTTATTCCTTTTTATCATTAGTCATTTGTTTTCTTCACAATCTTCGCTACTCATTTTTTTATATCCTCTTCTGCTCTCTTTCGATTTCAATTATTTCTTTCATAATATTTAATCCTTGTCTTTTAACTCTTTCTCTCTTTACACTTCTCATTTCTTCAATATAGTTATTATTATTTTCCCTATTACTAGTACTCATGATGTTATATTCCTGTGCAAAAAAAAACAAACACATAAACTACCCATATATATATATATATATATATATTTATATTTATATATATTTATATTTAATACCTAGCTACAAATATACTATGTAACATATTTAAAACCAATATGCAAGCAATTGTCAAAATAATTAAATGCAATGAGATTTACGCCTTTAATATTTCCTTGCAAGCAATTTCAACTTCAAATTTTAAAAATAGATAAATCAATAAATAATTTCAACTACGAATTTATAAAATAGATAAATCAATAAATAATTTCAACTTCAAACTTTAAAAATAGATAAATCAATAGAGGTTTAATACTAAAAAACCAAACATATAAATTAATAAAGGTTTAATAACTAAAAAAACAAACATATAAATTAATAAAGGTTTTATACAAAAATCATACATATAAATTAATAAAGGTTTAACCACCATGAAAATATCAACTACCCATATAATCTAAAAAATGTGACGTTGATGCCTCAACAAAAGAGTCCCAAATTAATTAAGGTTTAACCGTTAATTTATATGTTTGGTTTTTTTGTATTAAACTTTTATGTCAAACCACTTCTAAGGTTTTACACAAACACGTCCGTTATTGCAAAGGGAAATTACTGCAATTTTTTTTATAGTCTTGATAATAATATTCAGATACTGCTCTCGGAAGTCGTCTCCCAAAAATTTTAGGGTAAAGAGAACAAGACTCTAGACGTGTCCCATTGTAATATATCATTTCAGAATGCATTCGACTCCACTATCGAGTGGCTTTGGAAATGTAATACTACTATCTACTACGATTTCTACAACCCAGGCCTTTCGATCTGGGAATGTTCTATAATAATAATAATTATTATTTTCTATCTAAACTTACCAATAATTTAATAATTTAATTTATATAACTCTTAAACAACAATTCACAATTTACCCCATGAAATTAATAAGCCTATAGAGCCTAGAGAAATTTAAATTAATTTGATGGCTACTTATTATTATATGTTCCTTTACAAAAACAATGGTAGTGGACAAAAGAGTCGGAGCCAAGAAGTCCAGATTGGGTGAGTTCTTGTACTTAGGAAAATATGTGATAAGTTAGTCTACTAATATGACTATGTGAATGTTGCTTTCCCACGTTCAGTATGACGGTTTTGGAGTGCGTAATATTTTTCGTTTTTGTTTTCACATAAACAAAGCTAGAAAACCTGACGTGTGCAAAGCCTGCAACGAGAGTATATGTGATCAGAAACGAAATACCACTTTATGGATGACAAAATTTTCAAAATCATTATCAATCTATCAGAGTTGCTAATTATAGATCTCAACATCCACATACAGATTAAAAAACATGCAAAGATAAAATATAATTCAACATGATTGATATACATTGAATAAAACAATGAGAAGGAAAATATAATTTATCTGGATATTTACCTAGAATTAGAGAGCACATGAATCCAATGTTTGAATAAGAACAAATGTGAATCCACCTCACCTAATTTGGAGGCCTTGCAGCAAAACAAGTTGTATCATAATCGTCTAAAGCATCTTCACGACCTGGAGCACCTTCTAACAATGTAATGTCTATGTCACTGTCCATATCTGGTAGTATAATAGAATTAATCATATGTGACACGTTTGTTGTTCTTTCTGAAAACTTGTCCACAACATGCATAACAATTTGTACACCTTTATAATATGGATAATTTTAAATATTATAAATTAATGCATCTAGTTCCTTTTTCCTTCTAACAGTGAAATCATAGCTTGATCCTTGCTGACCTTTTTTTCGCACCACCATCATTAAATCCAAGTATTTAATATGTCAAGGTAATTTATTGGCAACATCTTTAACATCTTGTGGAAAAATAATTGTGTCCTCTATATTTGTATTGGCCACCTATTGAATGCATTACCTACAAAATTAGACTTGCTTGTGCTATTAACATTTCCTCAACTTGCGTAAAACTTCCAAGAATAAAAGGCTGCAACCCCAGATTCATATGATTTTGTGATGAAAATATGTTTATTACCCTCTCATTTACACCTTGTAAACATTGGACCTGTATCTGTAGTCACCACTTGAATGCCACGATACGAATCCTCACACACATGGCACATTTGAGGATGACCTAATTTATCAATTCTTTCGTGAAATATTTTATGTGCCCTAACTTCATCTTCCACTGGTACATTGGAAATCATTTTACATTCATTGTCACATTGCTCCACTGATTGATGATTTTGGAGATTCATACCTATAGGAGAACGAGGCTTAATTTTTGGCCCTAGATCACTAAGACCTTTGAATTGTCTTCTTCGATGTGCTCTTACTTATTGTCTATTTTGAACTATGTGTTCTTCTTTATTGACCTCATTTATTCCTTCAAATTTCATTCTTTTTCTTTAAGAAATTTTTATTCATTCTTTTTCGCTTTCATCCTCATTCTTCCTTTGTCGTTGCCACCTTTTTATTTCACGTTCCTTATTTCATTGTTCTTCCCTTTGATCATCAGTTATTTGTTTTCTTCGCAATCTTCGCTGCTCATTTTTTTCTATCCTCTTGTACTCTCTTTCGATTTCAATTATTTCTTTCATAATATTCAATTCTTGTCTTTTAACTCTTTCTCTCTTTACACTTCTCATTTCTTCAATATTTTTATTATTAGTTTCCCCATTACTAGTACTCATGATGTTATATTCCTGTACAAAAAAACCAAACACTTATATATATATATATATATATATATATATATATATATATGTATGTATATGTATATTTAATACCTCACTATAAAATATTTAATATTATGTACCATGTTTAAAACCAATAGGCAAGAAACTGTCAAAAAAATTAAATACAATGAGATTTACGCCTTTAAGATTTCCTTGCAAGCAATTTCAACTTCGAATTTTAAAAATAGATAAATCAATCAATAATTTCAACTTCAAATTTATAAAATAGATAAATCAATAAATAATTTCAACCTCTAATTTTAAAAATAGATAAATCAATAAAGGTTTAATACTAAAAAACCAAACATATAAATTAATAAAGGTTTAATACAAAAACCAAACATATAAATTAATAAAGGTTTAGTAATACTAAAAAAAAAGACATATAAATTTAAAAAAGGTTTTATGCAAAAACCATACATATAAATTAATAAAGGTTTAACCACCATGATAATATCGACTACCCATATAATCTGAAAAATGTGACGTGCCTCAATAAAAGAGTCCCAAATTAATTAAGGTTTAATCTTTAATTTATATGTTTGGTTTTTTTTTATTAAACCTTTATGTCAAACTAATTCTTAGGTTTTACACAGACACGCTTGTTATTGGCGAGGGAAAGAACTGCAATTTTTTTTTTTTATAGTCTCGATAATAATATTCAGATACTGCTCTCAGAAGTCATCTCCTAAAAATTTTAGGGTAAAGAGAACAAGACTCTAGACGTGTCCCACCGTAATATATCATTTCAGAATGCATTCAAATCCACTGGAGGTTAGCTCTAGAAATGTAATACTACTATCTATTATGATTTCTACAACTCAGGCCTTTCGATCTAGGAATGTTCTATAATAATAATAATAATAATTTTCTATCTAAACTTACCAATAATTTAATAATTTAATTTATATAACTCTACTAAATATAACTCTTAAACTAAAATTCATAATTTACCCCATGAAATTACTGAGCTTACAGATCCTAGAGAAATTTAAATTAATTTGATGGCTACTTATTGTTATATGTTCCTTTACAAAAAAACGGTAGTCGAAAAAAGAGTCGGAGCGACGAAGTCTAGATTGGGTGAGTTCTTGTAGTTGGGAAAAGATGTGATAAGTCAGTCTACTAATATGATTGTGTGAACGTTGTTTTCCCATGTTCTGTATGATTGTTTCGGAGTACTTAAAATTTTCCATTTTTATTTTTGCAGAAACAAAGTTAGAAAACTTGACGTGTTCCAGGCAAAGCCTGCAGTGAGAGTATATGTGATCAGAAATAGAATACCACTTTATGGATGACAAAATTGTCAAAACTCATTATCAATCTAGAAAAGTTACTAATTATAGATCTTAACATCCACATACAGATTAAAAAACACGTAGAGCTAAAATATAATTCAACACGGTCGATATACATTGAAAAAAACAGGGAGAAGGAAAATATAATTGATCTAGATATTTACATGGAATTAGAGAGCACATGAATCCAATGACTAAATAAGAAAAAATTCGAATCCACCTCACCGTGAAAATCCGATTAAATAATTGCAGAACTCAATTGCGGTTTTAATTTATTTATTTTTGTTTATTTATATGACTATTAAAATTTAATGTTTAAGCTGACACCTAAATTTTTTCATTTTTATTTTTTTTTAAATTTAGGATTTAAGCCGACATTAACCAAAAAAAATTAATAATTGTTTGAGGACGTGACATTCTTTCAGATTGGGGTCATACTGGGCTGTAGATTGCACCTCTCGACGCAACGAGCTATGGCTGCTTTGCTGCACATATTATGTAGAATGGACGCATTTACAAACTCTCAGTGAACTCTATTTAAGTTGTTTGTGGACAAAACGACATCAATGGACATAAAATTCAATTTCCTGGCTTCTCACAACAATGGCGACTGTGGTCGATTCTCACGGTACATTCTTGATATGGCAACAATTGAGGTTATGCCTTGTTTATCAAGGTGACAATTTTGCCAAGATAGTTATTTTTCACGGGAATTTTATAATTATTCTTTTTCCAAAAAATTTGAGGTTGCGAGTTTTGAAAAAAAAATTGAAACTTTTTTTTTATAGTGAAAATAGATTCAGTATCATAAAAAATTCCAAACACCTAAAATCATGAAGTTTGTAAGAAATTTCTAAAAATTATCACTAAATTTTAATTAAATCTTATTAAAATTTCCACTATTTTTGGAACAAAAAAATTAGCCTCCTTAGAATACACATGGAAGTTGTTTTCTTCTCCATATGGTTCTCAAAAGACAATGATGGTTGTGCTGCAAAAAAACACAATGTTAATACCAATCTAGTAATGAATAGAAAAGGAAACACACAATAATATAATTTGATATGATTTATTGCTCAATAATTGGCATTGAAATTCATTAATTGTTTGAAGTTACGTAATTAAACAGACTAAAAACTACTAAAAAAATAAATAGGTTAATTTGAACTATACATAACTGACACTTCCTAAGTTATTATGACAAAAAAAAATAGCTCCCATTGTACTCGTAGTCAAAATATACTCCATCCTCTTTTAAAATTTTTTAAACCTTGTTAGATGGTTTTTGGAGATCAATTGAACACTAGTAAGTGAAGTCTTAAACATAGTTACCAAGTTAGGTCATATCGATAAAACAAATTCTAAAATTCAAAATTCGAAAATTTGTGGATATCGTAGCATTCATTTAATAATTAGTTAATTGTGAGTTAACTATGCTGAGGTACCAAAGTTTTAATTAATAAAAAAATTATATTAAATAATTTAAAATTAATAATTTTTAGATTAAAAATTTTAGAGGAATTTTATATTAACAAATAGAATTTTTATATATGAAAGGATACATGAAGTTTATTCTGAAATTCTGAACTGAAAGGATACAAAAATATTGGAATAGGGTTTAATTCTGGAAAGTTTAAAGAAGAAAACCATAATTTTTTGTTTTGTATTTTTTTTTAATCCAGAAATCAGAAATTTTGAAACCCTAGCTAGGTAAAAGGTGGGGAAATAAAACCCTCAGTTGGAAAATAAGAAATAAGGGAAACCATGAAACCATAGTAGGACAATTTGTAATAATAAATGGAAAAAATGACGAATGCAAAGTTCTAGGTGGAGAAGTTCATTGACAAGAACAAATTTTCCTTATGGAAACTAAAAGTTAGGGATTTGTTGGTGCAACAAGAGTTGCAAAAAGTATTAGAGAGGGTGAAGAAAAATCCTCCAAGCATGAAAAATTCGAACTCGAAGAAATTGGATGCCTGAGCTCTTAGTACCACCAGGTTATGCCTAGCCGATGAAGTTCTCTTCAATATCGTTGAAGAGAGTACAACTGCAGATTTGTGAGAAAAACTGGAAACATTGTATATGACCAAATTGTTAACCAACATAATTTATTCAAAAAGAAAATTGTACAGTCTTCTAATGAAGGAGGGTACAAAAATTGGAGAACATTTGAATTTTTTCAATACACTTATTTGTCAATTTTCAAATATGGAAGTTAAAATTTAGGAAGAAGACAAAGCTATAACCTTTTTGTGTTCTCTACTCGAGTTATGGAACCACTTCACAACTTCAATCAGTTTGAGCACTTGCAATTCTTTGAAATTTGAATCAGTTGTAGGAGCTTTGTTATCTGAAGAAGTATGGAGGAAATCCAGCATTGAAACTTCTGCACCAGAAGCCATGGTAGCCAGAGGTCGGTCAAAGGAAAGAGGGGAGAAAGCTTCCATATCAAAATCAAAGGTCAAGAAGTTTAAAGCTAAATGTTGGTATTGCAACAAAATTAGGCACCTTAAGAAAGATTGTTGGAAATATAAGGAGTCTGAAAACCAGAAGAAGGAAGCAAATCAAGTTGATTTAGGTATGGTTGGTGAAGTTTTATTTACTAAAGTAGGAATAGTGGATGAAGCTTTATTTTTTTTTAATTTCTATCAGAATGTTGAAAATTGGATGTTAGGCTCTGGTACTTCTCGTCACATGCGTCCACAAAAAAATTGGTTTACTTCATATGAAGTTGTGAATGGTAGTTCTGTGTTTATGGGAAATAATGTATCTGGTCACACTGTTGGGATATAAAATGTAAAAATTAATATGTATGATGATATAGTTAGAGCATTAACTAATGTTAGGCATGTACTTGAATTGAGAAAAAAAATGATTTCTTTGAGAGTATTGGAATCAGATGGTTATAAGTTTATAGGTCACAATGGAGTGTTGAAAGTCTCAAAAGGTACCCTGGTTGTTATGAAGCCAGAAGAGGTCAGAAATATTTATAGACTCAAAGTAAGTACTCAGGTCAGTGAGGCAACGATTGTATCATAAAAATCAAAAGAAGGTACACTCCTATGGCATCAACGGTTGGGTCACATGAGCGAGAAAGGTCTTCAGGTACTAATGAACCACAAGTTGCTTCCTGATTTGAAATCCTTGAATTTGGATTTTTGTAAACATTGTGTGTATGGAAAATGATGTAAACTGATATTTAAAACTAGAAGTCATAATAGTCAAGAATTTTTTAACTATATCCATTCTGATCTTCGGGGACCATCTCCTACCGTGTCTTATGGAGGTGCATTATATTTCTTAAAATTTATGATGATTTCTCCCAAAAATTTTGGGTCTATATGTTGCAAAATTTTTTGATGTATTTAATGTTTTTAAACAATTTAAAGCTATGGTGGAAAATAAAACAAAAAAATCAATCAAATATTTAAGAACTACAATGGTGGTTAATTTACTTCTTTAGAATTTGAACAATATTGTAAGGATGAAGAGAAGATATTGTTAAACATAAAACTATTGTTTATACTCCTAAGAAAAATGGTGTTGCTGAAAGTATGGATCAAACTCTTATGGAAATTTCCAGAAGCATGATCAACAATTCTAACTTGTCAAAGGAGTTGTTGGCAGAAGCAATATCTACTGCTTGTTATTTAGTTAACATAACACCTTATGTTGCCATAAATTGTAAAATTTCTGAAGAAGTTTGGTCGCGTTAGTCTTGTGATTATTCACAATTAAAGATTTTTGGTTGTGATGCCTATGCTCTTATTACAAGGAATCATCACTCAAAGTTAGATCCAAAATCAAAATTTTATGTCCTTGTTGGGTATGATTATGCAGTGAAAGGATACAGGTTGTGGGATCCTTCTTCAAGAAAGATAGTCATTAGTAGAGATGTAACATTTGATTGAATATTATCTTCTAAAATCAAATGTTGAAATAGTTGAACAGGAACAGGTATCGCCAAATCAGAAAATTCAGTTGGAGGCTAATTTTTTTCCAAAAGGTTGAAAGGAAGGAGAGACTTCTGAAGAAAAATGTGACGAAGCAAAGGAAATTGTAGAGGTTCCAAAACCAATTCAATAACCAGTCACTCTAAGAAGGTCTACAAGGGAAAGAAGAACACCCAAAAGGTATGAATATTCTACTTCATCTTTTTCATTGGTCACTGAAGATGGTGAACCTTCTTGTTATCAAGAAGTAGTAAATGATGCAGACAATGAAAAATGGAAAAGTACTATGGAAGAAGAAATGGATTCCTTAGCCATGAAAAATACGTGGGATATTGTAGAACCTCCTAAAGGGAGAAGTGTTGTTGGATGCAATGGGTCTTCAAATTGAAACGGAAAGTTGATGGAAGTATCGAAAGGTATGAGGCAAAGTTGGTTGCAAAAGGGTATTCTTAGGTCGAAGGTATTGATTTTCATGATAATTTTTCACCAGTCGTAAAACTTGTTTCTATTCGTATTGTGTTAGCACTAACTTCATTACTTGACCTTGAGTTAGAACAGTTAGATGTTAAGACAACTTTTCTTCATGGTGATTTGAATGAAGAGAGATTTATGGAACAACCAAAAGGTTTTATGGAAGGTTGCAGCAGAAGATTAGTTGCAAGCTCAGGAAATCATTGTATGGCCCGAGGCAGTCGCCCAGGGAATGGTAAATGAATTTTGACTCCTTCATGGTGAGCCAAAATTTTATCATAAGTGAGTATGATCATTGTTTATAATTCAAAAGTTTTAGTGGCATATTCATTATATTTGTAGTATATGTTGATGATATGCTTACTGAAAGAAAAAACATGGAATAAATCAACAGGTTAAAGGCTCATCTCTCTAGCACTTTTCATATGAAGGATCTTGGAGAAGAAAAACATATCTTGGGCATGGAGATACACAAATATGGGAAGAGTGGTAAGATTTGGTTATCACAATAGAAGTATGTGGACAAAGTACTTGAAAAGTTCAATATGAACAATGTGAAACTTGTTAATACTCCATTAGCTTCCAATTTTAATATTTATTCAGGTTTGAGTCCTAAAACTAATGAATAAAAGAAGTATATGTCTCTTGTACCATATGAGAATGTGGTAGGAAACTTAATGTATGCGACGGTATCTACAAGACTTGACATTTTACATGCAGTTTGAGCTGCCATCAGATTCATGGAAAAACCAGGGGAAGAAGATTGGCAAGTAGTGAAGTGGGTTCTTTGGTATTTGAGAGGCACAAGTAACCATTGTAGCATCTTTGATCGTAGTGAAGGATCAATTTGCAGATATGTGGATGTTGATTATGCAAGTGATTTGGACAAAAGGAGATATACTATAGGTTATGTTTTTACTCTTGTAGGTGGAACAATCATTTGGATGCCAAAGCTTCAAGAGACAAATTCCTTTTCCACTACTCAAGCAGAGTATATAGCTACTTCAGATGCCTGTATAGATGAAATCTCATTAAAAGGTCTACTTGATTAGATTGGTAGGATGCAGGAGAAAGTGAATGTGTTCTGAACAGTCAAAGTTCGATTCATTTGGCTAAAAATCCAGCTTATCGCAACAAGACCAAGCACATTGATGTAAGGTATCACTTTGTGATACATGTGATCGATGGAAACAAATTAGATCTCAAGAAGGTCCATACAGCAGAGAATCATGTAGACATACTCATGAATCTAGTTATAGTAGAGAAGCTGAGATGGTGTCTAGCTTCTCTTGGCTTGTAGAAGATATGATGAATGGGCATGCACAAGGGATTAGGAAAATTGTTTTCAAGGTGGAGTTTGTTGGAATGTGACAACAAATTGAGTAATTAAGTAATTATGGGTGAATTAGGTTCGTTACCGGTCATTCAAATGTATACCGAAAGGGAGTTATGTAAAGAAGTAGCCCATATTAATTGGGATGGACTGAGAGTCTTGTAAAGGAGGAGAATCATTTCTTGATTAATATTTTTTGGGTTCAATAGTTACTTTGGTCGTCTCCTTCAATATGCCCTTGTCTTCTTTGTCTAATTTATTTTCTACATCTACTTGTACCTTAGCTACTATTGATTGAACTTGTCCACCAAAATTTATAAGATAAAAAAAATCATCTGTGTTTCATTTCACCTTCTCTTCTACTATTGCAATAATTTCAACAACTCTAATGGATGCCTTTATCTTTCACGTTTCATATTTTAATGTAGTTGTGATAGATTTTCCATAACTACTTTGATCTTTATTATACTTAGGCATTGTAAGCCACTTTTCTAGAAGAACTAACTTGATTTCATAATCAATTTCAACATTCACTAATATGTTCTTCTCACCTATTGTCGATGTTGCAAAGGTGGTTTCAATTTTATCCTTGACATATGTATCTCTACAATGATATTTACTCTCTGCATCATGTATGTGCATTGCATCTTCTACATAATCACTATTTTCTTTTGTAATTTCTTCAACTAAATTTACTATATGACTTAGGGAGAATTTAGTGTCCATGTCTTGTTATGTTTTTCAGCTTCAACAAGCTCTTCCATAATGTCTCCAATTATTTATTTGATATCAAAATATTTAACATCTATTATTACAAATGACACTTTAGTAACAATAAATGTTTTATGGCTCAATTCGATGTTGATCAATGTTGATCCCCCTTTCACTATACAACACCTCTAAAATTTTCCAAGATTCTTTAGATGCAGTTGTTGCTGCGATATTGGCAATAATGCTTCATCCAAACATTGTTGAATGAGAGACAATGGTGTTGCATCATCTGTCTTGTTTTCTACAATTTTATCCTTTGGTCTTGTGTGATGGTCTCATTAGTTGCTTAACTTGAGGGTTCTAATGCAATACAATATCCCATAACTCATCTATTTAATTTTTATCTTAATGGCCCAAAAATCATAATATTTACCCAAAAAAATATGAAATCATAAAACATAATAACTAAAAAAAAAAACCATGCTAACTAAATCTTAAGAAAAATCAACCACCCTTTAAAATCAATCAATTATGGAAAGAAAACCATCCCTTTTTTCCAAAAACAAATTTTCCATAAGTCAAAAAAAATAAAAACTTGTATCCAATTTAATAAATGAACTTATCATCACAACTTCCTTTTTGTTTATCTATATATATTTTCCTGACCTTTTTCTTTCTAACCTTGAAAATCTCAATCACAATTTTTGAATTATTTTTAATAAATTAATTAAAAACCATTTTAAAAAATATAAAAAAATGTATTTTCTACTTTTAATTAACCATGATTGCACTCGAATCTTTCAAACTTTATGCTTTTCAAACCATTAACAAATTTCAAGCCCTTGAATAACTTATAAAACTTCAAACCTTTCACTTGGGGTTGGTAGGGCTGCCTCTTTCGGTATTTGGCCTTTGTTAACAACAAGCTATGGCTTCTTTGTTGTGCATATTCTGCAGAACAAACACATTTACAAACTCTCAATGAACTCTATTTAAGTTGTCTATGGAAAAAATGGCTATGAATTTGAGGATTTTGCAACAATGGATGTAGAATTCGGTGAAAAGAAGACTGATGAAAAAAATTATTCCAAGAACTGAAGATAAAAAGTATTCCAAGAACTAATGAGTGGTTGAACAGAAAAAAATTACAAACAATTACCTTTCCTCTGGGGATAAAAGAACATCCCAGTGAGGAAAATGGGTTATGTTCTGTGGCTAAGGAGAGGTAGGAAGAAAGTGAACATTCCTGAGCTGGTGGTGACCAGTTGAAAAACTCAACATTCCTAAATCCTAGAAAAGAAGAGTACTGGACTAGGGGTCTCGAGGTCTCTTCAGGAAAAATTTATCAACCTACTCAACTCAAGTGTGGAGCATGAGGGGAGATGAGGATGTAATTCCCTCTATCATGCTAGGGAGGACATCATCAGCAAGTCTAGAAATGAGATAAGTAACAGAATACAGAAAATAGTAAGAACTGGAACTGTTGTTTTAGACAAAATATTTTTTTTATACAGAAGGTGTTTCTTGAATTATAAAATGAAAATTTGTACATAGTGAAAGTTTTGGATTTGTATTTATATGTATTTCTTTGAGTAACCAAAAGTCACAAAAGTACCATTAATTATTTATACTGTATGAAAATCTATATTCATGCAAGTTATGGGATTGTAAACAAGAAAACAATAGGGGTTACAGTAACATGTAAAATTAATTAGAAAACCCTTTACAGGAAATGGAAAAATAGAAAATCGTTAATTCAAGGTTCAGAGTCGAAAACTATGAACCCTGAACTAATCATGTTCTGTAAACCTATAATATACATGGACTGAAAATATACTTGGTCCAGACATCTCCATTAATTGAAAGAAATAATGCAGATTAATGTTCCTAAAAGAAGAAAGAAAACCTCTGTTTGGAGTGAAAGATATATATATATATATATATATATATATATATATATATATATATATAAAGAGAGAGAGAGAGAGAGAGAGAGAAATTCAGAGATAACAAGTGTAATAAAAACCCAGAAATACAATTGCCACTGTAAATATAATTCATATCGAAAGTAGGTCACTGAAAAACTAATGTTTAATAGGAAAATCAAATATTGTTAGGCTAGAGAGGTCATGAGTCTATCCAAAATGATACGAACACACCAGTGAAGGAAACAAAAACCATATTTATTTACATTCAAGAGAAAACGATCTTTTCTACCACTGCAAAACCCAATGGATAAAATACCATACTAAGAAGAAAGACAGAATGAGCTATCATTTGAAACATGCATAAGAATTCCAATTATTCACACAGAGTAAGAGGCAAATAGTCATTTTGACAAAAGATTTATATACATTAAAAAATGCTATGCATAGCGATATTTCTTCTCTTAAGTCTGGGCCGTGAATTCGGCAAAAATTAGGAGAAACATTCAGCATACTTCAATAACCCAAAAATGCATGAAAAATTCCAAGTAGGGCAGAGCCTCGAACTTCATAGGAAACGACACAAATGGCATCATAGAGATAACATAAACTAAGATATGGAGTTCACGATGCCGCAAAACCTTGATGTTAGAACTGGGTTCCTCTTCGACACAAATTTTAAACAAAATATTGGTACCTGTTGGGAAAACGACAGAACCAAGACTTGTGAAAATGCAACACCTCTAGATGTGGAAATCACATTGGGTAAAACCCTTGATTGTCAAACTATGAGGTTACCTGTTCAAACCAAGACAAGAAATTATTAGTAAAATACCCTACCTTCTAAGCTTGCGGATCATAGGGAAACATTAAGGAAAGAAAGAGTAAGCTTGATATACCTTTGCGAAAACATCTTCCAATGGCTTGAGGGCAACACTACGAAAAGCCATGGAAGATTAAGTTTATGAGAATCAACTAAGGGTATATAAATTGGAAAGTACATTAACAAAACTTAAGCAAATAAATCGACTTACCTACCACAGTGAGAGGGAACTGAGGAGGAGAAGCTGGAGCATGATTTTTAATGAAGTGGGTTTCCAAAACCTGGAGAAAATTCGGAAACACATTTTAAACCCATAAGTTCTTGCTAACCTGACCACTTAGATTGTGGTGCAAATTTGAGGCTAGCACCTTGCGAAGTAATAAAATAAAGAGGAAATGCAACTTAACAAATAACTCAACAATGCCATAAGGGCTAAGCCAAAATTTTGAATGAAAAATAGTTTTACCTGGTTTGAGTGGTGCCATGGCAAGAAAATTAGAACTAGAGCAAAGGTTTTCTGGTCGACAGCGTTCAGGCCGTGGCGGAATTGCAGAGGAGCAATGCCGGCAGACTCTCAACATGAAAATGATAGAGGTGGTTAGGGTTTGCAGTGGTCTATACCCTAAACGGTACTGAAATATGCTCCATCATTGATCCTAAGATATCAGATCTAACAACAAGAAAACATATATATTTCCTCATATAATATAAAGTCCCATATGCAGGTACAACACCGTATTTCCAATTTATGACATAAAATCCTCTGATGGGACTTAATACACCATGGTTTAAATCAAACAAATAGTTTAAAATATTTTCCATTATTGCATTGTCCTCCAAGAAATTAATAATATAAGTTATGAGTATTAATGATACACATCTATCCCGAATAAGCTCACAAGTGTCGCACATATAGAGATAAGACGTCCATCTCAGGTTATGGAGATTTAACCAATCGACATAACATTTGTTTAGTTTTAAATTTATATGGTTGCGATCTACTTTCACTTATGAGATTTCATTAATATTATGGAGCTAGGGGTATAGTATAGTAAAGGTTTTTTTTTTTATTACTGTGATTTACGTTGCAAGTGGTATCAGAGCAGCGTTCACACGTTGCGACCCTAGGGGTCACCTAACATGATAAATTTTGTGTGTAAATGATGCACAGAAAGGAAATAACGTTGTAGAAGATGATATGAGGAGGGGATCGACACAAAAAACACCTCGGAATGCAGGGGAACCTACACCCCAATCCCAACTATAAATGAATCCTGAAATGTGGATTTAGCTGAGTGTATATCAGCACCAAGAGACTAGTAGACTGCTGGAGGAACAACAACAACAAACCAATATACTACTAAGCACTGTGCAAAAGTTACAGGAAGAAATATTTTGGGTTAGGAGTGATAATTAATGCCTGATGCAAGAGCAGGAAAGGATACTCAAGAGCCTTTCTGATAAACAGAATTAAGGAGTTTTACAACCCAGTCCTGACAGAGAAGCATAGGAAGAAAATGAACAAAAAGCTAAGGCACAAACCAATGACAGAGTGGAAAGAAGCCATTCCCAATTAAGTAACAAAAATAGAAACTATAATGAGGCTGAGTCTGGTAATGTGTCAGAACAAAAAGAAATTAAGAAAAAAAAAGTGGAGTTACAAGGTGAGTTCCAAAATATTAAACCACCTACATTCAATAGAGAAGCGGAGGAGGTGGTTGAAGCATGGTTGATTAATATGAAAAAATACTTTCAATTTTATGAGTAAAAAAACAATCTTAAAGCCAGGCTGGTCATCTATCAGTTGATAGAAAAGGAAACCCTATGGTAGGAGGAAGTCAAGAGTGTCTGCAACATTGAAGACTAGGATGTGACATGGGATGATTTTCAGTCATACTTTAAGGACAACTATCTAACAAAACATTTTTATGACGAAAATTCTAGAGAATTCCATGATTTAAGGTTGGGTCAAATGACCATGGATGAATATATAACCAAGTTCACTTCCTTATTAAGATACATTCCTTATTTAAGGGATGAAAAGGCTAAGGTTCAATGATTCTTGAGTAGTTTTCTGACCCACATGAAAGAACGAATTGAGTTTGTGAATCCAAGGACCATGGATGAAGCAACTCGAAAAGCAAGAATTTGTTACCAGTAATCCAAGGCAAAAGGAGAAATAGGAAAAAATTGGCCGCCAAGGAAAGGGCAAAAAATCAGTTCAAATTTCAAAAATGCTAGGACCAATAACTTTACAAATTCTGCAAGGAATTTAGTGAGAAAACAGTTGGGAAGAAACCACCAAAGAACCCGGTGGCCTACGGAAGAAATTCCTACAGAGGCTTCCAGCAAACCGGAAGAAGGACAACACTAGAAACCACCTCTACAGTGTTGGGGGTGTGGCAAGGCTCATTACTATAAAAATTTCCCACAACGAGAAAGAAGTGAAACATTAGCTAATATAAAAGAAGCTTCTACAGTGGGATATGTAGCCAAAATATACCTAGAATTAATGTAGCTTTGGAGGATCAACAGGTAGATTATCATCCAACGATGATATAACTGGAAGGTAAGTTACATTCACAACCTGTTTCTATTTTGGTTGACCCATGTGCCAGTTTAAGTTATATGAACCCCAAAATAGTAGAAATCTATAAATTACAAAGTCATAAATTCAAAAATCCTTGGCTGGTACAACTAGCCACTGGGGCAAAAAGAAAATTCTGTGCCAAAATTCCAAACTGTACACTGGATATTGGAAACCAACAATTAAATTTGGATCTGAATGTACTACCTTTGGGATCCTATGATGTACTACTGGGTATGGATTGGTTGGAGAAACACTGGACACTGGTAGATTTTAAAGAGAAGATTATATATTATAGAATGCAAGATGGAACTTGTAAATAAATACAAGAAATCAAGAAACCCCTACAGTTGCATCCTATCATAGCCTCCCAAATGAGTAAGTGTATTAGAAAATGATGTCAATTATATGCCATTCAGGTGGGTTTTTCTAATTCTAAGGAGAATAATCCTATGCTGGAAAGCATACTAGTAGTACAAAATTTCATGGACATGTTTCCAGAAGATGTACCAGTTTTACCTCCAAGGAGGGACATTAATTTCACTATTGAGTTGGTGCCATGAGCATCACCAATTTAAAGGTAACCATATCAAATGAGTGTACCAGAGCTAACTGAATTGAAGATGAAACTGCAAGAGTTGTTGGACAAAGGGTACATTCGACCGAGCATGTCTCCTTGGGGAGCACCAGTGTTGTTTGTAAAGAAAAAGGATGGAACCATACGAATGCGCATGGAATATAGACAACTCAATAAGTTGACAGTAAAAAATTAGTATCCATTTCCACAAATTGATGACCTGTTTGATCAAGTGAAAGGAGAAAATGTATTCTCAAAGATAGACTTAGGATCTGGATATCACCAGATCTGAATTAATGACTAGGATATATACAAGATTGCCTTCCGTACCCGATATGGGGATTACGAGTTTGTGGTATTACCATTTGGTTTGACTAATGCACCAACAACATTTATGAGGCTGATGCATGGCATATTTCACCCCTTTTTGGACAATTTGTTATGATATTCATTGATGACATTTTAATCTATTCAAAAAGCATGGAAGAGCACAAGGAGCACTTAAGGATAGTGTTGGAGATGTTATGAAGACATCAGTTGTACGCCAAGTTCAGAAAATGCGACTTTTTCAAAGAATAGATCCAGTATCTAGGCTATGTCATTTCCGCTAAAGGAATATCAGTCGATCAAGAGAAATTAAAACTATTATGGAATGGAAAGTACCCCAAAATGTGGTAGATATTCGTTCCTTTATGGGGTTGGTTGGATACTATCGATGATTCATTGAAGGATTCTCAAAGATTGGTTTTCCAATTACCTCTTTGCATAGAAAGGGAAAAGTACTTAATTGGACCAGTGAGTGTCAGAATATTTTTCGAGAAGTTGAAACATTTGCTGACCACTGCCCCAGTGTTGAGGGTAGGTGATCCCAACAAGGAATTTGAGGTCTATATCGATGCTTGTAATGAAGGTGTTGGGGCAATTTTATCGCAAGAAGGAAGAGTAGTTTCCCATGTATCAAGAAAACTAAAGGAACATGAAAAACAATATTCAGCTTATGACTTAGAACTCACAACAATAGTGCATGCACTCTGAGTATGGAGGCACTACTTGTTAGGAAAAATATTTGTGTTGAAAACTGATCAAAACAACTTAACTAACTACTTTGATCAAGCTAATTTAAATGCTCGCCAGGCAAGGTGGAATTCTTTCTTCAGAGAATTTGATTTCGACATACAACATGTGAAGGGAAAAAAAATTCGAGTGGTGGATGCTTTAAGCAGAAAAATACATTGTATATATGAACTTTGTTATAACCAAATCGAATGTAACTTTTTGGTTCAGATAAAAGAGGAAGCCGAGAAGGATCCTGAATACTGATTTTTATGGCAGCAAGTGGAGGAATCTAGAATACAAGAAAAACCCTCTGACTATGGAATTAACAAGGATCAATTTTTAACCTTCAAAGAAAAGCTATATATTCCAAATCGGAAGAGTTTAAAAGAGCTGATCATGGATGAGTATCACTGCAGTAATTACTCGGGACACCCAGGATACCAGAAAATTCTAACATCAATGAGGAAAGTGTTGGAAAAATACTGAGAGGGGGGGTGAATTAGTATTTAGAGCTGACTGACAATTTTTAGTTTTCCTTTCTTTTAAAACCATATGTTACATTACTGCATCCAACTTGTATGTCCAAAGATCTTATTATTTCATTACTTATATCATTGCATCATTCATTCGTCAGATAAGAAGTAAGCATGAACAGAAATAACAGAACAAACCATCAAACATAAGAAACACATATGAACACCAGGATTTAAGGTGGAAACCCAATTCGGGAGAAGAACCATCGCTACTGTAATCTGAGTCTTCAATATTTATTATAAAGAATACTTCTTACAATTTTATGCTGGTGCAGACTCATACCAGCACGCAGGCACCCACCTGCAGAGAGATACAACCTTCTCTCGTTTACCAGCCTCTCCTAGAAGGGAGCTACAACCCCTTGCTCTTGTTTACCAGCTACCACTGGAAGGGAGCTACAACCCCCACACTGAAGGATTCAACCCTCAGATCTACTATGGACCACGTTTCATCCACTTCCACACAACATACGTTGCAGGCCACCAGATTTATTTATTTTCATCAAAGGTGCATCCTTACAGATCTCTCAGCAATCTGTTACCCATTCAATATAGATATACTACAGAGTGAAGTATTCATTCACAACCCTTACTCATGCATACGTTCTTCATGATTTCGTCAGTCGATTAAACCAGGAATTAATCATCATCTGATCTAGAGAACTTGATCAATCATTATATTCACAGGTGCACCATAGATTCAGATATATCAGAGTTTTTCATACAGATATCTCCAAAAGAGATTCATTTATTATCAACCCTTTCGCATGCACACAGTTCATGATTCTCATCACCTTCTATAGTTTTTGCCTTTTTAAAACCTTGGGTAAAAACCATTCAATTTCTAATGGTATTCCTTTGACAGTATTTTCATTTACCACCCTTACGTACCTCTTTGATTTCTTTTTAATTTATTTATCAATTTGAAGAAATTGATAAATAAATATATTTATAACTTTGAACAGAACTTTAGGATTAAAGTTAACCTTTCGCATTTTAACGCTTTCAAATAATATGATAAACCTTTGACCTCGGGCCCACAAATATAGTCAATAGCCAATCAAATACGTGCATGGTACCATAAGTAAATTTTGCGCAAGTCCAGCGTCCGATCACCGTTAGATTAGCAAGCTTCCAGATCAATGGTGCATATGCATATCGCTCGACCTCCGATGCCGAACGTTAACGTGCGATGGCCCGTCGTACCCGTGTTAATCTTCACGTACCTTCAACAAATGATGACCGTCCGATGACCCCTTCCTAGATCAACGGTGCTCAATGATATCGCTGGGCATCCTGGGTCGAACTATAACGCGCGATGGCGCACAGCGACAAGCGGTTTTCCGTGGGTCCTCCTTGCCACGTGTCGAGTGATTTATGGAATTGATCCCAACTCCTCAAATACCACTCACTCCGCATAGGTGGTGTGATGAAAACCGTAAAATGCCTTCATTGTTCACTTGGTCATGGTTCCGCTCCTCCATGCAGGGTTCCGTCGCCTTTTCAATGTATTATTATAATTAAGTTGTGCTTTAAGGTTTTTCCTTTTATTACAGTTCCATTGCTAAGTTTAACACTTTGTTCAAAATTTCATTTGAGTCTTTTAACATTCATTCTTTACACTGGTTGCTGCCTTCTGACCTCGACACAACACAATTTCACTCTGTCTTCAATTCAGCTATGATATATATACTATATCAACCTTCCATTGCATGTTTAGAGTTCTATCCTGTCACAGTTCTGCTTCTAACTGCACACTCAAGTTCTTGATTCCGCAAGCTGATCACTGTAGTATGGTCCATCGTAATTGTAATCTTCGCTACATTCATCATATCTCTGCAACCATTAATTCCTTTAATAGATTTCTTACTTATCACATATTACCATTTACTTATTCTTTTCTATTCGATGGCCTTTTTTTCTCCTACTCTGTCTCTACATTGTCTGTTGCCTTAGTTCCTTATCTGCCTTGCTTCCTCTCTACTTATTTACTCTTTCTGCTGGTCTCTTTGCTGCCTCTGCTATCTCTCTATTACTATCTCTGCTTCTTGTGTAATGCTTCTCCTTGCTTCTCTCTTTGCCTTGTTGTTGTTCAGATGCTCCTTCTGTGCCACTTCCTTTGCCATCAATGACAACATTTCCAACAATCTGCCCCCTTTGGCATTGATGGAAATACTCTTCCTTTGATTGTCTTATAGATGCCCTTTGTGGCTTTTCCTCCCCCTTTGACATCAATGGCAAAGAGTTGATCAAGATCCTTTAAACTGACAATGCCATGCTCCCCCTGAGATCATGTTGCATTCAGAGATGCCTAACAACACCTCACAACTAATTTAATCTTATGTATTTAAGTAGACCTGATCCTCTGCATGGCAGAGACTACTCCTAGTTTCTGTCTGAGATATTCGAATGATTCCCTCGATAGAGGTTTGGTAAATATATCAGCAACTTGTTCTTTGGAGGAAACATACTCCAATTTCACTTTTTGTTCAAGCACTTGTTCACGTAAGAAGTGATATTTGATGGGAATGTGCTTGGTCTTGGAATGCATAACAGGATTCTTTAAGATACTGATGGCACTTGTATTATCACACATAATGGAGATAGGATGTGAACATTTGATTTGAAAGTCTTGTAATATCTGCATCATCCAAAGAAGTTGAGCGCAACATGATGCAGCAGCCACATATTCTGCTTCTGCTGTGGATAAGGCAATAGAGCTTTGCTTCTTGCTGAACCAAGATACTAACCTGGGCCCCATATAGAATGCACCACCACTAGTGCTTTTCCGATCATCAACACTTCTAGCCCAATCTACATCAGTGTATGCATGAAGAGTAAGATCAAAATTCTTTGGATACCATAGTCCAAAGTGCCTGTCTTGCAGATATTTGAATATTCTTTTTTAATGTTCTCAAGATGAGACTTCTTTGACGAAGGCTTGGACCGCCCAATCCCAACCGCATGGCATGATGTCCGTCTCGTCCCAACAGAGGTAAAGTAGACTTCATCATAGATCTATATTCTTCGTTGATTCACCATGTGGAATCATCATTAGGACCCGAGATTGTCCGATTACTTACAGTAATGCATGCTCTAAAAATCTTCCATGCCATACTTCTTTAAGATTTTCTTGAGGTATTTTTCTTGTGATAAGAATATGCCATATGTTGCTTGTTGCACTTGCAAGCCAAGAAAGAATGTTAGTTCCCCAAGTAAAGACATTTCAAATTCTTGCTGCATATCAGAAGCAAATTTCTGACTCATAGACTCTTCATTACTTCCAAAAATGATATCATCAACATATACAACCACAATCAATAGTTTGTTATTTTCATTTTTTGTGTATAAGTTGCTACCAGTAGACCCCTTTGAAAATCCTTGTTGATGAAGATATTTGTCAAGACGATAATACCATGCCCTTGGAGCTTGTTTGAGACCATATAGAGCCTTTTTAAGTCTACAAACAAGTTTTTCATCATTTCTCAAAATGAATCCTTCTGGTTGTTCTATATAAACTTCTTCTTCTAGATCACCATTGAGAAAAGCAGATTTAACATCCATTTGATAAACTTTGATTTGTTGGAAGCTTGAAAAAGTAAGAAACATTCTTATGGCTTCAAGTCTGGCTACAGGAGCAAAGGTTTCTTCAAAGTCTATACCTTCTTGTTGAGCATACCCCTTGCAAACAATTCTAGCTTTATTTCTTATAACATCCCCATTCTCATTTAACTTGTTTTTGAATATCCATTTAGTTCCAATGACATTTTTGTCATGAGGTCTTGGTACTAATTCCCAAGTGTGATTCTTTTCAATTTGATCAAGCTCTTCATTCATGGCTTGAATCTAAAATTCATCTTTGCGAGCTTGAATGACATTGTGAGGTTCAATAGTGGACATAAATGCCATATTGCTAGAAGATCCCACTAGAGTCCTTCTTGTTTGTACACCTGATCCCTTTTCTCCCAAAATTTGAGATTCTGGATGATTCTTTTGAACATATCTGGATGGAGCCTTTTTAGACAAATCATCTTCGGGTTTTTCATTGTGTTCATTGTTTGTATCATTACTATTTGATGTAGAAGGATATATGTCATCATAATCGTCTTCATTTGTTGTTTGTTTTTCTTATTTTGGAGCTGCTGGAGACTCATCAATAACAACATCAATACATTCAACAATCTTCCGAAGTCTTTTATTGTAACATTTATATGCCCTACTCCTAGAGAAGTAACCAAGAAATATTCCTTCATCTGCTCTGGGTTCAAATTTGCCAAGTTTTTCATCATTATTCTTGATAAAGCATTTGCTTCCAAAAATTCTAAAATTCTTTACAGTGGGAGGTTTACCATACCAGAGTTCATATGGATTTTTATCACTATTTACACGAACATGTGCCTTGTTGAGAATGTTTACTGCTGTATGTGCTACTTCTCCCCAAAATGTGTCAGGTGTTCTGGAATCATCAAGCATAGCTCTAGCCATTTGTTGAAATGTTCTATTCATTCTTTCTACAACACCATTTTGTTGTGGAGTGCCAGCTACAGGAAAATGTCTTTTTATGCCATGTTGTTCACAAAATTCAAGGAATTCATCTGATGTATATTCTCCTCCTCGATCAGATCTGAGACACTTTATTTTTAGATCTAATTCATTCTCAACTAGTGCTTTGAAGATCTGAAATTTCTCAAATGCTTCATCTTTGTGTTTAAGCAGCCCAATCCAACACATTCTAGAGAAATCATTAATGAATAAGATATAGTATTCTTCACCACGTGGTGACTTTTTCCTCATAGGTCCACATATGTCAGTATGAATGAGTTCAAGAGGCTTACTTGATGATCCTTCCTTGGCATTAAATTGTACTCTGGTTTGCTTACCGAATTGGCAAGATTTGCATATGATATTTTCAGGTAGAGAAATATTGGGAAGATCATGAACAACTTTAAGTCTGCTTGATTTGTTGATTTGAGAGAAGCTCAGATGCCCCAACCTTCTATGCCATAGCCAATTTTCTGAAGATTTACTCAAATAACATTGTTCTTTGGGGTTCTTCAATATATACAAGTTGTTTGGAGTTCTTTTTCCTTTTATAATTGCTTTACCTGTATCAAGATCACGTACCACACATTCTTTTGAACTAAAGACAACTTCGGTTCCTTGATCACACATTTGACTTACACTTAACAAGTTATGCTTTAATCCATCCACATACATGACTTCATTAGCTTTCACCTTTTCTTTTAGAAAAACAGACCCTTTTCCCTTAATGATCGTAGGAGTATCATTTCCAAATGTAACATTATTTTCCTTTTCTAGAGAACTATATGCAAGAAGTTTGTTTTTATCACCTGTCATGTGTCCTGAGCATCCACTATCAATGTACTATTGGTTTTCTTCATCTTCTCCAAATAACACTATGCCACAATTTTCAACCTGTAATTCCTTCTTTTTCCATACTTTGGAGCTTGAAGGAACATGTTCTTTTGGCTGAACTTTGCTCCTGCATTCAGATTCTTCATGGCCAAAGTTATTGCAATAAGCACATTCCACTTCATTTTGAAGAGGAGAAAATTTGTTATAAGTATTCTTCTTTGTTTCAATATCAATCCTTTTCTTTCTTGCTTCTCTTGTCATGATGGTTTTATATGCAACACATTGAACATCTTTATGACCAAAATTGTGACATGAGAAACATTGTCCATTGAAGAAGAAATTTCTGCGATCATGAAATCTTCTACTTGAATTTACCTGTTGATTGGTGTTTCTTTGAAAGATATTCCTGTTAGAGTTCTTTGAATTGATATGATCATGCTTTACCTGTAAAGATTCTTTATTCCCTTGCTGAGTGGCAGCATGTTGTATACCAGCTGTAGCTGCTTTTAGATAATTTGGTGCTGAATCCTAAGAAGATTCTCCGATATATCTAAGACCTGTCTTTATAAGAGGAGAACGTTGTACCTTGATAATCTCATCTAAGGTTTCAGATCCTTTAGCAAATCTAAGATTCAGAGTCTTTAATTTCTCAAGTTCTTTTCTTAGACTTACTACTTCACACTCTAATTTCTCATTGTGTTTCTCTTTTTCTTCAAGCTGATTTTTCAGAGTTTCTATGGTTATTTTACTCTCTTCTAAGCAAATTTTGAGTTTATTTTTTTCATCAAGAAAATCACTGTCTTCTAGAGCATCCACAAAAGTATCCTTTTCTTCTCTAGATTCTTTTTCAAATGCCATGAGAAGTCTAAGATTTTGTTCACATTCTTCCTCACTATCAGATAACCCATCACTGTCTTCATGAGTATAGTAACTCTTTCTAGTGCTAAAACGATTCTTATTCCTTCTTGCTACTTCCTTCCCCTTTTTATGTGTTTATTTATAAGGACACTTAGCAACATAATTACCAACTCTTCCACAATCAAAAAATTTGAAAGGAAGCTTACCTCTGAACCGTCCTATGCCAAGTTGAAGTTTCTTTACAAAGTTTATCTCATCTTCTTCTGAGATATATCCTGATCCTTCTGTTTTTTGTACTTCCCTCCCTATTGTAGAATTTCTAAAGACTGCTTCTTCTAATTCATATGGTCCTCCTCTTCTCATTTCATATGCAGTTAGTATGCCATGAAGTTGCACCACAGTAAGATTTTGAAGATCCTGCTTTTCTTCAAGAGCAGAAACTTTTGACTCAAATTTTGTCGTTAGTGATCTTAAGACTTTCTCAACCAAAGTAGATTCAGTTATTATTTCTCCCAGATTTCTCATACGATTTACAATATCATGAAGATGTAAAACGAAATTGGCAATGCTCTCTTCATTATCCATTTTTTGATTCTCATATTGAATTATGAGAGTTTTGAGTTTAGCACTTTTTACCTTTGCATCACCTTCATAACTTAGAATGATTTTGTCCCATATTGCCTTTGTTGTATTTAGCTGCATGACTTTGACAAATTCTGATTCAGTTAGGCTTCCCAATAGAGCATTGACCACCTTTGCATTTTTTCCATAATTCTTTCTTTCCGTTGGTTTTGTTGGTACTGTAGCTGGATATTGATATCCTCCTTCAACAATTGCCCAGACCTCTGCTCCCAGAGACTGAAGATAGGATCTCATCCTTGTTTTCCAGAAGATTAAATTGTTTTCGTTAAAGAGCAGAGGCCTGATAGATGTTGTTCCATCTTGATTTCTCATCTTTCTTGATCTTCCTTCTAGCGGCTAAGATTTTCAGAAGGACCTGCTCTGATACCAATTGTTGGAAAAATACTGAGAGGGGGGGTGAATCAGTATTTAGAGCTGACTGAAAATTTTTAGTTTTCCTTTCTTTTAAAACCATATGTTACATTACTGCATCCAAATTGTATGTCCAGAGATCTTATTATGTCTTTACTTATATCATTGCATCATTCATTCATCAGATAAGCAGTAAGCATGAACAGAAATAACAGAACAAACCATCAAACATAAGAAATGACATAGAAGACCTGTTGATTTGTGGAACCAATTTTGAGAAAAACCACTCATGCAATCTCGTCAATATTTATTAATATAATATTTCTACAATTTTATGGCTGTGTAGACTCATAACAAGACGCAGCACCCACCCGCAGAAGCTACAAACTTCTCGCTACTACCTCTCCCCCGGAAGAGGTTACAACTCCCCTCGCTTTGCTTACCAAATATTTACCACCGGGAAGGGAGCTACATCCCCACATCTAAAGGATTTGACCTTGATCAACGCGTGACGCCGCTTCATCCACTTCCACACAACATACTCTGCGCGTTGCGCCATCGATTTATTTATTTTCGTCGTAGGTGCATCCCTCTAATCTCACATCTCTCACATTAACTGCTACCTTTCTCCATACAGATATACTTCAGAGTGAAGTATTCATTCACAACCCTTACTCATGCATACGTTCTTCATGATTTCGTCAATCGATTAAACCAGGAATTAATCATCATCTGATCTAGAGATCTTGATCAATCATTATATTCATAGGTGCACCATAGATTCAGATATATCAGAGTTTTTCATACATATATCTCCAAAAGAGATTCGTTTATTATCAACCCTTTCGCATGCACACAGTTCTTCATGATTCTCATCACCTTATATAGTTTTCTCCTTTTTAAAACCTTGGGTAAAAACCATTCAATTGCTAATGGTATTCCTTTGACAGTATTTTCATTTACCACCCTTACATACCTCTTTGATTTCTTTTTAATTTATTTATCAATTTGAAGAAATTGATAAATAAATATATTTAAAACTTTGAACAGAACTTTAGGATTAAAGTTAACCTTTCGCATTTTAACGCTTTCAAATAATATGATAAACCTTTGACCATGGGCCCACAAATATAGTCAATAGCCAATCAAATACGTGCACGATACGATAAGTAAATTTCGTGCAATTCCAGCGTCAGATCACCGTTAGATTAGCAAGATTCCAGATCAACGACGTATATGCATATCGCTCAACCTCCGATGCCGAACGTTAACGTGCGATGGCCTGCCGTACCTGTGTTAATCTTTGCACACCTTCAGCAAATGATGACCATCCGATGACTCCTTCCTAGATCAACGACGCTCAATGATATTGCTGGGCATCCTGGGTCAAACTATAATGCGCGATGGCGCACAACGACAAGCGGTTTTCCGTGGGTCCTCCTTGCCACGTGTCGAGTGATTTATGGAATCGCTCCTAACTCCTCAAATACCGCTCACTCCGCATAGGTGGTGCGATGAAAACCATAAACCGACTTCACTGTTCACTTGGTCATGGTTCCGCTCCTCCACACAGGGTTCCGTCGCCTTTTCAATATATTATTATAATTAAGTTGCGCTTTAAGGTTTTTCCTTTTATTACAGTTCCATTTCTAAGTTTAACGATTTGTTCACAATTTTGTTTGAGTCTTTTAACATTCATTCTTTACACTGGTTGCTGCCTTCCGACCTTGAGACAACACAATGTCACTCTGTCTTCAATTCGGCTATGATATATATACTATATCAACCTTCCATTGCATGTTCAGAGTTCTATCCTGTCACAGTTCCGCTTCTAACTACACACTCAAGTTCTTGATTCCGCAAGCTAATCATTGTACTATGGTCCATCGTAATTATAATCTTCGCTACATTCATCATATCTCTGCAACCATTAATTCCTTCAATGGATTTCTTACTTATCACAGATTACCATTCACTTATTCTTTTCTATTCGATGGCCTTTTTTTCTCCTACTCTGTCTCTACATTGTCTGCTGCCTTAGTTCCTTATCTGCCTTGCTTCCTCTTTGCTCTTTTCTCTTTCTGCTGGTCTCTTTGCTGTCTCTGCTATCTCTCTGTTACTATCTCTGCTTCTTGTGTAATACTGCTCCTTTCTTCTCTCTTTTCCTTGTTGCTGTTCAGATGCTCCTTCTGTGCCACTTCCTTTGCCATCAATGACAAAATTTCCAACAGAAAGCCTCTTTCTGGCATGGTATGCAAAGAAATATTGCATATTACTTAAACAAATGTCTGGAGTGTCAACAGGTTAAGGTGGAGCATCAACATCCAACTGGATTGTTACAGCCTATACCTGTGCCTGAATGGAAATGGGAAGTTATATCCCTAGATTCTGTTACTGGTTTACCAAGATCTAAAAGGAATAATGACTCCATTATGGCGGTGGTTGATAGATTGAGTAAAGAAACACATTTCATACCCGTACATTCTACTTACAAAACCATGAAAATAGCAGATATCTTTATGAGAAATATTTTTAGACTGCATGCCATTCATAAGACTATTATATCAGATAGGGATGTGAAGTTTACTTCAACATTTTGGAAGGCCTTATTCACAGGTTTGGGAACCCAAATAAATTTCAGCACCATGTATAATCCCAAGATGGATGGACAAACTAAGTGGGTGAACCAAATCTTGGAAGATATGTTGCGTATGTACGTGATGCAACAGCCAACGAAATGGGAAGAGTATCTACATTTGGTAGAATTTTCATACAACAATGGCTATCAAGAGTCTCTTAATATGAGCCCCTTTGAAGCTTTGTATGGGCGGTAATGTCGTACTCCCATTAACCGGAGCAGTCCCAAAACCAATTTGATGCTTGGACAATAAATGTTGGTTGAGATGGAATCGAAAGTGAGAAAGATCAGAAAAAATCTGAAAGAAGCTCAATATTGATAGGAAGTATATGCTGGTAAAAAGAGAACCTACAGAGAATTTGAAGTGGGAGATCATGTATATGTAAGGATTAAACCTAAGAGAATCACACTAAAGTGGACCTCCTGTGCCAAGTTGGCTCCCAAGTTCTGTGGACCTTTCTAGATATTGGAGAGGGTGGGACCTGTGGCTTACCGATTGGCTTTACCCAGCCATAGTGCACAATATGTTTCATGTATCCTTACGAAAATGCTACGTGCATGACCCAAAGCATGTCCACTAGAAAAGCATTCAGGTAGGGTAAGATTAAAAATCCTATCTTAAAATACTAAGTTTTATGAGAATTTGATTCAGGGTATTGTTGAATGCGGGTCGAACCGGATGGCTAATTTCTAGTCAAACATCAACGTATACTTGATCAGAGAGAAATCATGCTCCCGAGGCGAGCCATCACCCAGGTTAAAGTGCAGTGGAAGCACTTCAACTCGGATGAGATTACCTGGGAAGATGAAGGATTTTTTTGTGAGGCTTATCCAAAATTGTTTCCTGAGCTAAAATGAAACACCGAGGATGATGTTTACTTCCAGAGGGGGAAGTTGTGACAATTGGCTTAAGTGAAAAATAGTTGTTATGTTTTTTTTTTTTTTTAAAGGGACTAAAAATTTATTTCATTTTGAGAAAAGGATTACATGATGAACATAAATTAATTATGTGTTATTGGAAATAAAATTTAATTATGCAATTATGGTTCCATAAAATTAAAAGAAGACTGATGATAAAAGGTATTCCAAGAACTAAGAGTGGTTGAATAGAAAAAAATTACAAACAATTACCTTTACACTGGGGATAAAAACACATCCCAGTGAGGAAAATGGGGTATTTTCTGTGGCTAAGGAGAGGTAGGAAGAGAGTGAACATTCCTGAGCTGGTGGTGACTAGTGGAAACACTCAATGTTCCTAAATCCTGGAAAAGAAGAGTACTGGACTGGGGGTCCTGAGGTATTTTCAGGAAAAATATGTCAACCTAATAAACTTTGGTGTGGAGCATGGGGAGAGATGAGGACATAATTGCCTCTCTCATGGTAGGGAGGAAATCATCAGCAAGTCTAGAAATGAGATAAGTAACGGACTGTAGAAACGAGTAAGAACTAGAACTGTTGTTTTAGACATAATTATTTTTTTATACAGAAGGTGTTTCTTAAATTGAAATCTGTACACAGTGAAAGTTTTTGTTAGAAAATTTTATATTAAAAAGAAATGAAACACATATAATATGAGGAAAAAACAAGCACAAAAATCACATAAAAATAGAGACATACAGATATACTCGGTTCACCCAGTTTGGGCTACATCCACCCCGAACATCTAGTCCTTCCTTTCTATTATCCAGCAAAATGAAGAGACACAACCTAAAACAGATCCATTGTAATATCCTATGTTCTCTCTCATAGTCTCCCTATCTTTTTCTCGCTCTAAGAATACACATACAATACAAAGATACAATAAAATACCCTCATACCAAAGAGGGCTTTCCTTCTAGGGCAAAAAAACCTAAACTAAACATAACTTCTACCCTCAGATCATCCGCTTAATGAATGGCCCAGATTGACTAGAAATTACTATACTTTTACAAGGAAATTTTACATCCCCCCCCCCCGGACCCCCCAGGCAACATTCAACTACGGGTGGTGTTTCCGCCTCATTAAGGTATAAGGGTCCAATGTTGTGATACAAAATAAACAAGATAATCAAGCTTCACACCCAACAATATCCCACTTGGAGACTGATTGTAGCAACTCCATCACTGATTCATTTGCTGGAAAATGACTCCACTTTGGACCTGGTTGTTTCTCATATTCATCATCATACTTGAATACCAATTGAAATTGAGCATATTCTTA
Source organism: Pinus albicaulis (assembly GCA_034641835.2). NCBI lineage: Eukaryota > Viridiplantae > Streptophyta > Pinopsida > Pinales > Pinaceae > Pinus > Pinus albicaulis. The sequence continues at coordinate 40,999,932 of CM076574.1, forward strand.
GTTTCTCCCTGGTTACAACTTTTGTTAGCATATCTTCAGGATTCTAGCTAGTGTGTATATTTTCCAACTTCAACTGTCCATCTTCCAATACTAACCGTATGAAATGGTACTTGAGTTGTATGTGATTAGTCCTAGAATGAAATGTTGAGTTATTTGCAAGACGAATGGCACTTTGGCTATCACTGTATAACGTGCCCATATCAAGCTTCTTACCAAATTCATCCATAAACCTTTGTAACCAAATCATTTCTTTACTAGCCTCTGTAGCAGCAACATACTCTGCTTCTGTTGTTGAAAGTGCAACAACACTTTGGATATTTGAAGCCCAACTAACAGTTTTTCCACCTATAGTACATACCCTGTAGTGCTCCTCGTGTTATCTCTGTCACCTGCCATATTTGCATCAATATATCCATGTAGAACAATGTTTGAACCACCAAAGAATAATGATTGATTTGTGGTACCTCTCAAATATCTGAGAATCCATTTCACTGCCCTCCAATGTTATTTTCTTGGATTTCTCATTTACATGCTTACAAATCCCACTGCATGTGAAATATCAATCCTTCTACAGACCATTGCATACCTTAAGCTTACAACTGTTGATGCATATGGAACTTTAGACATCGCCTTACCAAGTTTGAAATGGCTACCAAAAGGTGTACTAACTGGTTTTTCATTCTGCATATTAAATCTTTTCAACACCTTTTGTATGTACTCATTTTGAGATAGTGTTAATTTGTGGTTTTACCTATCTCTAGTTATTATCATACCAAGGATTTGTTTTACAGCTCCCAAATCCTTCATTGCAAATGAATTTTCCAATTTTATTTTGAACACATTTATTTCCTGCATGTTAGACCCTACAACAAGCATGTCATCTACATACAATAACATTATAATATAGCTTCCATCATTTTTATTTTTCAGATAAACAAAATGATTAGAGTGACATCTAGTATAACCTTGTTCAGACATAAACTTGTCAAATTTTAGATACCACTGCCTTGGAGCCTGTTTTAATGCATACAAGCTCTTATTTAGCCTTTAAACTATTTTTTCCCTCCCTTTGACCTCATATCCTTCTGTTTGTTGCATATAGATCTCTTCCTCCAATCTCCATGGAGAAATGTTGTCTTTACATATAAATGTTCAAGATGTAAACCTTCCGCTACTACAAGACTTAAAATAGTTCTTATTGAAGTCATCTTAAAAACAGGAGAAAATATTTCATCAAAATGAATACCTTTCTTTTGTGCAAACCCCTTCACCACAAATCTAGCTTTGTACCTTTGTTTTCCTCCATCTTCTTCCTTCAGCCTATAAACCCATTTATTCTGCAATGTAGTTTTACCTACAGGCAACCTGACTAAGTCCCAATTCTGGTTATGTATTAAGGAGTCCATCTCTTCTTCCATGGCTAGCTCTCACTTCTTCCTAGTTTCAATCTGCATTGCTTCTTCATAACATTCAGGTTCACCAGAATCAGTCAACAATAAATAATATAATGAAGGAGAGTATCGTTCAGGGGATCTACTTATCCTGGTAGATCTTCTGACACCACTTTCAGGTGTTTGAGGTGCCTGTTTCTATTGTGGTGGTTGTTGTTGTTGTTGTGGCTATCGATTATTATTATTTTCATGCACCTTCACTTTTTCTGTGATCTCATCAAGAACTTTGTATTGTTTGTTTTCTTTTTCCTATTTCGTTTCCTGCAACTGATTCTTATACAAGACCTTTTCCTTGAATATTACATCTCTTCTCCTAATTATTTTGTGATTTTCATAATCATATAAGCAATAACCAAAATCATTAACACCATATCCAATAAAGGTACATTTCTTTTATTTTGCCTCAAGATTTGTTCTATTTTCTTTATTAATATGGACAAAGGCCTCACAGCCAAAAGGCATTAAAAAAGTGTAGTTTACCTTTTTACCTGTCCATGTTTCCTATGGAATACCACCATCCAAGGAACTTGAAGGCCCTCTGTTTATTAGATAAACATCAGTATCTACAACATCTGCCCAAAATTGTAAAGGCAATCATGCATGCAATCTCATGCACCTTGCACACTCCATGATTATTCTGTTCATCCTTTCTAACACACCATTTTATTGTGGTGTTCTTGGAACTATATTTTCTATGTGAATTCAATGCTATGAATAGTACCTATCAAACTCTTTGATGTAATATTCACCTCCATTGTCTGATTTGAGACACTTCAACTTCTTTCCTGTCTCAATCTCAACCAAAGCTTTTCATTTCTTGAAAGTATCAAATACATCAAATTTATTCTGAATACAATAAATCCAAGTTTTTCTAGTTGAATCATCAATAAAAGTAACATAATAACGAGAGCCACCAAGAGGTGATACCTGAGCAGGTCCCCATACATCTGTATGCACAAGCTCTAATTTTTCACTCTTCTTTTCTTTCCGAACTCTGAGAAATATGACTCTCTTCTATTTTCCATAAATACAATTCTCATAGAAATCCAAATCAAAATTATTCAAACCGCACAACAAATTTCTTGAGTGAAGAATCTTCATCCCATTCTCACTCATGTGTCCGAGCCTATGATGCCATAATTCTGCATCTTCTCCTTTGGAAGTTAAAGGATTAACAGAGTTAGAAATACCATTACATAAATACAATGTACCAACCTTTTCACATTTTTCTATTACCAGGGCTCCTTTGGTGACCTTCCAAGTTTTATCTATGAAAGTTGTCACACAACCTTCACCACCTAACTGCCCTTTTGAAATCAATTTTTTCTTCAGATCTGGAACATGCCTTACCTTATTTAATATCCATTGGTTTCCATTATGTTTTTTTAAAAGAACTTTACCCATTCCAACAATTTTACATGGTTTATCATCACCCAAATGGACTTGTCCAAAATATCCTAAAACATAGTCATGAACATATTTCTTATCAGGTGTAGCATGGAATGAGGACCCTGAAACTACCACCCAAGAATCAGTAACATTTTCGAAAGAAATAATCAAAGCATCTTGTAACACTTCACCTATCACATTTTCTTCATGATTGTTTTCTTGTTGTGCGTCTCCTTCTTTTCCTTTCCGAGATCTACAGTCTTTCTTCAGGTGTCCTTTCTTTCCGCATTTCCAGCACACTATCCCCGATTTGGAATTGGATCCGCCTTTCCTTGATTAAATACGATATTCCAAGCTCTTTCCTCTTTCCATTTTTCTTCCGTGGGACTCTGCACTCAAAGCATTACCCGCTGTCTCACCAGAGCTTTTCCATTGCATTTCCTTACTAAGGATAGCACCGAAAACATCATAAAACTTTAAAGTACTAGATCTATAGACATAGTTACTAATGGCCATAACTAAACCATTCTAGCTTTCTGGCAATGAGCACAGAAATAAAAGAGCCCTAAATTCATCATCAAAGTTTACCCCTATAGAAATTAATTGACTGGTAACTGTATTAAAATCATTTAAATGATCTGCAATAGATCCACCTTCCAACATCTTCATATTAAATAATTGTTTCATAAGAAATACCTTGTTTGAGGCTGAGGCTTTTTCATATAGTTTCGCCAATGCCTTAATCAAACCCTCTGTTGTTGTTTCCTTTGAAATATTGAAGGATACCGATGCTGCGAGGCACAACCATACTGTTCCGAGTGCCTTTCTATCGAGAATCTCCCATTCTTCATCTGTCATAGTCGTCGGCTTCTTTGTTTTCCCGCTCAATGGTAGGTACAGATCTTTCTAATACAGATAATCTTCCATCTGCATCTTCCACAGCGGGAATTTTTGGTCGTTAAATTTCTCGACCCTAAATTTACCATCTTTTTCCATTGCTCCCACTCAAACCAGGAACCCTTCTTTCCTGTGATTTTATCGGCCAAATAGACCTTCGGCTCTGATACCAGTTGTTATAAAATTATATATCACAGAGAAATGCAACACATATAATATGCGGAAAAAATAATAAAACAAAAAAAAAAAAACTAAAGAGACACAGATATACATGGTTCACCTAGTTTGGGCTACATCCACCCCGAACAGTCAGTCCTTCCTTTCTATTATCCAGCAAAATGAAGAGACACAACCTATAGCAGATCCGCAGTAATATCCTCTATTCTCTCTCACATTCTCCCTATTTGTTTCTCTCTCTGAGAATACACATACAACACAAAGCTGCAATACAATACCCTCATACCAAAGAGGGGTTGCATTCTAGGGAAAACAACCCTAAACTAAACATAACTTCTACCGTCAGATCATTCGCCAAATGAACGACCCAGATTGAATAGAAATTACGATACTTTTACAAGGAAATTTTACATCCGCCCCCCTGGACCCCCCAGGAAACGTTTAATTACGGGTGGTGTTGCCGCCCCATTAAGGTACAAGGGTCCAATGTTGTGATACAAAATACACAAGATAATCGGGCTCCACACCCAACAATTTTTTATTTTTATTTATCTGTATTTCTTTGAGTAAGAAGAAGTCACAAAAGTACCATTAATTATTTAGAATATATGAAAAGCTATATTCATGCAAGTTATGGGATTGTAAACAAGAAAAAAATAAGGGTTACTATAACAGGTAAAATTAAATAGAAACCCTTTATAGGAAATGGAAAACTATAAAGCCATTAATTCAGGGTTTAGAGTCGAACACTCCGAACCCAAAACTTGTCATTTTCTATAAACCTATGATATACACGAACAAAAAATCTATATGGTCGAACATCTCAATTAATTGAAGGAAATAATGAAGATTACTATTCCTAAAAGAAGAAATAAAACCTCTGTTTTGAGCGATATATATATATATATATATATATATATATATATATATATATATATATATATATATATATATATATATATATATATATATATATATAGAGAGAGAGAGAGAGAGAGAGAGAGAGAGATAAATTCAGAGATAGCATGCGCAATAAAAACCCAGAAATACAATTGCCTAAATATAACTCGTATCGAAAGTAGCTCACTGCAAAACTAATGTATAACAGGAAAATAAAATACTATTCGGCCAGAGAGGTCATGAGTCTATCTGAAATGATACGAAGACACCAATGAAGGAAACCAAAACCATATTTATTTACATTCAAGAGAAAACAATCTTTTTTGCCACTGCTAACCCCAAAGGGGTAAATACCATACTAAGAAGAAAGATTGAATGAGATAGAATTTGAAAATGCAGAAGAATTCCAATTAATCACACAAATTGAGAGGAAAATATTCATTCCGAAAAAATATTTATATACATTAAAAACTGTTGAGCATAGTGAAATTTCTTCTCTTATGTTTAGGTCTTGAATTTGGCAACAGTTAGGAGAAAAATTCAATATACTACAATAACCCATAAATGCATGCAAAATTCCAAGTAGGGCAGATCCTCGAACTTCACAGGAAATGACACAAATGACATGATAGCCATAATATAAACTAAGATCTGGAGTTCACGATGCTGTGAAACCTCGAAGTTAAGACTGGGTTCCTCTTCGACACAAATTTTAAATAGAATATTAGTACCTGTTGGAAAAACTACAAAACTAGGACTTGTGAAAACGCATCACCTCTAGATGTCGAAATCACATTGGGTAAAACCCTTGGCTGTTAAACTATGCAGTTACCTATTCAAACCAATACAAAAAATTATTTGTAAAAGACCCTACCTTCTAAGCTTGCAGAGCATAGGGAAACATTAAGGAAAGAAAGAGTAAGCTTGCTATACCTGTGTGAAAACATCTTCTGCAAGATTGAGGGCAACGTTGCGAAAAGCCATGGAAGATTAAGTTTATGACAACCATCTGAGGGTATATAAATTGGAAAATACATTAACAAAACTTAAGAAAATAACTTGGCTTACATGCCACAGTGAGAGGGAACTAACATGAGAAGTTGGAGCACGCTTATTAATGAAGTGGGTTTCCAAAACCTAGAGAAAATTTAGAAACACATTTTAAGCCCATAAATTCTTGCTAACCTGACCTCTTAGCTTGTGGCGCAAAGATGAGGCTAGCACCCTGCGATGTAATAAAAGAAAGAGGAATTTAAACTTAACGAAGAACTCAATGATGCCATAAGGGCTAAGCCAAATTTGTGAATGAAAAATAGTTTTACCTAGTTTGAGTGGTGCCATGGCAAGAAAATTAGAACTGGAGCAAAGGTTTGCTAGTCGACATTGTTCAGGCCACGCCGAAATTGCAGAGGAGCAATGCCGACAGACTCTCAACACGAAAATGATAGAGGTGGTTAGGGTTTGCGGTGGTTGATACCCTAAATGGGTACCACAATATGCTCCACCATTGATCCTAAGACCTCATATCTAACAGCAAGCAAACAGACAGATGTCCTCATATAATATAAAGTCCCAGATGCAGGTACAACACCTTATTTCCAATTTATGACATAAAATCCTCTGACGAGACTTAATACACCATGGTTTAAATCAAACAAATAGTGTAAAATATTTTCCATTATCGCAATGTCCTCCAAGCAATTAATAATATAAGTTATGAGTATTAATAATACACAGCTATCCCGAATAAGCTCACAAGTGTCGCACATATAGAGACAAGACATCCATCTCAGGTTATGGAGATTTAAGCAATCGACATAGCATTTTTTTGGTTTTAAATTTATATGATCGCGATCCACTTTAACATATGAGATTTCAATAATATTATGGAGCTAGGGGTATAGTATAGTAAAGGTTAATTTTTTTTTATTACTACTGTGATATACATTACATGAAGTCTTAAAAATAGTTATCAAGTTCAGTCATATCTTTGAAAATTCGTGGATACCATACCGTTGGTTTAATAATTATTTAATTGTGAGCTAACTATGCTAAGGTACTAAATTTTTAATTAATAAAAAAATTATATTAAAATATTTAAAATTAGTAATTTTTAAATTGAAAGAATTAAAGAAATTTTATATTAACAAATACATTTAAAATTGGTAGTTAAAAAAATAGCAATGTAAAAAACAATAAGTTCCTAGTTCCTTATTATAATATTGTAAAATAGTAAGTTTTATATTTATAAAATTGAAAAAAAAATTAAATACATTTTTCTTATTTTTATAGCTCTAGTTATAGTGATTATAATATTAGACAATATTACATTCTACTACAAAATGAAGATTAATGTGGTAAAAATTAATTTAAGGGGATATTTTTTTGTGGTTTATCTTATGATTAATCTGTAAACATACACCTTAAGGGTCAAGAAATAAACTTCTTGGTATGTAGACATCAATTGAAGTTTACTTTTAATATTTAATATTCCATTTTTTTGTATTGGAATTCAGTTTTGAGTTTTTGTTACTCAAATTATTACATTTTATTTCGATGTTTTCCCAATTTGTAATACAAATAAATTTAATGTTACATTTTAGTTTTTGTTTGGTGGTATTTCTAAAATTTTTTAAATAAACACAAAATAATAATGTTAGACTTATGTAACAAATATTATGAGAGAAATTTTGAAAGAAATTTATTTAAAGTTTTGAACCTAATCTTAACTTCTTCTTTTTTTTTAATTTTGAAACAAAAATGTTAGTATTTTTAATATAGATATTCTGGAAGTTTAGAAAAAAATTCAATATTAAATAGAATTCAAATTCGTATTCTAATTGGAATTTGGTAACTCTACAAACAAACAAGAACATGAAATTCAGATTCTACCTAGTAAATTCTCTTTTCTTGTCATAAGAGGAAAAAAGGCTTTGAATAATCCACTCGAGAATTTGGAAGTTGATTTGAGAGAAAAAAAAATTAACCCTTTAGTGGCTTCAAAGGTTTTCTTTGAAGATTTGTTGTTATTTTCTTACAAACCCTTGGGGGGCGACATTTATTATTGGAAAGGAGAGTCAAGAGCTGAAACTGCGATGGGTTATTATGATTTTTCATTGTTAACCTCTAATTTGTTTGATTTAGGATGAGTCAGCTGGTTTGGTGGACTGAAAGATGTTGGAGAGATCTACATTGGTTGCTTACCTGGAATCCCTTATAAGAGAATCCAAATAATTAGCTAGTACGATGATTTATGGGGTCAAAAAGACCCAATGTAAAGAATGTGAGAACAAAAGCTAGCAGAGAATTCACGATGAGCCTGCATACACAACAAAAAGGAATCAGGGCTTTCAACCTTTGAGAAGAAGTTGATAGAATCATTGAAATGAGATCCATCCTCATGATTTTTCCACCTCCCAGACAATTTGCAATTTTCTAAATTTGATCTTGTAGAATTTGACTCCAAATATAATTGGAATTGAGACCAAAGATGTAGTATCTCTTCAAGCGATGCATTTTTTTTCACCCAATTCATAGAAGTTCCACTACCTCTCAATTTCGTCCATTAAGCACCTTCGCTCAATGTTTCTTTGTGTCACCTTTGGATGTTTTTCATGTTTATCCTTTAACAGATTATGTTCATTCATTAAAGATGCAAATTGTTCGTCAGAGGAGAGTTTATCTCAAGGGCTCTCCACTCCAACCACCCACTGAATTTACAAAAAGTAAAGAACTTGATATATCCAAGGCTATTAACAATTGACTATGGTGTCTTCGGCTATCTATCTTTTTCCTTGTCGTCTGCAGCTTCTACCTTGCTAATCCTGGCCATCCATTCAAATATTGTAAAACATGAATTACAGGGCTTGGGCTTTTGTTTTATGTTCTGTGATGGCTTTTGTTTTGAACAGTTATTTTTTTGGAAACATGGTCGGTCAGAATGGGAGGAAATCAACCATATTGAATTTCAAACAAAGCATTTCATTAATCATGTAACACATGGTAAAACTTGTGATGTGTTAAAATGATTTTTTTTTTCTAGTTATGGTGAATTGATAATTTGTCAGAATAATATGAACAAGGTTCAGAATCAAATTTTCTGGTTACCACTATAACACCACATTCCCAGTCTATCATTTTATTTTGTGCCCTTCATTCGCTAACATTGGAAAAGACATAATATCCCGTAGCTTGGGCCAAATTTCTTAAGGGATGTACCCCAAGGACCCACAAAACATATTCTTTGGAATTGGCCCTTAATGAATTGGAGAACAAACCATATACCCAATCACTCAACCCATTAAACCTGGACAATCCATGGTAACATCCATGTAGGACAAATGGATCCCAAAGGAGGATTGGTTATCAAGGACAAATGGATCCCAAAGGAAAACTGGTTATCAAGGGACAAGAAAAGGGGTTAGGGGACAAAAATGGTGGTGGTTTCCATTTCCAGCAAACAAAAATAAGGCGATCTAAGTGATCTCTATCCCACATTCACCCATAATGGCTGGATAGTTTGGATAGGTAAACTTTTCCTAATGAAAGTGGTCAATATTGTTAGGCCAATGGTGGAACTTGGTATTGGTTGCCCATAGTATTAAGCCAATGGTATTTATATGTATTTGTAACCATTGGCTTAATTTCTAAATTGTTGGTTAAAGTTATTTGTTAAGACTTTAAGACATTTCTTGTTATTATTTTGAAAATAATACATTATGAGAATAAATTAAATTTTTCTAATTAAATTGGTTATGGAATTGGTTCCATAGAGTGAAAGACTGATGGTAAAATTATTTATTCCAACTGAGAAGTAGTTGAATGAAAACATTTTAGTCAGTTACTCTTCCTCTGTGGATAAAGCAACATCCCTGTGAGGAAGAGCAGTTCTGACTTGTGTGCTATGAGGTGAAGAAGGAGAGAGTTTGAATTTCCCAAGTTGGTATAATCAGTGGAAAAACTCGTAGCTATATTGTATCTTCTGGAAGGTGGATTGGACTGGAGTCTCGAGATCTCTTTCGTGCACTGTTTTCTTTCTACTTGGCTCAGGAGTGGAGTACGAGGGGTGAGGATATAATTGCCTCATCCATGGTAGGGAGGACAACCAAATTCAATTATAGATAAGAAGATTCTATTGAAAATTGAATAAGTAAATGAAGTAGAATGATACTGTTATTTCAAGAAGAATAGACTCTGGTTAAATGTTTTATATAAGAAAGAATTATAGAAAAATACATAGTTATGGAAGAAAAGAAGTTACTGTGTAAAATGTTAGATTTAATTATTATGTACACAGTAAAGATTTTCAATATAGTATAAGGAACAAAATTTGTGTGTTGTAGTATGCTTTATTTATTAAAAAAAACAGTCGGTCATTAAATTAAATTAAAGTTCCCAAAAAGTGATTCCTTTTAAACCGTAAGAATGAAGGGTGTAGTATATTAAACAGAAAACAACCAAATGTTCATGAAAAATAAGTAGACAATGTACAATGATACAAAATAGACAAAAACTAGATATACAAGAAAAAAAAACTTGAATGTGAATCAGTAGGGAAACTTGTCCGATTCCAGAACTCAGAGGCTCTGGAATACTAGATTCTTGTTCTGACCTCATAACTATACACATACTAGAAAATAATTAGTCGTTCTGGTCGACCCCTAAAATTATATTCATAGTTATAGCAGTGAAACTATAAATAAACCATTAAGCTAATAAAAGTTGTAAGACATAGATTTGCTGACAAGGACAAGAGAAGTGTAATAAAAATTATAGAAGTTGTGAAATATATCTGTTCCTGTCATCATGATAAACCTTAAGATAGAAATTAAACATTCCTAAAGAAACAAATACATCCAGTAAATCTACATTCTGGAAAAGTAAAAGGAATAGAAAATTTTGATACTCCGCTAAAGTATAATGAATAAAATTGTTTGAAAACATTCAAATAAAACCTAGAAAGCATAGAAGAATAACTTTTTTATGATGGAAATCAAGGCAAATTTCATTGTAATTAATATAGAGAAAATATCGTAGAAATGCTATCACTGTTGCCAAAAAATTATGTATATAAAATAACACTGAAAGGTAACTATCCATGCATTTTTAGCTTAAACAAGAATAGAAATTTAAAGACAAAGAGTCGAGGATTTCTTCAAAACTTTAATAGTACCATATTGTCATTCAAAGTCATAACTATTCAAACAGTTATAACTAAGACAAATTTTGGTGGTCAAGCCACACTGTAAAAACATTTTGAACCAACATAAACCCTATAGAATTATGAAATGAGGATGGCTTGCTTCAATAGGCAAAGCCATGTGCTTGTACAAGTCTATAGGAACTCGAGCAATGTAGATTCCATAAAGGTCTAAGACTTCAATCCAGAAATTCGGATTTTCCGAGCTAAATACATAGAAGGGTACCTGTTAAATGTGAGAGGAAGATAATTTAGTGATGGCGGAATGAACGTTACCAAGGACCCATTCTTTCAAAAACTTTATTCTAGACATTTTACCTCCCAACAAATGATAGAAAAGTTAAATAATGTTTGCCATAACCATTTTTATTGAGAAGAAAACCTTAAAGCAAGTAAAGAAAGCTAAAACCTACCTCTTATTAATTACTACTAGCATGGTTGGGTTGTGCTAACCTGCAACGACACCATTATGGATTTATGGGTAAGTAACAGTGAGAAACATTTGAAAAAAGATAAATAAAACCTCAAAATGGAAATTACGAATGGAAATTGTGTTACCTACTTCCAACCTTCATTTCCATAGCTGAAGCAGGCCAGATACATAGTAACTAATTCCAAAAGGGTCGAGAATGCTACATTGTAAGCCTAGTCATTCAACGCAGATGCGAGAAGGATTGGGTGTTAGCCTGATGAGGAATAAAAACTAAGGTATCAACCTTGCGGAAGAGAAACTATGGTGAACCATACATGTTACAGTAAACAAAACTAAATAAGTTCATAGAGCCGGAAGCTACTTACCATTTGCTGATTGTGGAATCGGTTCCATTTGAAAGAAGTCTTGAGCAGGATGTAATACAGTAGCAACAGACCTTTCTGCCGAGCGACGAGATGAAAAGGCTAAGGGCTTCCTCCCACAAAGGGCCGAGATGGAAGCTGGAAGTTCTTGCTCCGGAGAGCTCTGATGGAATGTTGGAAGCAAAAAGGAAAACTGTTAACGAGGTGAAGTTAACACCTTAGAACCCTAATTTCACTGCCACCATTGGATCTAGGTTAAACAGATCTACGGTGTAAAATATAAATAGTTGTAAACCTTAAATGAAGATCCATCATGTGAGTGGATATTCCGAGAACCTCATAAGTACCATAACTCAATTTTTTCCATACCATGCTGATGAATTAAATCATTGACTCAGATTATAGGTGCACTATGAATGCGAAGTACAACAAGGATCTTAAATGGCTGACAGGTGGTTCACACATCAAGTAGCGGAAAAATAAATGTATGACTATAGAATTAGCTGTGGCTATTTGTAATAAGAGCATATATGTATGTGTTTCAGTTTTCCATTGTAATTAAATTAATAGTTAGATATATAATGGTGAAAACTTTAGGATTAAAGTTGTGTTGATTATGTCATAGATTTTGTAAGTGAATGTGTAATGAATCAATAAGTGTGTGTAGGATGAAAGTATTTTTTTTTCTTAATGAATGTAACGATGGTTCTTACAAGTGGTATTAGATTAGCGTTGTACGCTGGGACCCTATGGGTCAACTAATGTTTTAAAGTTGTGTGTATACTTATGCACAGAGAAAGAAAATATGTATAACAGGAGACAATATAAGTAGGGGGAAAATGCAACGGCCACCCCAGAATACCAGGGAAACACAACCTTGACCAAAAGTGAATCTAGAAATTTGGGTGTAGCTGACTGTGGATCAACACCAGCAAACAAGTAGACTGCTGGAGGAGCAGCAGCACCAAAAAATCATTCTACTAACTACAGTACAGAAGTTACAAGAGGAAAATGGAGAGGATGCGAAATGATAATGAACATTTGATGCAAGAATAGGAGAGGATATTAAAAAGCCTCTCAGACAAGCAGAATCAAGGGATGGAGCAGCCCAGCACTGATAGGGATTTGCAGGAAGGAAACGAGCAATAAGCAAGAGACCACGCCATTGACAGAATGAAAAGAAGTCAGTCTTAGCAGAGTAATAGAAATAAAAACTACAATGAGGCTGAATCAGATAATGTATCAAATCAGAAAGAAGTCAAGAGACAGAAAGTAGAACTACAAGGTGAATTTTGAAAAATAAAGCCTCTCATGTTTGATGGAGTAGAGGAAGAAGTGGCTAAGGCATGGATGATAAACATGAACAAGTATTTTCAAGTTTATGAATACAACAGTAATATTAAAGCCAAATTGGCTATTTATCAGTTGAGGCAGAAAGCCACACTATGGTGGGAGGAAGTGAAAAATGTCTGCAGTATAGATGATTAGGACGTGACTTGGTATTTGTTCCAGCAGTATTTTAAAGATAAATACTTAACTGAACGCTTCTATGACAAAAAGTCTAGGGAGTTCCATGACTTAAAGCTAGGGCAAATGACGATGGATGAATACATCACCAAGTTTACTTCCTTACTCTGTTATGTTCCTTATCTAAGAGATGGAAAGGAAAAAGTACAGTGGTTCCTGAGTAGTTTTTAGACTCTTATAAAGGAACGTATTGAGTTTCTGAATCCCAAAACTATGGACGAGGAAATTCGGAAGGAAAGGATGTGCTATCATCAAGCTAAAGAAAAAGGAGAACAGGTTAAAAGCTGGCAGATGAAGAAAGAGCATAAGGGTAGTTCTGGTTTCAAGAAAAATAGAACGAGTAATTTCAAGAATGTTGTCAGAAGTTCAGTTAGCAAATAGTTTGGTAAAAATCATCAAAGAGTAAAATGGCTTGCAGAATATAGACCCACGGAAGCTTCCAGTAAACTGGAACAAGTAGAAAATCAGAAGCCACCCTTATAGTGTTGGGGGTGTGGTGAGGCACACTACTACAAAAATTTTCCACAACGAGGAAAGAGCGAGGCAGTTACCAACTCGCAGGAAGCCTCAATTGAAGGGGATGTAGCTATAAATATACCCAGAATTAACGCAGCGTTGGAAGATCGATAGGCGGATTATCAACCGACAATGATAGAATTAGAAGGTAAATTACTATCCCAACCTGTATCTATTTTGGTAGACCCAGGTTCCAGTTTAAGCTACGTAATTCCCAAAGTAGTAGAGATTTGTAAATTGTAGAGTCATAAATTCAGAAATCCATGGATGGTACAGTTAGCCACGGGAGTAAAGAGAAAATTTTGTGCTAAGATTCCAAACTGTACACTAGAAATTAGTGAACAACATTTCACTGTAGATTTGAATATATTACCTTTGGGATCCTATGATGTGCTACTGGGTATGGACTGGTTGGAGAAGAACTGGATGCTAGTAGACTATAAATAAAATATCATCTATTATAGAATGCAATATGAAACCCGTAAGGAAATTCAAGGTATAAAGAAACCTCTGAAGCTGCGTCCTATCACAACATCTTAAATGGGTGAGTGCATGAGGAAGGGATGCCAGTTATATGCCATCCAAGTGGGTTTTACTAATTTAAAAGAAAAGGCTCCAAAGATGGAAAATATCCCAATAGTGCAAGAGTTTATGGATGCATTTCCAGAGGAAATACCAGGCTTGCCACCCAGAAGGGGCATTGATTTTACCATAGAATTAATACTAGGAGCATCACCCATTTCAAGGACACCATACTGAATGAGCATGCCAGAATTAATTGAACTGAAGATGCAGTTACAAGAACTAATGGATTAAGGGTACATCCGACCAAGTGTGTCTCCTTGGCAAGCACCAGTACTATTTGTGAAGAAGAAAGAAGGAACCATGCGAATGTGCATGGATTATCACTAGGTCAAAAATTAACTGTCAAAAATAGATACCCTTTACCGTGTATTGATGATCTGTTTGATCAAGTAAAGGGAGCCACAACATTTTCTAAGATAGATCTAAGGTTGGGATACCATCAAATCCGGATAAAAGATGAAGACATACATAAAACTTCTTTTCGTACCAAGTATAGACACTACAAGTTTGTGGTGTTACCATTTGGATTGACTAATGCACCAGTAACATTTATGAGGTTGATGCATGGTATATTTCACTCCTATCTAGATAATGTTTTGTTAATATTTATTGATGACATTTTAGTTTATTCCAAGAATGCAAAAGATCATAAAGAGCACCTATGGATAGTGCTGGAAATGTTAAGGAAACATCAACTGTATGCTAATTTCAACAAGTATGATTTCTTCAAGGAAGAAATATAGTACCTTGGTCATGTTATTTCTGCTGAAGGTATTGCAATTGACCCAGAGAAAATCAGAACGATTATGGAATGGAAAATACCCCAAAACGTGGAAGATATCCGATCCTTTATGGGTTTGGCCTGTTATTATCGGTAGTTTATTAAAGGTTTTTCAAAAATTGCTTTCCCAATTACTTCCTTATAGAGGAAGGGAAAAATATTTAAATGGACGAAGGAATGTCAAGACAATTTTGAAAAGTTGAAACTGTTATTAACTACCGCTCCAGTATTAAGGGTAGCAGATCCCAATAAAGGGTTTGAAGTCTGCACAGATGCGTGAAAGGAAGGATTTGGGGTGATTTTGTCAGAAGAAGGTAAGGTTGTTGCCTATGAATCTCAAAAATTAAAATATCATGAGTAGAGGTACTCAGCTTATGATTTGGAGCTGACAGCAGTATTGCATACGCTCCGGGTATGGAGGCACTACTTACTTGGAAAGAGATTTGTATTCAAAACTAATCATAGCAGCCTAACAAGTTATTTTAAGCAAGCTGACCTTAATTCTCGCCAGGCAAGGTGGAATTCCTTCTTGAGCGAGTTTGACATTGATATGTAGCATGTGAAGGGTAAGGAGAATAGAGTAGTTGATGGGTTAAGTAGAAAATTGCATAATGTTTATCAGTTATACTATAATCAGGTTGAGTGTAGATTTTTGGAGAAAATAAAAGCAGAAGCTAAGAAAGATCCTGAATACCAGTTTATGTGGCAACAAGTAGAGGATTTCAGAAAACAAGGAAAATCTATTGATTACGAAATTAAGAAAGATGGGTTTCTAACTTTTAAAGAAAGGATTTTTGTTCCAAATCGAATGGAATTGAAGGAGTCGATTCTAAATGAGTATCACCGAAGTAACTACTCTAGACATCCTGGGTATCAAAAAATGCTAACAGCAATAAGGAAAAATTATTTTTGGCCAGGTATGAGGAGAGACATTGCAGAATATCTAAACAAGTGTTTAGAATGCCAGCAAGTGAAAGTGGAGCACCGACACCCAACCGGGTTGATGCAGCCTATACCAGTACCTGAGTGGAAGTGGGAGGTGATATATTTAGACTTTATCACTGGATTACCAAGGTAAAAAAAGAATAATGACTCTATAATGGTATTAGTGGATTGATTAAGCAAATGAACACATTTTATACCAGTGCAGTCCACTTATAGGATGATGCAAATAACAAACATATTTATGTGAGAGATCTTTAGATTCCACGGAATTCCAAATATTTTCATATCTGATAGGGATGTGAAGTTTACTTCAGCATTCTGGAAAATGATTTTTATAGGATTGGGAACTCAAATTAATTTCAGCACTGCCTACCATCCACAGACAGATGGACAAACAGAGTGAGTGAATCAGATCCTGGAGGATATCTTACGAATGTATGTGATGCAACATCTAACTAGGTGGGAAGAATATTTGCACCTAGTAGAGTTTGCATACAATAATAAATATCGGGAATCCATTAAGATGAGTCCATTCAAAGCCTTATATAGATGGCAATGCAGAACTCCTATTAATTGGAGTAGCCCAGAAAAAAAATGTGATGCTTGGACCGGAAATGTTAGTTGAGATGGAGACAGAAGTAAATATATGTATACCAGTGAAACTGTAAATAAATCATTAAGCTAATAAAATTTGTAAGACATAGATTCTCTCACAAGGACAAGAGTTGTGTAATAAACATTCTAGAAGCTGTGAAATATATCTTTTCCTGTCATCAGGATAAACCTTAAGACAGACATTAAACATTCCTAAAGAAACAAATAAATCCAGTAAATCTACATTCTATAAAAGTAAAAGGAATAGAAAATTTTGATACTCTGCTAAAGTATAATGAATAAAACTATTTGAAAACATTCAAATAAAACCTAGAAATAGGAGAAGAATAAATTTTTTATGATGGAAATCAAGGCAAATTTCATTGTAATTAATATATAGAAAATACCATAGAAATGCTATCACTATTGCCAAAAAAATTTGTATATAAAATAACACTGAAAGGTAACTGTCCATACAGTTTTAGCTTAAACAAGAACATAAATTTAAAGACAAAGAGTCGAGGAGTTATTTAGAATTTTAATAGTACCATATTGTCATTCAAAGTCTAAACTGTTAAAATAATTATAACCTAGACAAAGTTTGGTGGTTAAGCCACACTGTAAAAACATTTTGAACCAACATAAACCCTATAGAATTATGAAATGAGGATGGCTTGCTTCAATAGGAAAATTTGTGTGCTTGTACAAGCCTATAGGAACCCGAGCAATATAGATTCCGTAAAGGTCTAAGACTTCAATCTAGGAATTCAGATTTTCGAGCCAAATACATAGAAGGGTACCTGTTAAATGCGAGAGGAAGATAATTTAGCGATGGAGGAATGAACATTACCAAGGACTCATTCTTTTAGCAGTTTTCTTCCAGACATTTTACCTACCAATAAATGATAGAAAAGTTAAATAATGTTTTCCATAACCACTTTTATCGAGAAGAAAACCTTAGAGCAAGTAAATATAGCTACAACCTACCTCTTATTAATTCCTTCCGAGATGGTTGGGTTGCATTAACCTGCAACGGCGCCATTATGGATTTGTGGGTAAGTAACGGTGAGAAACATTTGAAAAAAAAACAAATAAAACCTCAAAATGGACATTACTAATGGAAATTGTGTTACCTACTTCCAACCTTCATTTCCGTAGTTGAAGCAGGTCGGATACACAATAACTGATTCCAAAAGGGTCGAGAATGCTACAGTGCAAGCCTAGTCATTCAATGCAGACGTGAGAAGGGTTGGATGATAGCCTGATGAGGAATAAAAACCAAGGTATCAACCCTGCGGAAGAGCAACTATGGTGAACCATACATGTTACAGTAAACAAAACTCAATAAGTTCGCAGAGCCAAAAGCTACTTACCATTTGGTGATTGCGAAATGGGTTCCATTTGAAATAATTCCTAAGAAGGATGTAATACAGTAGCGATAGACCTTTCTGTTGAGAGATGAGATGAAAAGGCTAAAGGCTTCCTCCTGCAGAGGGCCGAGACAGAAGCCGGAAGTTCTTGCTTCGGAGAGCTGTGACGGAATGTCAGAAGCCAAAATAAAAATAGTTAACGAGGTGAGGTCAACACCTCAGAACCCTAATTTCACCGCCACCGTTGGATTTAGGTTAAACAAATCTACGGTGTAAAATATAAACAATTGTAAACCTTAAATGAAGATCCATCATGTGGGCGGATATTCTAAGAACCTCATAAGTACCATAGCTCAATTTGTGCCATAACGTGCAAATAAATTAAATCATTAACTCAGATTATAGGTGCGCTATGAATGCGAAGTACAAAAAGTATATTAAATGGCGGACAGGTGGTTAACACATCGGGTAGCGGAAAAATCAAAGTATGACTATAGAATTAGCCGTGGCTATTTGTAATAAGAGCATATATGTATGTGTTTTAGTTTTCCATTGTAATTAAATTAATAGTTAGATATATAATGGTCAAAAATTCAAGATTAAAGTTGTGTTGATTATGTCATATAATTTGTAAGTGGATGTGTAATGAATCAATAAGTGTGTGTAGGATGAAAGTAAATTTTTTTTTTTTTTTTTAAATTTATGAATGTAATGATGGATGTTACAGTATTTAAAGCCTTCACTTGGCTATCTAAGTAATCTCTATCCCACATTCACTCATAATGGATGGATACTTTGGATAGGTAAGCTTGTCCTAATGAAACATAAGTGGTCGGGATTGTTAGGCCAATGGTGGAACTTGGTATTGGTGGCCCATAGTATTAAGCCAATTGTATTTATATGTATTTAAAGCCTTCACTTGGCTAGTCAATGATTGGGATGAAGTAGGTGTGATATGAAGGAGGGATTGCTATCAAGTAGGTGTGTTATAAAGTAGGGATGTAGGTGTACTATGAAATAGGTGTGCACCTCAGAGGATGATTACTTAACGGTTGCAACAACAAACAATTAAAATTATATTTTGGGGTTGGAATTTTGTCAACTACGTGTAGATGGCTATACTAATGTAAGCATTGGTTAGGCATGCTTACCCTTGTTGGTAAAGGCTTTACATAATAAATGCGAGTTTTTAGGATTGGATCAGAAGAACATTTGAAGTAATTTAAATGTTAGGTAAATTTGAATCAATGAAAGAGGTCTAGCTTGTTAGCTCAATAGTGTTGGTTTCTGGCACTTAGTATTGGGGGCTTTTAGGATTGGATGTGAGAAGTTGTTGTCAACTCAAATATAAAGGGGGATTGTTAAGTAAACTTGATTTTTTGAAAGAGGTCAAGGTTGTTAGGTTAATATTAATGGTTTTTGGCACTTGGTTATTGGCTTGGGGATTCCTCATGACAATGTGCCAAAGTTGAGTTAAAAGGATAGAGATTTTGTCTGCTTAGATATGTCTAAGTCAAGAAATGGTTTCTTTTAAATCGTAAGATAACAAATTTATTTGTATATTGAAACTTTTTCGGTAGAAATCACATTATTATTTTGGAGTCTAAGTGTTTCGAACCATCTATTGTGGTTCATCACTAGAACTAGTTCATCACCATGGCTAAGACGGAAAATCTAATCTTAGGGAGAGATTAAATAAGAATCCACGGGTTGGAACAAAATTATCAAATTATAAATAAATAATTATTACTTTAGATAGAAGTCTTTAGGATTAATCACATCATAAAGATAAATCCTTATGATGCGATTAATCCGAAAGACTTCTATATACATTATGGATCACAAGGCCTTAGATCTAACAATTATTACGTTTTTAAAATTCTTATGAATAAAATATTTTCATAAAATTAAATTTTTAAAGTTCATAATAAATCGATTGATTAAAAAGTAATATATATATATAGATATAACAGATTTGTCTATTAACATCAAACTTAACCATTGAAACTAAAACATAAGAATAAAAACAAAGAAACAAAGTAAAAAAGCATTAAATTAACTAAGATATAAAGAACAATTTAAAATAATTAAAGGGTAGTAAAAGAATTAATAAATGAAAAGATAAATGTTATTGGAAAAAAAAAATAACAAAATATTAATGAAATATAAGCCAACGACAAACAATTTGGATAATAATAATAATAATAATAATAATAATAATAATAATTAATTGATAGAAATAAAAAAAGTAAAGGGGAAATTTAAAATAATGAAAGGATCATATTGACTCACAATGTTCAAAATAATTTTTTTATTAAATATATATATATATATATATATATATATATATCACTTTAAAAAATTCTAAAAGAAACTAGAAAAGATAATAACAATTTTATTAAAGAATATTAAGGGTGCGAAATAGGAATAGCCAAAAATAATAGAACTAAAAAGAAAACTTAGAAGGAATGGCGAGAATCCAACAACTGCTAATTTTCCAACCATTATATTTATTAAGATTACAAGGTCCCCTTTCAATCTTTAGGGCCTCCCTAAACATTCAATGATGGAAATGATCAATCCTAGCAATGACTCGAGCATCTTCAATATATATGTGGTGTTTGTCTTTTCTGCATGTTCCGCCAATGATGAGGAACGAGTCCTACCATGCTTGATGTCAGATGCATGCTCTTGAATCCTTTGATTTAAAAAGTGCCTAGTTTCACCATTGTACGAATTTCCACAGGAACATGGGATAATATAAACACCTTTCATATCCATTGGTCCACCAGGTCTTTTACTGACCTTAAGGACTTTTGAATGGTATTAATGGGACTAAAGGTTGAAGGAAATTTATGCTTCCTCAGGACCCTAGCGATTTTTTCAGTGGTCCCTTGTATAAAGGGAAGATGAACCCCATAAATCCGATCTTTGGGTTATTTTTTTCTCTTAGGGCCTTTGGATGCTTTAAGGAAAGCTTTGAGACCCCGGTGCTTACTATATCCATTATTCTCAAATTCCTTAAGGAGATGGTTCTTCTCATTATCAAGGTGAATATCATCATAAAATCTTAAAGCATGAGTAGTTAACACTTGGTGTGAGAAAGAACCATCATCCTTTTTAGAAATAAGAACATCAAGGAAAGACAAGCTAACATTTGATTCACATTCCATAGTAAACTTAATGAAGATGGACTGATTGTTAAGTGGTTTTACCCCACAATAAATTTTCCAAGGTAAACCATATATGCATACTTATGTATATTGTTTTATAATTATATCTTCTTCTCATATAATTTTAATTATTAACATTGAAAACGAGTTAGCAATATTGTTGTAAAACAATTATTTTGTAAATAGGTTTATAGGGTTTGCTTCCATAAAACACATATGCCTAATAGTTAGGTGATAGACATGTCTATTTTGGAATTGGGTTTCCAGAAATTTAATATAATCATCAATAATTATTAGGTAGATGGTAGAATTTAATCTCCATGGAATATTCTAGAATATCTATATTAGTATACACAAATCAAAGCTTGGATTATTTCCAAGGTTGTTATGTCCTTTTTTCCTTTTTAATTAAATTTAGTAATATATATATATATATATATATATATATAAACACTCTCTCTGCTTCATTTGAAGTGAGTTCTAGTATTTTTAACATGTGGTATTAATAAGCCATGGTATTGGCCCAAAAAAGTCTATTTATAGATTAAGAATCTCCATGGTAATATGAGGTAAATATCCATGCTTAAAAATCTTGTTTCATATTTTTTAAATGTATATATGTTTAACTTATATATTAATTCTTTTTATAGTTAATAATAATAATAATAATAATAATAAATAAAATAATAATTTAATTAGTATTTATTATTTTAACAATATTAGGTGTTTTGATGTTTACTATGGATTGATATCTAAAGGTCTTAGTAATAATAATAATAATAGAAGATCAATTACAACCTTGATGAAAAAGTAGATATGAAAGTGAAAATGGTGTGCTAAAATGGTGCTTTTTGTGAGCACCCTACCTCATTGGATGTAACTATAACTATATTTCTTGGGCAGTGTTCCTTCAAATTGATATGGAGAAACTTAGTTTCAAGTGAATGAGATTAACATTACAAATTAGATTATATTATTTTTTAATATTATTTTAATTTATATATAGCTAGTACATGCCACTTATTTAAATATAGCTAAATTGAAGCAAAAAATCAAGAACTAAAATGGCATATATCTCATCTTGGAACAACAATACAATTGCATTTAGGCTAAAAAAAAATGTATTTATTATTTTTGTTCTTTTATGTTTACTTGATATTAATGAATGAAATATTTTAATAAATATTTCCTCAAACATCTTATCATTCAATGTAGTTGATAGTTTATTTCTCAATTTATCACTTTTAATATGTCTAAGCACCAAACTTGTTTAATTATTAAATTCAACTCTCCCTACCAATCATATCTTCAAATCACAAGAAGAAAACCCTGCTCCTATAGGGAACTATGTATTTCAATTTCTAACAAAGTCACGCACCCAGTAGTGTACAACACTATTATATATAACTAAGGATCAATGTTTAGGATATGCATGATTAAAATGGTGTCTACCAAAAAGACCATAGCATGGAGAATACAGACTATGAAATCAAACTTTTGTGAGGTCCTCCATTGCAATAATTTCGTAGTTTAAGAAATATTTTTATAATATATATATATATATATATATATATATATATATATATATATATATATATATAATTAGATAATAATAATGATATTTCATGGGTTTTAATGTTTGAAATTAAAATCTTTGGCTTTAGTAGACAATGATTTATTTTTAAAAAAAATTATATAAAGTGTGGTATTTATTAGTAGATAATGATTTATTTTTCAGAATCAATTTTAATTTATATATATATATATATGAAGCATGGTATTTACTAATGTGTAATACCATGAAAATGCAAGAAGTAAAAATTCATTTCAAATTGTAAAAGAAGTCAAAATGGAAAAGAGAATTTTAATAATTTCAATATTTTTTTTTTATAAGTTTGGTAGTACCTTTCATTTTCTCTTTTTTTTTACTCCATCTTAATCAACATATGTAGATACATCACAATTGAACCTGTGATGAGTGCTATAACAACCTGCTCCAAAATTTTTAAATAAAACATGTTAAAAGAAAAGAAATCTATACACATTGTCTTACTGTGAAATTTTGAAAATTCTATTATGATTTTTCATAATTAATATAAAATGAAAATACTTTTGTATGTAATATGAAAATTTGAAACTTTTATTTCGATTTTTCATAATTAATATAAAATAATAATAGTGTTTAATCAATAATATTAACTATTAATCATATAATTTTTTAATTAAAAATATTAACTATTATTCAATATATTAATGCCAAACATGAAAAATTTATTACAACTCTTACCATTAATATAAATAAATATATTCCCCGGATGTGGGTGATAGCAGTGTTAATAGGGGCGATGGGACAGAGGTCGACAGGACGGAAGGCCACCTGCCAGCCCATTCGCGCCCACCTGATAGCAGTAAATCACACCTGCTCGCTCTTAATGACAAACATAATGGTGAAGCCTCTCGATACGAATGCTGAGGATCGAGGCATTTTCGAATGTCGCAAAGGCGATTCGTACCAGTTTAACAAGATTGCTCATTCAATGCAGAGGGAAGTTGGTTGCAGGAACAGGGTTCTATATGATATGGAGCCTGCGCCGAGGAATTCGCTGTGCAATTCAGGGGAGGACTGCGCCAACAAACACACCACCACAGGGAAGCGTAGCCGCCACACTTGCTATCTGAAGCCTGACGACAATATTCACATCTCCATTGCTGGTTCTTGCAATTCTGCCTCGTTGGTCCTAAGCATTTCTCCAGAGCCAAACCTGGTCAACTTGCCGCTGTTCCAGAGCCACAGTTCCATCTCTGTTGCAAACATGCCCCGTCTGAGACAGAGGATGTGTTGCAGGCGGGGTTCCTCACGTTCCGCCAGGAGGCGCTCGCCTTCCACATCCACTTCTCCTTCTGAAATCTCTTTGCCCTCTAAGAACCTTCCTCGCCTCTTCCATGGCCGCCAATTTCTCTCTGGACGCAGGCTTGATTTGCCCTCTGGGGATACGTTGCCTGCTCAGTCCCATACGGATCTTTTTTCGTTTGATTGCGCCCTTAATAGACCAATATTTTCGGTCGCCATCTCTGTTGTTTTCCTGGAGGAGCCCCAGCCTGAGAATCCGCCGGATGATTCTGCTCCTGTCGATGGCGCCAACCTGGAATCTGTGTTTCTTGAATCGAGGGGACATACAAGTGAGCGCAGGGAGGTTATGCAAGAGGATTCGGCTCGTGGTCCACCCCATCAGACGGAAACTCCTTCAGAGGTCCTTCCCAATGTTGATCTCTCTCAAGCCCATGGTGCACCAGCAGACTTCGGATGCAGGATCGAGGAGGTCGCTCCTGATGAGTAATTCGACCTTTTTTCTTGTTTATCATGTTTTTTTCTCTGCCCTTTCTGAGGGAATGTCTTGTTGTTCCAATGTCTCCTTCAGCTATGGTCCTTTTTTGTCAGCGACCAGTATTAGCTCTCACAGTGGTCCAATTTTGTCATGGTCCAGTTAATCTGCTATATAATGTATATGTTTTCAGTTTTCAGTCAAAGCTACTCAGGTCCGATCCCCTGCGTGGGATTTTTTCTGTTTGAAATTTCTTCAGGCTGGTTTCCCTCTAGAAGGGCAGCCAAAAACTAGTCTCTGTCAGTTCGAATTGCCTCCACGAAGGCACTGTTATGGCCTTGGCCTGATGTACTATATTTCCTACTGTTAATAGATTACTCTAACTTAGAAAAAATATATATATATATATAAATAAATATTTTTTTTTTATTTTATATAATCTTTAAAAAAAAATCAAAAGTTATACTATTATTTTTTTTTTTGAGAAAAAAGGTTTTTTATTAATTATTTAAAATATTAAATTAATTTAAAAGAAGAAGAAGATGAACACCATTCACTCACATTAGTAGAGATATAAAGTTACAAATTTCAATTCACTAAATTTAGGTGAAATTAGTGGGAACAACTACAAAGTTAGAAAGTTTAATTCTTCAAATGTTTTTTATGTTCAATTAAATATAAAATTTAGTTGATAACACTAAGAATATATTTTAATGAGTAATATATGCTTGAATTTTAATGGGTAATTTATGGTTGATCTTGGAGGATAATGGGTAATTTTGTGCTTTTAAATGTAATTTATGTTTATTGATAATGTTTCTTCAATTTTAATTAAAATTAACTAAATATACATATTCTTTTTTTTTTATTATTATAATCTATTTTGTTTTTTTATTTAAGAAATATTTATTTTTATTTTTACTATAACACTTATCAATTCAAGATTGAGCACAAATGAAATTACACATCTCTCTCATATTGAATTATAAAATGAGTTTCTAGGCTTAATTAAATTCCAAGTATATTAAGTTTTAAATTTGTTTTATTTTTAGATAATTTGAATGTAACAAAGTGTCCAATAATTTAAGTACATTTAGAATTTGTAGAAAACATAAAAGTATCTCTTGCTTTATTTTTATATAATTAGACGTGTTTATTATATATATATATATATATAAAAGCTTAATATCTATACATTCCAAGTTAAAATGGATTTAGGCTATTTTTAAAAATAATATAATTCATAGTTTTTATTTCATGTCTTAAATATACATAAAATATACTTAAGTATTGGCGTTTTGATTGTTAAGTACACTTTTGAATGCATAAATGGATTCTCCACCTTAAAAAACCCATGACGCATTTGATCTTTGCTAACTAAACAACTTAAAAATATGATTTTTAAAAATTTCTATTTGATTTTGAATAAAATTGACAAAAACAAAAAAATATTGTGAATAGAACCATTTCACCTATTAATTAAACTACGCAAACTTATTTCATAATCTTGAAAAAAAAATGGCATAGCCTTTAATTATTAATCCATTTATAAATTATAGTGTTTAATGCTTGATTTATTTTTTGAATTTCACTTATAAATTGAGATGAACATTTTCATAGATATTATTTACTATAATTATTGTTAAAATGTTTAATGAGTTTCACATATACACATATATTTGCTTTTATTAAATCATTAAAATATATAGTTATTAACTATTTTAATGGACTACACACATAGTTTGTATAATAAATTTATTACTATGTTAAATTTTGATGTTGAATTTTAACTACCCTACATTAATATAAATTATCATTTATTAGTCTTAATTGTTTTAAAAAATATAAATTATGAATTTTTTTATCTTCTATTAAATTAAATATTATATATAAATATCACTTGAATCTATAACTTACTTAACCATTCTGTTCAGTCTTGAGTTGACATGTGTCCCTCTTAAAATAAAAGTAAAAATAAAATGAAATAAAATATTATTTAAATAAAAAAACAATGTGAGCTATAATAAAAAAACAAAAATGAATATGCATGTTTGGTTAATTTTAATTAAATTTGAAGTCTCATTTCAATTTGATAAATTTATGCCTTCAAATTATGGGTAATTGGCTATGTCCCTTAATGTGAGCCGTTGGGTGGAGAATTTTAATGGTTGCAAATTTAGATTAGAATGGCCGCATCACATATTTAGCTGCGCAACCATCGATAACATCTACAACGGTTCCAAGATGATTTTACAATGTCATTGTTTGAAGCAATGTGGAGCAATTAGGAGTTCGGCACTGCAACAGTGAAGGGGTCGGAGATTAACATATACAGTTGTTGTAGTTTACTTACATTTTGAAGTGTTTTGGACATATTTTTCAACATTTTCAGAGACATTTGATGAAAGGACACTACATCATAAATGGATTCAAACATGACAATGGGACAATAAATTTAAAGACTTGTGGAAATGAATGATCTAGGACAAGTGGAAATTTATTCATCAACCAAAGCAGGGAAGTGGGTTTGGGTCAATGCCAAATAGTATCAAAGCATTTTAAAAAAAATACTAGCCCATCTAAAATGGGAGCATACAAGGAAAAATAGTCTCAAAGGGAAAGTACTTGAGCCCTTCACAATAAGCGATATTCAAACAAGTCTCCTTTATAGACCCAAAGGAAAATTATTTGATGATTTTTCCTTCTATATTCCCACATCCACACCTCTCACCTAGTCATGTAATATTTATGTGAAAGAATTGTTAAGTGCGAAAAAGAGGTTGGAGGTTTTAGAATATAAAGCGTAGAAAATATATCATAAAATTCATGTAATAACAACTGAAAATCAGGTTTTAGGAGAAAGAAATCAAGTTTGGAAGACGCAAGTGGAATTTCTATAGGAATCTCTCTTGATAGGGAAGACGGAATTCCAATGCATGAAGATCATTGTGTAAAACATGAAGAAAGATATAATGGAAAGTACAAAGGTGGTGAATTCGAAACCATCCCAGGTTAAAGGGAAATTGGTTTCCCAAATAGACAACCATGAAGAGAAAGAAAGAGAAGAAAGCAAAGGAGGTTCCAAAAAAGTTTCCAAAACTTGGGCCCAAGTTATTAGAAATTATGCTAATAGGGAAGAAGAAGCAAAAATTTGGATTGGCAACATGCAAGATAGAAAAATCAAGGAAAGGCAAGATAGAGCAACAAATATAATTATTAAAGGGGTGAAAAAATATGGGAAAAATGAGTGTACTCTTGACCTTGCAAGGGACTTCTTGAAAGACAAGTTTCTTTGGCAATGAAAAATATGCCAAGCATGGAGGGTGGGTAAGATTAGCGGTGAGAGATAATCCCATAAAAGTCATGATTCCTATCTTGCATGATATATATATCATTCTAAGAAAGAAGCAACTCTTGAGAGGTTCTCACTTTTTTATATAAGAATATTTAACTATAAGACGATAAGAGGAAAGGATGGAGGAAATGTCAAAGGTTAGGGAAGCAAGGGATGAGGGAAAGACAACATGGATTTATGAAGGTAAAGCTATGATAATGAATTTTGGACCTCCTGATTAGAACTGGATCATGAACCAGAATGATAGCTAAAAATTCAAAGTTCTTGGAAGAGTCTAAAACCTAAACGACCCAAAAGGCCTCGTCGCTATGATTCTAGCACCGTGAACGGTTCTCAAAACCGAGGTCGTATGCAAAAGTTATTAAGGTTTGAAATCATTCAATAACCTCCAAAATTTAGTTGACCAAGTTTGACTTTATAATTTGGGAACAATTAAAAAAGAATATTCTAAAGAATATTCCTCGAGAATATTCCATTCAGGCATATTACATTTTGACAAGTGGCAATGTTCTATTGGATGATTGGTTGACTTTTGGTTTTTGTGTCCAATCATGAGCTACCACGTGGCAGGAACGGAGGCCGCCACGTAGCCCCAGGCAAGAGGAGAAGGGAACATTAAAATTTTATTACATTTGGTAGGATTTCAACCGGCGACCTGCCACATAACAGCCCACAGGCCTAACCAGACAGGTTGCACGTTGGTTCTTAACATATTATGAACCCCATACGTATTTGTGGTTTGAAATGGAATTCAGCAGAAGGGTTAAGGGCTAGCCCGACTCCATATGTTCCAGGCCCTGGAACCTAGAGTCATCTCTCTGCCAACGATTTATTCGTGAGTTAAATACTGGTGGTTCCATATGTCATGTGGCCAACACATTTTAAATTTAATGCGACCATTTGGAAAACATTATGGCAAGCAGTTAAGCCGGCAGTTTAAATGCAGAACCAGTCACATGTGCCCATTTGAAATTTAATACCAACCCTAATAGTTCCGTCATTTATGGGCGCGTTACACCATTTTCGGCCTTTTTCCATTTTCGGAGCGCTATCTAGGATTTCCGCCACTTTTAGTGGGCATTTTAGGGGACATTGGGCAGTTTTTTGGGAGAGGTCATAACTCCCTCATTATTGAACCAAATTGAATGAAATTTTAGTCAATTTTGGGTCTCTTCGACCTCATGAGCACTTTGGGATAGGTTTCAGGTCGAATGGAGGTGATATTTAGTAGAATTTTCTTCAGGGAAGATGAAGGAGCCATGAGGGCCACCATGAGACAAATTCAGTTTGAGGCCTAGCTAGGGGAGCTAGAGTCTTTTTCTAGAGTTCCAATAGTCTAAATTGGATAATTTAGATGTTTTGAATCTGATGAGATGTTTTGTAGAGAATGTAGAGAAAATTTGAAGGCTAAAAATCTTCAGTAAATTTCCAGGGGCCATTAGTGCCATCTTTTGTCAGCAGCAGTGTAGGGTTTAGCTAGAACTGTTTGAGACGATTTTCAGTGATCTAGTGGTCATTATTAACTGAAAACATAATTTTGAATCTATTTACAAATGTTTCAGCAATTTTTAAATACTTTCAGAGGTTGAAAGCTCAACAAAGAAGTTTTCCTTGACCCTAGTGCCAGGGGGTGCCGATAGGTGATTGAGGTGAAACCGGAGCAGCCAGAGGCTATTTTTTATGAAAAAAAACTATATATTGACTATTTCAATCATTTTGGAACCAATGGAAGTGGTTTAAGAACATTTTTAGAAATTCCAGAACTCGAAAAGCTGATGTGAATTTCTGGGCAGCCCTGGGCAAACCGTGGAGGATAACCTATTTTGGGGATGAAGTGCTCGATTTGAGAAATTTATCAGTTGGTATTTGTATTTTGATGTGTATTGGATACAATAGGAGTGGTTTTAGTGACATAAATATAATTTTGAGGGATTTTGTTCCATTTAGAAGCTCATAGTAGCTTAGTGCACTGATAGAAGGAATCGTGTCAACAAGAGCCTAAAGCTATTTACAAAGTTCGGACAGCCAATTGAGGTATATTTATGGTATTTTCAATCCTTTGGATCATTTTTTTATTCATTTTAATTAAGCATTTACTTGTAAAAAAACTTACCATAATCCCAAAGAGTTGAGTCGTGATGACAAAGCTCAAAGGAGAGGTAGCCCACGAGATTTCGGGTGAACTCCTAGATTAAAATTTTTGTTGTGTTTGAATAATTTTTTGCTGCATTATGTTGCTGTCATACATGTTAAATTTCAGCAAGAACAAATGAACTTAGGACACATAAACAATAAAAATTCATACACCACTTTCAAGCAAATAATTCCGCAAAATTGTCAAGTACAAGCTAGATCATTTTAATTAAAACTGAGTGGTAGGTTCTTGAAATACATACAAGTTATTCAGAACATTTTTAGATCAGGTTGGTATCAGAGCATAGTTGCTTGCTTGACAGAGAACTTTGTTTCTTGATTGTGTAGCTTGAAAGGTTTTTAAATAGTGTAAAAGATTGACTGTTTTAGTGTTTGCAAACTAGTTGTTGTTTGAGTTTGCTTGAGATTTGGGGATAGCTACTGATTAGCTAAGTCTTGGAGAGAAAAAAAAGGAAGAAAGAGTTGAAGGAATCTTCCTTACCCCAAAGGACCTCAAAGTCACCCTTGGAAAACAAACCCTCTTGATGATTGATTGTTAAGAAGCTCTTGGAGTTTGTTTGTTGTTTGGGTGCTTGAATAAGAGTTCATCTTTACAACCATTTGGTTTAAAAAAGCTTGTCATTTGTTTTGAAATCTTTGAGAAATTTTTTGAAGTTAATTTTTTCATTGACATCATAATGACAATTTCTACAATTTAAGTTTCCTCCTTCACAAGATTCTTCGATGATGATATGAAGCATGACTTTATTATATTGAAGGACATGGTACAGATTTTGTTTGAGGATAAATGAGAAAGTAGTGAACTTCGTGAACATTTGTTAGCCATGAAGGAAGAGAAGGAATAAATTCTTCAAATATTGCATGATATGGAGAGGCAGCTCCATCAAGCCCAAGAGGCTTTAACCAAGAAAATGTGTGAGGAAGAGGTAATCCATTCTAATTTGTCTTCAGTTTCCTCTTAGAAAGATGTGTTGGTTCTTTAGAAAAGCACACGAGAGGTATAGGGTCCAAATTAATGATAAAAATGGGCTATGAAGGCAAGGGATTAGGCAAGCATGCACAAGGCATGGTTGAACCTATTTCGATTGAGGAACGACCCAAGAATCTGGGTCTTGGTTATGTGTAATTTAATGGGGAAGACTCCAAATCCATGAAGGCATGTGAGGCTATTTCAAAGAGAACTTTTATTCCAAGTTCTAAGATGCAAATAATTAAAATTTGTTTCAAAGATGATTTCCATTTCTTTAAGCCTTTGTTGCAACAAGAAGATGGTATACATGTTGCTTATGGCAAGCATGCGAGTTCAGATAGTTTTCAAGACAAGAACAATGATGTTAGTCTGCAAATGAAAGTTGGAGCCTCTACTAGTTCGTCTCCTCATTAAGGAAAAAAGGATGAACATGCAAAGCAGCACAAGAGGTATAAATCTTCTCATGATCAATTTGATTGTGTTTCCGCAAAGCATGCTAATTTTTCATGCTTTAATGGAAGAAAGATTTGTTGTACATGTTGTGGTCTATTTAACCATGATGTTTCGAGATGCTAGATGAGGAATAAAGGATACAGGAAGCAGATGAGGCAAAGGAAACTTTCTAAGAAGGTGCATAAGATTTTCACATTTTTCCAAAAGAGGGGACATGTTGTCTCCCATTTTTGGAATTTGCATCTAACTAGTCGTCCAAAGCACATGCAGCAAGAGGAAAGAAAGATTGGAAAAGAGGGAATAAAGGATTCCATTATTGATGTGAAAATGTAAGATTCACATGAGGAAGAGTTGCAGCAGCAAAAGTCGCCATGGAAGTGGCTTGGTAAGAAGTGGATGGAATTCTTGGTATAGTAAGACGTACTCATTTTGTACATATGCAAATTTCGGTTGTATGTATGTATTTAATGTTGTATTTTCTCATTTTTTTGAGCCACCATTGGATCATTGATCAAGGTAGCGATGTACAGTTTACTTCTGCAATTTCTCACCAGAAATTTTCGGAGAGAGTGCAAGAAAGACAGCTCTTGACAGGAGGACAAGCATCGAGGAAGGGAAGTGTGAATTTCTTTCTAGTTTTGGTTCAAAGTCACTAGCCATGCAAGGCAAGTGTTTGGAGGCTGAAGAGAATAGGGTGTAGTATTCTTATTCACTTTACAGATCAATTTCAGTATTCCAGAGAGCTTTTGTGGTCCAAAAGCTTCTCATTTGGGAGGTGTGATCAGAACTAGATCATGGACCAGAATGATAACTCAAAATCAAAAGTGCTCAGAAGAGTTTCAAACCTAAACAACCGGAAAGGTCTCGTCGCTACGATTTTGGAGTCGTGAACGGTTCTCAAAACCGAGGTCGTATGCAAAAGTTATTGAGGTTTGAAATCGTCCAGTAACCTCCAAAATTCAGTTGACCAAGTTTGACTTTATAATTTGGGAAAAATTTTAAAAATAATATTCTTTGGAATATTCCAAAGAATATTCCCTTAGAATATTCCATTCGAGCCTATTAAATTTTGACAAGTGGTAATGTTCTATTGGATGATTGGTTGACTTTTGGTTTTTGTGGCCAATAACGAGCTGTCAGGTGGCAGGCTCGGAGGCTGCAACATGGCCCCAAGCCAGAGGAGAATGGCACATTAAAATTTTATTATAGTCTACAAGATTTGAACTAGTGACTTGTAGCATAACAGCCCACGGGCCCAACCAGGTGGGCTGCACGTTGGTTCTTAACATATTATGAACCCCATACCTATGTGTGGTTTGAAATGGAATTCAACAGAAGGGTTAAGAGCTAGCCCTAAGGGGCTAGCCCGACCCCATATGTCCCAGGCCCCGAAACCTAGATTCATCTCTTCATCGACAATTTATTCAGAAGTTAAATACTGATGGTTCCATATGTCATGTGGCCAGCACATTTTAAATTTAATGCGACTGTTTGGAAAAAGTTATGGTAAGCGGTTAAGCCGACAGTTTAAGCGCAGAACTGGTCACATGTGCCCATTTGAAATTTAATTCCACCTTTAATATTTCTACCATTTATGGGCGCATTCCACCATTTTTTGCCTTTTTTCCATTTTTGGAGCACTATCTAGGAGTTCCTCCACTTTTAGTGGGGTTTTTGGGGGACATTGGGCATTTTTTTTGGAGAGGTCATAACTCCCTCATTATTGAACCAAATTGGATGAAATTTTAGTCAATTTTGGGTCTCTTCGAACTCCTGAGCACTTTGGGATAGGTTTTAGGTCGAATGGAGGTGAGATTCAGTATCGTTTGCTTCAGGGAAGATGAAGGAGCCATGAGGGCCACCATGAGACAAATTCAATTTGAGGCCTAGCCAGGCGAGATAGAGTCCTTTTCCAGAGTTACAATAGTCTAAATTGGATAATTCAGATGTTATAAATATTATGAGATGGTTTTTAGAGACTATAGAGAATTTTTGAAGTCTGAAAAGCTTCAGTAAAGTTCCAGGGTCCATTAGTGCCATCTTTTGCCAGCAACAGTGCAAGGCTTAGCCAGAGCTGTTTGAGACCATTTGTAGTGAACTAGTAGTAATTATTGACTAAAAAAATCATTCTAAATCTATTTATAGAGGTTTCAGCAAGTGTTAAATACTATCAGAGGTTGAAAAATCAACAAAGAATTTTTCCTTGACCCTAGTGCCAAGGGGTGTTGATAGATGACTCAGGCGAAACCAGAGTAGCATGAAAATCTATCTTGAATATTTCAGTCATTTTGGAACCAATGGAAGTGGTTTCAGAACATTTTGAGAACTTCTAGAGCTCAAAAAGCTGATGTGAAGTTATGGGCAGCCCTGGGCAAACTGTGGAGGATAGCCTATTTTGGGGATGCAGTGCTTGATTTGAACAATTTATCAGTTGGTATTTGGTTTCTGATGTGTATTGGATACAACAGGATTGGTTTCAACAACAAAACAAAATTCTGAGGCAGTTTGTGCCATTTAGAAGCCTATAGTAGCTTAGTGCACCGATATAAGGAATCGTGTCAACAAGAGCCTAAAGCTGTTTACAAAGTTCGGACAGCCAATTGAGGGATATTTATAGTATTTTCAGTCCTTTGGATCATTTTTTTATTCATTGGAATTAAGTATTTAATTGTAAAAAAAACTTACCATAATCCCAAAGAGCTGAGTCATGATGACAAACCTCAAAGGAGATGTAGCCCACAAGATTTCAGGTGAACTCCTAGATTAAAATTGTTGTTGTGTTTGAATGATTATTTTCTGCATTATGTTGCTGTCATACATGTTAAATTTCAGCAAGAACAAATGAACTTAAGACACATAAACAGTAAAAATTCACACACCACTTTCAAGTAAATAATTCAACAAATTTGTCAAGTACAAGCTAGATCATTTTAATCAAAATTTAGTGGTAGGTTCTTGAAATACATACAAGTTATCCATACCATTTTCAGATCACCTCCTTCCAAAACATAGCAACAAGATGGTAACAAAGAATAGAAAAAAAACTCTTTATCGGCAAACCATACAACAATGTCAATATGGGAAAGTAGGGATAACGACTCAATTGTGAGTTTTGTATGTCAAAACAAATAGCAATCAATTCATACCTAAGTTTCCTTAAGATTAGTTTGTTGTAACTGCGTAGGTTAACCATGGAGACGAGGACCTAGGTTAGGGCCTATTGTGGAATAAAGAGACAATTTTCCTCATAGAAACACATGAGCATGAATGGTGCAAGGCACCTTTCTTTGAAGGGTACTAGAAGATGGAAGTGTGGAACAAAGAGGCAAGGAACAGAAAAAGAAAAGGGGGTATCATGGTACTAGTGAGGGAAAAATAATTTCATTTTATTCTATTAGAAAAAGAAGACTCAAATAAACAATTCATTTGGTTTAAAATATCAGAAAATGAAATCACATCAGAATCATAAACATGTTATTTTGTGCCGCAAGTTTCAAAAACTTAAAAAGTAAAGGGTTTAACGACAAATATCCCTTTGGAGCCTTAAGAGAAGATATTGCACCATATTCTCAGTTAAGTGAATTCATTATAATGGGCGATTTCAATGCTATGATTGCAAGGGAGAAAGATAGCATTATTTGTTGTAAAGAAGATTGCGACCTTATCTAGCTTACAGAAGATAGTAATAATCAGTGGGAAATAATTTTAGAGGACAAGGGTTGCAATCTCTTTAGTGAAAATTTGCTTACTCTATGTGGGGATTTTGATTTAATCATTTGTAATGGTTTGAGTAGATGGGAAAAGTCTGATAATTTCACTTGCACTACTTAGAATGGAGCAAGTGTAGTAGATTATGTAATTTTCCACACATGGTTTGTGTGAGAAAATGGAGGAAGTTTTGATTGGAGATCATCTTTGGGACTTAAAATTGGATAATACGCCAATTTATTTAAGTTTCTCTTGGAATGGAAAAAAAACGTTAGGGTCAAAAACTTAGTGTTTTCAACAAAATATCCGAAAGGGAATAATTATTTTGACTCCAGAAAATTGTAATATCTTAAAAATAATGCTAGGGAGGCTCTTCGAGAAGGAGAAAATTCAAATCTACAGCCTTCATAGTCACAAATTAATACATTTAATTCAAATCGCACTTGCAGAATGGAAAAGCAAAAAAATTAAAAATCTTGAAACAAAATGCTTTCTAGTTAATGCTTGGTTCAACAAGGAATTCAAAAAGGAAAGGAGAATGTGGAAAGAATCAAATAAGGATGACATAAATCTCAAATATTACAAGCATATATTAAGAAATAAAAAGTGATTTCATGGTTTCAAGGATGGAAGAACTAATCTTCCCTGGGAAAAATAACCCCAAAATGCTTTGGAAGGAGCTCCAACCAAGAAAGATGCAAACTAAAAATAAGATTACAACTTCTAAATGGTTTGACTATGTAAGACAAATTTATGAGAAAGATCCTAAGGTTAACCCACCTCCCTTGGTCATCACTGATATTTAACTCTTCACAGTGCAAGAGGTAGAGATGGGTATCAAGAATTTGGCCATTGGAAAATCAAAAGACTTGATTGAACTCCAAGAAGAGTATTTAAAGCGGGGCTTAAAAATTCTTGCACGTCACATTAAAAAAAGTTTCAAAACATCATACAACAAGGGTTCCCTACAAAATTGGACAACTAGTATGGAAATACCTCTTTTCAAGAGTGGTGACATCAATAATCCCTCCAATTATATGACCATAATGATCAACCGCTTGTGTGAAAAGTTATTTGGAAGCATGTTAGAAAATAAAATAAGAAAGTGGGTAGAAGAAAGAGATAAATGTGCTAAAGGGCAAGCAGGTTCTAGACCTAAACATTCCACAGTTGATCATGATATAAATTTAAGGCACATCATTGAAACATTTTGGGAGAAAAAGGAAGAAGCCTTTTGTTTCTTTGTTGATTTCAGAAAATCCTTTGATGTTTGAAAAAATCCTTGGGGGGGGGGGGGTTGAATCATTATTTTTAACGTACTTTTCATTTCTTAGTCTGAATTATGTATGCTATTGATCTTTATGCAACCAATGCATGTACGTGACTTCTGTGAATGTAAATAGTATATAACCAGATTTCTTAATTTCTCATATATTTCATCAATGAGTTACTTTAACCAATGCATTATCAATTCATTTATCATCGAGTATGCAGTAAATAATAGATAAATTGTAGCACATAAGAAACACACATAGAACACCATGATTTTAGGTGGGAACCTAATGTCGAATAATACCACCGTTGTTGTCATATCTGTCTTATTATTTTATTATAAAGAAAGATTCATTACATCTTGTACTAATGCAGACTCTTACCACCATGTAGGAACCTACCTCCACTCATTATCCGAAACCCACTATAAGGGAGCTACAACCCCCTGATCTCATTTACCAACTCCTACCGGAAGGGAGAACCTACCCCTTGAACAAGTTTACCAACTACTGCTGGAAGGAAGATTTGACTCCTTCATTGAAGGCTCCATCCCTCATCACCATTCATGGACCATATTTCATAATATTTCCTAATGGATCCACATAAATCAAAACATAAAAACCTGTAGGCCACCTTTCATCATATTTTCAATCTGGACCCAAACCCATCATTATTCTCAATACCAAACCGAATATTGAATATGAAATTCATTCATAGAACAAATTGAATCGTTGTATCATTAGAAAACCAATCACTGAACTAAATCTCAATAAAATATCAAAACAATCCATAACAGATAAGAAATATCATAACCAAATCATACCAACCACTCATAAATAAGCCATACACTACTAACCGTCACATAGACAAAGTGATGTCACTACAAACGCTGATCATATTTACTTCAGAATGTATACTCCATTTTTCTGAAGCATACCCACGTATATGTGTGCTTTTTCTGTATCACAGTTGCATATAGATCTAAAAATAATGAAAAATGAATCATCAATCATTGAACCATACTATAATGTTCCCAATTTTAGCCTCAAGCTAAAATGGAACATTATAGTTACACATTTTATTTTTGTTTAATAAAATTGGCAAGGAGACACCTTAGCCCCTTTATAATGAATAAATAGCATGCCTTATGTGAAAGGATGAAAAATAAGCAGCTGAAATAAATTCCCAAGGGTGTGAATGGAACCCAACTCACTTGGATTAGTCATATTTGACTAAAGTCAACAGCGCTGGCCAAGGAGGATAGGCTTCCTAGAGAAGCTGCGCAATTTTGGAGGGAAGACACTCTCATGAGGGTGGAAACCCTAATTGGTGGGAACATGGTGGAGAAGAGGTTCCTTTCTTTATAAGGAGGAGATGGAAGCCCATTTGGATACATGTTTTAGAGTTTCAGACTTGGGTCTGCAAAGGTTTGCATCCCCGGGCTGTTTAGTAGGGTGATCGTTCCCTCGGGCACTAGGGTGTTCCAGGTCGGGAATCCCTACCTCTTCCTCAAGGAAGGATGAGGAATGAGATGATTTTTCTCAATATGGCATTGGCCACGGCTACTACCATCAGCTACAACGTTATTTCTGCAGCAAAGAGGATGTTGTTTTGATGGGGCAGCAAAGGAGGAACTCATGGAGTCATCTTAGTTTGTTTTCTTCAGTGGAGGAGTGATCTATTCATTGGAGGAGCTGCAAGGAGGATTCCTAGGCTAAATTTCAGATCAGTGGAATGAGGCCACACTTCCATCATCTCCCACTACGCATTCCATGGAGGAAACTGTGTTATTTTGGAGGAGGCAATGGGAGAGGGGTTTCTGAGCTCATAAGGAGGAATGTTTTTGAGACAAAGGGATCAACCCTTTTCTTGGAGACATTATCAGAGGAGGGAGTCTAAATTTCAGATCTGCCATGGCCTCATTCATATTTTTTATTAGTTGCAGTGACAACTCAGTTGTCACATTTCTGTATGTTCTGACATTTCTAGCAATCTTTCCTAGATTGGCTAGAAATCTAGTATTTCACCCCATTTCCTTGCTATCGAGCTATTTCTTGTATTCATTCAGCCACATATGTATTTTATTCATGTTCAGCAGCTTATACCTTCATATACACTGCACAGTCACTGCTCTCCGGAATTTTGTGGAGTTGCAGCAACTCATGTATTTCATAGTTCATGTATTGGTGGTTGGTTCTTAAGGCTTGAGTGGCTTGTCCCTCAACTATTTCTTGTATTTATTTTCTGATATATCATCATATCATGATGGCTATATAATTTCCCTCTTATGATGTATTCAGAGATGCAGAGTTCATGTTTATGTTCATATATTGTTGTAAGTTCTCTCATTGAGCATTGTTTTAGAGACCTAGATTGGGGAGATTTGAGTAACCCATCTAGAGTTACTTCTTTGAGCTCATTTTCTATAGGGGAGTTGTATTAGATATTTTCTAGGGCATCCCAGCAGTGGTTTGCCTTATTTATGTAGTGGCTTCCTTATACAACGTCCTTAAAGACCTTGTAGCAGAAATTCCCGAGGTGGAATATTGCATATCCATAAACAGAGTCTGTGAAGGGCCAGATAGCCTCAGGATCTCTCCCTTCTTTGGAAGGAGACATATCCTATAAATTCCCCAACATTCAATCTCTAAAATGGACTTTTTATGTCTCACTGAAGGATAAATTGGAACATATCAAGATATTCCCGATGGAGCAGCAAGTTCCAGATTTGGAACATTACAGTGGTATCAGAGCATGATCTTGGCTTAGCCTGTGCCCAAGATCTATTTCCATCAGCAAGAGGAGATTCTCTCCAAGGAGAGGATATTTACAAAGGAAAAAAGGTAAGGAATGACGAAAGAGGAGGTTTCCCTTCTTCTTTTCCAGACCATTGAGGAGACTATTGAAGATCTGATGAAAGGGAAAATTGGAGGAATTTTCTGGAAGGGTTTGTGATGAAGCAAGCCCTAGCTATTTTCATGAAGGGTGTTATAATTCAGCCACACATGCAGATCCACAGTGCAGTACATTTCCCATCGCTACTGCAAGAAGGATGGAGGAAAAGAGTTGAGGCCTTTGGAGCAGCAGCGCTGCAAACTCAAAGGTATGATTCATGATAATTGATTTCAGAGTTATATTTCATGTTCTCATGCAAGTGAGAGATCATATGTTGAAGTCACAAAGAGTTTTTCAAAAGGGATTGATGAAAACCAATGTGAAACATGGTGTGAAAAAACTACAAACACTTTGCATGCATGGAGGGGGACCATGAAACAAAGATCATTCCATCTTTCTAGAGGGGAGAAATCAGGAGAATGACTTGCTAGAGGAAAGACCCCCATTGTATGAAGGGAATCCTTCCATTTGTGAGGGTGTGGAGAAATTTTTCTCAAGGGAAGGCCAAGAACCAAGGCCTCTCATTGAAGGGGAGATACACACACATGTTGGCAGAGAGGAGGTGCATCAAAGAATCTACAGCATTGCACCATTGGAAGAAGAAGAAGAGTATAAGGATCAGCATGAAGGGATGATGGAAATTCAACCTTATATATTTCATAGATTCTCTTCACATGTGAGAGGGACTGCACTGCGTAGTAGAGAGAGAGAGGGACTTTTCATTCCTCTCATATATTCAGTCCACTTCCTATCTTGATGTCTCACTTTTGGAAGATTTCCACTTGGGATGGCACATGATCCAGAGATGATGAGAGGCATGATGTCATTTGTTTCACCACTCTTGGATTTCAGAGGGGTGGAGACATTGAAGGAATCCATCACAGTGTAGAGATTTTGGGATTAAGCACAAGGAGGAGGGATACAATCTCTCATTTTCAGTACCACCCATTCTCATCAATTTCACTGTGCAAATAGAGTTGATGTATGGATGGAGGATAGCATCTTCATGATGCCAGATGATTGCTCCATATATTTGATGAGAAGGAGGATAATTCCTTGGAGGAAGGACTCTTTCATTCATTTGAGTAGATGGGGGCCACTCATACTTACATTGCCCAGGATCGGGAGATTCTTTGGAGGTGAAAGTCTCTCATGGGAGGCTCATTTTCAGAGAGCACCATTTATATTTGAGCATGAGTAGCTACATGATGGCATGGTAGCAACTTGGAGGATGACTTTGGCATGAGGGGATTTCAAGGTAGCAGGCAGTAGCATGATGGAGCACCATATTGCTGAACACCAGCGTTGTCTATGTGGAGGATTGATCCAAGATGGAGGACTCAGCTTTGGTTGAGTATTCCCCAGGATATTGGTGCATGCATGATTCTTGGATGGCCTTGATGGATATTGAAGATACTTAGTGGATGATATGATCATCTATCATCATGGCATACTCTTCCTGACTAGGGCTTCTAGTCTCAAGGAGACACTATTGCATGCAACATATGAAGACTTCCTAGCTATGCATTTGGATGCATACTTTGCCTTGCTAGAGGAGTTCACTTGGGAAGGCATTCAGCATGATCTACATCATCATATGGATAGATGCAGAGTCTAGTTTTTTTTGGAGAGGTTGGCACAACCGTTCCCTTACTCATTAGAGGAGAGGGAGAGCATTTATATGAGCCATTTCAGCTCAAGGTCTCAAGTACATGGTAGAGAAGGTATAATTTCACATTATGTACCTCTTTACTTTATATGAGAAACATATTGATCAAGGAGGATCATCCCTTCTTGCACTTGGTATAATGTACTTGCGGCTACTTGTAGCCTTGATTTGGCTATTCTTATGATGGTTTGTGGGGGAAGCCACATATTTCTCAATGTGC
The DNA here is from genome assembly GCA_034641835.2 of Pinus albicaulis. Taxonomy (NCBI): domain Eukaryota; kingdom Viridiplantae; phylum Streptophyta; class Pinopsida; order Pinales; family Pinaceae; genus Pinus; species Pinus albicaulis. The sequence goes on from CM076574.1 coordinate 41,041,250, forward strand.
ACCATTGGCACCAATTTGTATTCTCATGTTTTATCATATGATGAGATTTTGTGGCAGAAAACAAGTGGCTATTACAACACTTGTTATTTGTGATTTTGAGGCAGGCCAAGGAGGCACTACGTAGGTTCCATGAAGTGGAACTTTGAACCACTCTCCAGTTTTCATTTGATAGCTTGCTTTTATTGTGTATTGCTCCTTGCATTTTTGATGTTGGTACACTCATGAGGAGAATTATTTGGAGAGTATTGTATGTACAGCCCATTGGGAGAATTATTCTCCCCATTTTATATGTTTTATCTTGTAGGAGATACCATGGGAAAACCATGATTTCCACATTGCTATTTGTACCTTCTTGTGGGAGGGACCACTTGGAGAATTTGCAGAGGCATTTCATGGCTAATTTTTCTTGATGGGGTAGCTTGGGCCACTCTTGGAGGCCATAATTTTCCAGCCCAAAGACAAAGGCAGCCCCATATGTGCAGCAAATGGAGAAGGGGCCATCATGGGAAACCAAAACAACTCTCCATTCAACCCCAAATCATTGCAAAAATCAGGGGTGAGATTTTATTTGGATGATTGCATGGATGAGAGGATCATCATTAGGAGCAAAATTTTCCCACACATATCATCACTCCTACCTTAAGGAGGCCTTAGCATAGCAAGAAGGATTCCACTACACCTTTTATCTTTCCATGAGGAGCATTGTGTCAGCTTGCATACTTGGGAGAGAGCATTGGAGGACAGATTCATTGCAGCATACTTGAGCAGTAGTGGGACCATTGATGAGGAGGCCAGAAGAAAAGAGGGGGGAGAATTTTTTTTTCTCTCTATGCATTTGCTTGAGGGAAAGCAACATGTGGGAGGGGAGGACTGTAATTTCCCCAATTTTAGCCTCAAGCTAAAATGGAACATTATACTTGCACATTTTATTTTTGTTTAATAAAATGGGCAAGGAGACACCTTAGCCCCTTTCTAATGAAGAAATAACACTCCTTGTGTGAAAGGAGGAAAAATAAGCAGCTGAAATAAACACCCAAGGGTGTGAATGGAACCTGGCTCACTTGCATTAGTCATCTTTGACTAAAGTCAATGGCACTGCCCAAGGAGGAGAGGCTTCGTAGAGAAGTTGCGCAGTTTTGGAGGGAAGACACTCTCATGAGGGTGGAAACCCTAATTGGTGGGACCATGGTGGAGAATAGGTTCCTTTCTTTATAAGGAGGAAATGGCAGCCCATTTGGATACGTGTTTTAGAGTTTTAGACTTGGGTCTGCAAAGGCTTGCATCCCCAGGCTGTTTAGTAGGGTGATGGTGCCCTCAGGCACTAGGGTGTTCCCGATCGGGAATCCCTACCTCTTCCTCAAGGAAGGATGAGGAATGAGCTGATTTTCCTCAATATGAAATTGGCCACAGCTACTACCATTAGCTACAACTTTATTTCTGCAGTAGAGAGGACGTTGTGTTGTTGAGGCAACAAAGGAGGAACTCATGGAGTCATCTTAGTTTGTTTTCTTCAGTGGAGGAGTGATGTATTCATTGGAGGAGCTGCGAGGATTCTTGGGCTGAATTTTAGATTAGTGGAATGAGGCCACACTTCCATCATTTCCCATTGTGTAGTCCATGGAGGAAACTACATTATTTTGGAGGAGGCAGTGAGAGAGGGGTTTCTGAGCTCATAAGGAGGAGTGTTTTTGAGACAAAGGGATTAGCCCTTTGCTTGGAGACATTATCAGAGGAGGGAATCTACATTTAAGATCTCCCATGGCCTCATTCATATTTTGTATCAGTTTTAGTGACAACTCTGTTGTCACATTTCTGTATGTTCCAACATTTCTAGCAATCTTTCCTAGATTGGCTAGAAATTTAGTATTTCACCCCATTTCCTTGTTATCAGGATATTTCTTGTATTCCTTCAGCCACATATGTATTTTATTCATTTTCAGCAGCTTATACCTTCATATACACTGTGCAGTCACTGCTCTTCGGCATTTTGTGGAGTTGCAGCAACTCATGTATTTCAATGTTCATGTATTGGAGGTTGGTTCTTAAGGCTTGAGTGGCTTGTCCCTCAACTATTTCTTGTATTTATTTGCTAATATATCATAATATCATTATGGCTGTAGCATTTCCCTCTTATGATTTATTCAGAGATGCAGAGTTCATTTTTATGTTCATATATTGTTGTAAGCTCGCTCATTGCGCATTGTTTTAGAGACCTAGATTGGGGAGATTTGAATAACCCATCTAGAGTTACTTCTTTGAGCTCATTTTCTGCAAGGGAGTTTTATTAGATATTTTCTAGGGCATCCCAGTAGTGTTTTTCCTTAAGTATGCAACAACTTCCTTATACAGCATCCTCAAGGACCCTGTAGCAGAAATTCCCGAGGTGGAATATTGCATATCCATAGACAGAGTCTGTGAAGGGCCAGCTAGCCTCAGGATCTCTCCCTTCTTTGGAAGGAGACACATCCTATAAATGCCCCAACATTCAATCTATGAAATGGACTTGTGATGTCTCACTGAACGAGGAATTGGAATATCTCAAGATATTCTCGATGGAGCAGCAAGTTCCAGATTTGGAACATTAAACAGACATAGATCATTGCACCAATCACTGATCATTGAACCAATCATAAATTATTGAACCAATCACAAATCACCACATTTTAGCATCATTTAACCAATAAATATATCATTCCACTTTTAACCTAATCAACATTGTTAGACACAAATCATCAAGATATAGAAATCATTGACAAACATCAAGAAACATAGCGGAACTCATCAAATGTCATCATCAAGCCACACTGAAAACCCTAGAACATATACATGATATCCATGAAACATATCAGTGTATGTACGCGCCTACCATTCATAACACCCACGTATATATCTCAACATACTGCAAACTATATCGCAGAATATTTATGTGACCCTACTGAACCACATACGTTTATGTATGCAACTAACTAGAATAAAACTTGTGTACAAATCTTAAATATTTCACTGCAAACATAACTTCATACTTTTCAGCCTTCATTTTCAAAACCATTGACTTCTGAATAACTCATTTAGATCACATATTTATCATTTTTAGCTACTTAGACATTTGCAAAAGGTAAATGAATCAAGCATATATGTCAACATATCTTCAAATATTTTAGATCTGAGTATTCTCCTTACTCCTTGGTGCATGCCTTTTTTAGATCAAATCATTCATTGAAAATCCATCACTTACACACTAACCACCTTGATATCCATCTCATTATATAGATTTAGCCTTAGCCAATACCTTAGGTAAATCCCTTGGTAATGACGTTAGTATTATTTGATAGGATCAAATATCCATTGTCACTCCAATTAATATGGTCCAATACCATGGTAATGACCCCCGGTATCTAGATTACCATAGTTCATATTATGTATGTGACTTTAACTCACAAGACCTTCATTTTTATGTGACCCTTATTCATAATATCTGTGTGTACTTTCTTAAACATCACCTTCATCATCCATTTGACTCTAAATTATTATGATAAGATCATGTTATCACAATGTTATCATAATTTTCATAAGATAATGTTATCACAATATTGACATCTTTATTAAGTAGGTTTCCCTCAAGGACACCACATTAGCCATAATTCCAACAATCTCCCCCTTTGTACTTAATGGAAACCACTTTGGTTTTTGGTCACCACCTGTAAATACCTACAAACACTCCTGCAATCATCAAGACTTCTCTCCAAGCACCAAGCTTCTCTACCCCTTTGAAATCAAGGGTAAAGGGAAGAAATAGGCTAAATGAAGGACTTCCCTTGTAGTGCTAATCGTTGTATGGTTTTATGTTGAATATGAATCATGGAATCTTCATATTTACCATTCCCCCCCTAAGCATATGTTGAACCTTTTATAGATATAGAATACATGACTTTAAAGTTACAAGTTGGAGTAGCAAGTATCTTGTCTTATTAAAACCATATAAAATAGGTATAAAATTTTATTTTTTCTTCTATTGTGATATAATATTTCATACTCAATTGGTGGTGTTCTAAGCTCAGTTCCTTAGCATATTGAGTAATTTCTCATTGTTGGTCTATAATATTAACTTTATGTTATATCATAAATCATATCAAAAATTTTACATTTGACTTACTCTTACCTCATCCATTATACTACATATAGGCACTACCATATAATTATTCTTTGGTTGATTTGTTGTGTGTATGGATACCACCGATGGAATTTAGTGGGAGTTGGAATAAAGTGAGAGGAATACATTGAGATGACAATGGGTGTATTCCTAATAGTGCTCATCGTGAAGCATTCTTGGTAAAACCTTGCCAACACTTTTAATTTGAGTAGTAACAAGATGTATAATGAAAATGTTGATTTTTGAAGCATAGTCAAGGTGAATTATTGTTGAGGTTGTTGGGCCATCAGTTAGAAACACACTGGAGCCACATGACTAGAGATCAGAGGGTGCGTAAACCCATATGAAGTCTCTAAGGCCATGATTGGTGGTGTTAGAGTGCATATCAGAGCCAAGGTTGTAGACAAGCTTCATATGGTCTTCATCACTATCTAAGATAAGTTGTATAAAATAGCTTATAACATAGAAAATTACTACTAAGATGGTAAAAGGAGCACCTATTGGAGTAGGTTATCATGGAGGTGAAATTGGAGCATAGTTAAGATAGAGATGCGAGATAGGTGGAAACATCAATGTGGTTTCCTAACCAATGCAGTAGAGGCTTGGTGCAACTCCAGTAGAAATGTTATATCTCATTTTTCGTACAAGTTTTTTTAGCATGTTGAGATGACATATTCAAGGTCAAGTGGTAGTGGGTCAACAAGTTAGCATGGGCCCAGATTTATAGAGGGTTGTAACTATTGAATAATGTATGGGATAGATGATGGATGCTATATAAGTACACAAGAATGTGCTTGAAGAGATAAGAAGGGACATGGGGACTATCAGGGAATATTTATTTAATGGAATCAGTAAGCTTGAGGAGATTGATTAGATAATGGAGAAAGCATTGGGTGATGCATGGGGCGATAATTTGAAGCATCTAAGGGATGAGTTGGATTCTCTTGTAGCCTCAAACCAGGAGAAGGAATACACAATTACAATATTGAAGAAGGAAGTAGGATAGAAATCAACTAGTACTTATTTGAGATTGAAGATCAAGGAACCATAACCATATGATAGGACTAGAGTGCTAAGAATATTTGGAATTTCTATTGGAAAGTGGAGCAATACTTGGATTAGATGAGTGGGTGTTCATATGAAGCAAAGGTGGATATTTTTTCTTTTTATGTAATAAGGAAAAAAAACTTGTGGTGGAGAATTCGAGTGGAGGATTTGAAATCTGGTCATATCATAGAGAGGGTTTCTACATGTGTGGAGACAAAGGAAACTTTGTATGTGTAGTTTGTTCTAGGGAATCAAGCATCAATCCCCAAGAATCACCTTATGTATTTGAGGCATATAGGAAGGATTCATGAATGCATTAAGGACTTCTCAAACCTTATGTTAGAGATCAAATATATGTCAGATGAATATCATTTGTACAATTTCATGAATGGATTGCAACCATGCTCATAGATTGAGTTGAAGAAAACACACTTTTGGGCTCTTGTATAGGTTATAACTATAGTGGATAAAATTTTTGATTTTTCAATAATAAGTGAATTCTTGAAGTAATGAATAAGAAGGAAGTTGGGTGATAATTTCAAGAAGAAGAAGGACCAAAGGAAGGTCAAGTATTCCAAGGAGGACAAATCTAACTAGAATGGTACTACAAGGGAGAAGAATCCCCTTTCATGTTAGATATGTGTAAAGGATCATTTGGTGAATAATTTCTTATTTAATCAGAAGATGAATGCTTTGGTGTAAGAGGAAGTGCCAATATTTGAAGTACAACAAGTTTTGGGAGAATATTTTATGAATAAGGTTACTAATAAACATGATCAGGTGAGGAATTCACTTGATTTTGTGAGTATGTATGTTAATGGTACTATGATGGTGGTTGTTATCACTCTCCCCAACTTCGTAAGGCTGATAGTAGGATTGTTGAAAGGTAATCACAGACCAAACTTTAGGTCAGGTAGCTAGCCCTACCTAGACCAGAGAGGGCTCTCTCTTTGTCACTTTAAGCACTCCAATGAATTGCTAAGTATGTAATGATTTTAGGCTATGAATGTAAGCTTAATAAGTATAATTTGTTTGATGTTTTGAATGTTGGATAGAAAATTCAATGAATGGACTGTAAATGAGGTTTTTAGGTCTGAAATTCAAGGTGAACCTGTAGATAATGTGTGAGGAAAGATAGGTATTTTGACATCATATTGATTATACATTAAGTGTAGGATGAAAATCGAGTAGATTTTTAATGAGCACCAAGGAGAATTCATTCAATTAAGAAGCAAATAAACATAATATGGTGAATCTTGTCTAAAAAAGAGCATGCATAAACATGAATTCTTCTCTCAAACTTATAAGATAGACATATATGAAGAATTAGACACGGTATTAAGCATAAAATGATAAAAATACATGAGAAACAAATATTCTCTGATGCATTCCTCAAGTATCTCAACACAATTCCTGCAAATCTATCTCTGATTTCATCCCACAAGATGATTACAAGAGCTCCACTGCAATATGAGACTATCCAACCACACTAAAAACAAAAGAGAGTCTAATTATAGAAAATATAGAATATTACACCTCATCAGGTAGAAATCCCATGAAAAATGGATCATAAATGAAAAATATGATTCATTTCCTAGTTTCTAGGGAGGTTAGAAACCATTCCATGAATTTTAGCTATAAACTAGGAGTGTTTGTCCCTTGAATTAATTACAAATTCCTTCATGATAGGAAGCAAAAAAAACCCAATAAATCTAATGAAAACTCATAGGACAACATTGCCTCGAATTTGTGACTATTTCTGAGCTTGACAAGTGTCCTGAGGGAATCTAATGCTGATATGTGACAATTCTGACTGAAGAATTTAAAAACAATTTGTAGAAGCATAACATAAATTTGGAGGAACTTTTGAGGCACTTTGAGAAGTACAAATCCACTTCTGAAAGAATGGTAAACTAGCCTTGTGTTTCTACTTTCCATAACATCTTGAATTTTTTTAAATGGACCACAGGAATGCCTTCAAAAATCCATTCTCCTAGGGCCCCTCAAAAGCGTAACAGAGGGTCCAAAAAGGAGGCAGAAACATGAAAAATGAGAGGTTTTTGAGATTTTTCTCCCAAATTTCAGCTTTTTGTGCCATGAGGGTTCCTTATATGTGATGTACTCATCAAAATACATCCATCCTTGCAAATAAATCACCATTTGGATGCCTCCAAAATAAAATTCAGAAAATTATGTTACCCTTTTGCAATGAGAAATTTCCAGAATTCTGCAAAAAATCATGTAAAATAAAAAAATTGCTCAGAAGTTCTCAAAATTTGGTTCCTTGGCACCTGTAAGAGATGGGCTACATAGCTAAGGAAGCTTTAACCAATAATTCTAAGCTTTCTTTTTCCCTGAGCTTCATTTGCACCTCTTTAAGCCTCTTCTTCACTTGTTTCAGCCTTATTTGAGAAATGGTGTCCCTGATGCGATAATGATTTGTCATGTGCCTTTGCAACTTGTTATCCCTTTTATCCTTTTTCAATATCTTCTCCATATTCTCATTAAATATTGATAGCCAAAGATCTATATCCTCATTTATCTCCATGGAAATGAGCTCATCAAAGGTCAACTCTTCATATTGATGAATTGACTATCTTTCTCAATCTAGCGTCATTTTGAGGTCTCTTGTCCTTGGTATTTTTGTGTGTATTTCAGGCTCCATCTCCTACATTTGGTCAAAAAAAAAAAAAATTATTGCCCTTACCTCTGTTCACCTCCATGTATGATTTGTACTTTCTTTGTAGGAGATGATTCACTTACAATTGAAAATTTTCTCGCTCAAGGAAAGTAATTCGAGATTGGGCAATGGAGAAGGCCTCTTTCAATTCTGCTATCTCTTTATCTTTCTCTTTGATGATGTATTCATCCGATATGACCTCCTCATGATATGATACCTCAAGCTCCAATGGCACTGACTCATTATGTTGATGCAAGAGAGGTTGCTCCTCTATCTGACATTGCTCAACATGGGTGGCAAGTGTAAGAAAAATCCTGGTAGACTTAGGCACAAATACTTGTCTCTTCCCTCTCTCATATGTGTGAGAAAATGCCACAAACCTAGGGACATATAAAGGTTGTATAGGCATACTTTAAGAGCCAATATCCGTTGGTTGTGTTGATGATGTAATAGGAAAGATAGAAAGTGTTGATGACATTCTCTCCAAGAAGTTTTCCCAGGTCATGTTTATGGATGACAAGTGATGCAACACAATGAGCTTAATTATTCCATGATGAAAGAGACTAGTATGATATTCTTCCCTTCTGATCTTAAACTTCTAAGTCATGTTATTCAAGCTCCTGTATAAATAATGAGTAAAATCAAGTGTTTTGACTGAGGTAAAATGAATCAAAAGCCTGATGTGATACCTATATAACTTGGAGAATCTTCATTCACAAGTGTACTTCATTATGAACATCATCAGAGGAGCATACTTGTTTCTGGGATGTCTAGAAGTAAAAATAAATTTGGGATCCTCTCTAGCATGAGGCTTGAGGAATTTCTTGTAGTTTTCAAAGTCTAGGTCCATACACTTGAACCACTGCTCTCCATGAGAAGGGATACCTGTAGCTGAAGCAATTAGGTCAGATGATAGGCTGATCTCCATACCTACAAGAGTGACCTTTCCCATACTGGAGCATGTTGCAAATAGGCTAGAAATTTGAATATGATACCCTCCTTCCATAAGCCTCTCACAAAATGTCAAACACTGAGTTCTTTCAAAGCACCTTATGGCCAATGAAAAAACATTAATCTCATGCATGGTGAATGGCTCAAGCCTAACATGGCGCCCTCCTTTGAATCTATTCTTATATATTTACATGGTTTTTGTCACTGGAATGATGAAAACCCTAGGGTGTCAATGAAATGAGTGAATGAATTAAAATCTGGTAAAAAAGAGTGTAGGAAGGTGTGAGCTTGGTGAATGAAATGAAGGGTCTTGAAGCTAAAACATATTCTAGAAAAAATTGAGTAGGTAGCATTGTATGCTAGCTTCAAGTTGTAGGTGTAATTAGAGAAAATGGATGTGTGGAAGGTGTCAAAATGTCTAAAACACAAGAAATTCCCAATTTTGACTATGAGAATAGCTTGTGCAATATTAGGGTAAGTTGGTGAGATGAAATGGGGGTGACAGGGTTGAGTAAAAATTCTGATAAAAAATAAGTGGATAGGGTAGTGTCTTGTATCCACAATGAAAGTGGAATGAAGGAAAATGGATGAGTTTAGGATGGTGAAAACCTCAAAACACAGTCAATTTCCAATTTAGAATGTGGGAAAAACTAGTGTAAAATGTTTTTTAGCATTTGAGGCCATGTAGTTAATTAAAAAATTATAAGAAAAATTTAGTGGATAGGATGGAACCTTACCTCCACAGTGAAGGTGGAATGAAAGAAGATGGAGGGGTGTAGGGTATTCAAAACCCTAAAACAAAGTCACCCTATGTTTTCATTATTTACTGTGTAAAATAGCTTAGAATTAGGGTTTTGATGGCGTAAAACATGTTATGGATGGAGATGTAGGTGACATGCTTGTGATTATGGAGCATAGAGGATGTATGGATATAATTTATGTGATAGGTTTAGGGTTTAATTAATGGGTAGGTTAGGGTTTTAACAATAATAATAATAATAAATGTATGTATAGACAGTGGATAGTGAACATCATGGAGAAGGAAATAAAAGAAGATGACATGCTTTTAAATCCTCAACATTAAACCAAACACTAGCATGGATGAAGGCTTACATTTTATTAGAGGCCACACCAAGGATGAAAGCACGAGATTGAAATTTTAGGAGGGTTTTCGAGCTTCAAAACACCAAAATTTTCCACCTACAGGAGCGTAACAATGTAGCCAAGAGCGTAACAAAAGAGTTACAGGAGCATAAAAAAGGAGTTTTTTCACTCTACAAGAGCGTAAAAAAGGCTGCATAGCACTCATGAAACACTCCATAAGGGTAACTCTTGCTACGTAGCGCTCCCATTAGCGTAAAAAATCAACTCGTGAATGAAATTCAACACCCAGAAACGTAGCAACAATGGTTTTTGATGAGTTGCAAGTGATTTTAATGAGATTTTGAGGGTTATGCTTTAGATGTTAGGGGATATGGAGGGAAAATAAAGAGAAGAGAAGATCTCTCACTCACATGAAAGGGTATAATGAATTAGATGAAGGTTGTTTTGGCTTTTTATAAACTTTCAAATGCCTCTTACCTTTTTCCTTTTGACACTTGAAAATGACCCTTTTTATCCCTTTGTGCACTTACCAATGACATGTTTCCCCTTCAAATGACATAAGAAGGCATATTTACCTAATTCATTCTTTCTTACTCTTCAAGTGACCTTTTCCTTCAGATTTTTTTAAAAGAGACATTAAGAACATAGTTTTCCTTTTTTAAGAAACAAGACTTCTCCTTTTCATGAAATAGTGAGACTGTTTTTAAACACCTTTGAACTTTCACATCTTGAAAATGGCCCTTTTAAAAGAAGATTAGGTGTCTTTTAAAACTGGAAATGAGTCCTTTGTCTTAGAATCAAACAGTAGGTCAAAATTGAACTCCTTTGAAGCTTTGATAGTCAAGATGAATTCTTGGATCCTTTCATAAGACAGTGAGACAAAATTGTCATTTTTCATGAGACAGTGAAACAAACTGGAGTTGTTTGGAACTTTTTTGAACTTGATCCATATGAAACAAGAAATATGGGTTTTATTTCATATTCATAAACATTCTTGCTCCTTCATTAAGGTTTTATGAATGAAATGGAGGGTTTTTGCCTTGTGTTTAGTGAAAATTTGAAGATTTTTCAAAGGCAAAGATGAACCTACACTTTGACCTATATGAGATGGAGTGACCTAACCCTAGACCTCTTCAGTGATGATGATGGAGATGATGACCTTGAAAATGGTGGCGATGAATGAAATGAAGGAGAAAAAAACATGATTCCGACCTCTTCAGTGACCAAAATTATTTTATGAGAACTGGTTCGAAAAATCAAAACATTTTGACCTATATCTTTGTGGAAAACAAATGAAAGAGTAATTTGATCATTTATATACCTGGGATAATATTGGCTATGATTTATAGTGGGGATGCTTATAAGTTTATGGGAGAGGATGTGGCTGGGGATATTGGATTGAAACTCAAGAAAACCTACGCCTCCTTCATGACTATTAATTCGAGAGAGATGTGTGTGATTGGGAGGTTGAGGATGTTCCCATTCGTATTGGTGATTGGAAAGGAAAGGAAATATTCATCATTATGAATTTGGATGACTTGAGCCAATTTAGTGACTTCATTTTTTGATTGCAAAGAGGGTAGTGCATGTTCCACATATGGGTTGTTTTTCCCTTCTACCAATATAGGGCGAGAATTAAGAAATTATGGCATTCTCTTACTAAACACATCCATAAACCTAGAATAGGAAGTTGTCACACAAAAAACCCCTTATGGTTCTCTTATCCTTCTTCTCAACATGATACCTTCCAATTAAAATACATGTTCATATGCTTCATCTATAAGTTCCTCTCTATTTTCAATATTGTGGCATTGTCTCCTAAATTAGAGCTTACCAAATATTTTCACACCTTTCCCCATACTGACTTCCTTTATTTTATGTATTTTTTGGTAGTAGGACCACCATATTTTCGTATAAAAAAATTTTTATGAAATTTTTTGAAAATAAACTAGGTTTTGAATAAATAACTAATTTTTAATCGAGCTCCTACTTATTTTTGCATATCACTAGGAGGTATTCATGCATGCCAAAGAGGTCTCCAAGTTGACCTAAGAAATTTAAAATAAAATTTATTTTAGGGGCACCACGTTAGCCTAGCTCATGAAAGGGGGTGTCTCTTGGGTTAATTTACCCCCATTCGACTAGTATATATAGATGATGTGACATCTCATTTTCTACACTAAGCTCATTTTCTTCTTCATCTTTCTGAGTTATTTTGGACAAATTCATGTGTGGAGAAAATAAGGATGAGTTGCCTATTGATGGAGCTAATTAACTAATATTTGACCAGGCTAAAGAGTTGACTGTAGATTGCAGGAGTGGACTACAACCATAGGAGTTTTTGTAGCAACAAGAGTTGATTACATATTTTAGTAGTTAACCGCAAGCTATAGGGTTGAACACAATGTTGATCGTAGGGTCAAATTTTGACCACAAGGTTGAATTTGATCATAGATTGACTACTTGACTAGTGTTGAAATTTGGTTGGTTTGACCAACATTGAATTGCTAGATTTTGGCCAAGTTTGACTGGTATTTCGAATTGGATATTGGCACATATTTCTAGAAAAATTGGATTTTAAACCTTGCTAGAGAATAATTTCTCTGGAAGAAAATTTTTTGGGCTTTCCCCCACAGTAAAAATATTATCTTTATTGTGCATGATTGTATTTCTACGATATTCTCTATTTTTTTTGCATTTAATGTTGATATTTTCTAAATTTTATTTTCTCAATGATACCAATGGCATAATAATATTGTGAGTAAAATCATTAGGAAGTAATTATCTAGAGGAAAATAAAATCCTACTGTGTACCTTGTAGAAAATTCAACATGGTATTCGAGCTTTGTTGAAAGAGTAGCCTTTTAAGTCAGCCTAGGACACAATATTCAACAACTTGATTGGATTTTGAATCTATTGTCAAAATGGCACCAAATCTCCTAGTTGAAGTCAAGTTAGATGGTGCCATCAAATTTAGTACTTGTAATACCATGATACTCCTTATATTGGAAGATAATGAGGTTTGAAATCATGTGCAAAAATTTATTCCAAACCCATAGGGAGCTGAGGAGAAAGCCAAGTATAAGAAGAATGAAGCCAAGGCTAAAAGAATCTTGGTGGATTCTATAAAGGACAAATTTATTCCTCATATTTATGCATTAAATAATAACAACGAAGTATATGATTCTCTAGTAAGATTCTATGAGAGAAGAAACACATTTATAAATTTAACCTTGAGAAATCATCTATGTACTGCCATGATGACGAAATCATATTATGTTATCTCATATATTATTAGATTCTTCCAGATCATATATGAGCTTTTATTCATTGGAGATTTTATTGATGATAAAGATCTTATTACAATGGCTCTCAATGGATTCCCTTCCTCATGGGAGCCTTTTACTCAGAGAATTTGTTCACAAGAAAAATTTCCCAAGTTTGATAAAATATGGATTAATTTTATCCAAGAGGAGGCCAAATTGTTGTCTAGGAAAAACTTGTACAATCTGCAAGATGAATAAACTCAATACCTTGTAGCTCATACAAGGAAAGAAAAAGGAAGATGGAACTTTAGAAATTTTGATAAGAATAATACATAGAAGACCCACTTAGGATCAAAAGAAGAAGGATATGTCAAAGGTCAAGTGCTTCAATTGTCATGATTTTGGACAATATGCCTCCCGATGTCTTGAGAATAAAAGAAAAGAAAATAAACATGCATCAAAAACCAATGCTGATGATGATGATGATGATGAGCATCCACCTTAGAAGAAGTAAAAAGAATTCTTCCTTTAGGATCTACTACCAGTTAAATTTTTTGATAGTTGTTTCTCTAGGAACATGACATGTTTTCGAGCTTCTATTACAAAATTTTCAAAGAGGGTGTTGATAATAATCAACTATTACTTAATCAAGAGTTAAGTACATCATTTTTTTCTTGATTATTACTTTTATTTTTATTTTTTGGTTAGCCTCTTGTACTTGAATTTTTCTTGGCTATAATTTTATTTTTTTCATCTATGGCCTCTTGAGTGGACTCTTACAGAAAGTAAGAATTAAGGAGATTGTCAATGAAATGATTCATACAGTATATGGAAACATCAAGAAGTACAGAGAAAATTTTGTGGAAAGAGGGTTCTCCAGGAAAGAGGGAGTGGACTATGAGGATATTTTTACTTTAGTTGCTAGATGGTCAAGTTCTTGTATGGCCTAAGAGCATAGACCCAGATAGAGTGATTATTGTTTAAGAGGGAGGATTGCGTATATTTTTAGGACATTTAGGACCATGTCAAATGACCAAAAGAGGCTTCCAACTTTGAGGAAGTAGGTGGTCAAGCATATTGGAAAGAAAAACCTTCCAAGAGGATGTCATGGGCTGAGATTGTCAAACTAGATGCTTAGATATGAGAGGTCTCTAAAAGTAGTATGCCTTCTATGAGGACCATTCTTAGGCATTAGGATATGCTTCAGTGATAGAGGGAGCAACAATGGTATAGGGGGCATCCATGATTTCCATATGAGGATCTACTTCAGTGTCAAAGGGAGCACCTAGTCAAGGTGACTAGAAAGTAGCTATGGATATGGATCCAGTGAAGGAATCTAATTAGTTTATGGTTGACCCAAGACATGAAATGAAGGATGTGTTGAGGTACCTACATGGTACAATTGGATATTTTTTGAGATATGTCTCAGGTGTTGAAGTGAGGTTGCAAGGTTATACTAATTAAGATTGGGTTGGGAGTGCACAGGACAAAAATAACACGTAGAGGTGTTTCTTAAACTTGGAATTAGGTATGATTTCATAGTTTAGTAGGAATCCAAATTCTATTGCACTCAATACAATATAGGAAAAGTATATTTCAACTAGTGTCACATGTCATGAAACAGTGTGGCTTCGAAAGCTTCTTGTATGATTGTCTCATCAAGTCTTCTCATATGAGACATGGTGCAAAAGGGAGCAGTGAAGCTCCAATACATATCCACACATGAGAATATTATAGACATTCTCACCCATCCTATGTTTAGATTGAAGTTTACATAATTTATTGACAATATTGGCATTATGTAGAATGTCTCCCTCATTTAGAGGGAGTGTTGATGTCTTTTCAAGATTGGACAACCCATTTTGTGAGAAGCCATGAAGGAATTTGGTTGGGTCATGTTTATTTAACCATGGGAGATGGATACATTCACATTATAAGTATATAGAAGGACTTGGTTGGGCCATTTGACCAAGGGTGAATGACCTAGGGAAACTGTGGGATTAGACATATCTTCTCCTGAGAATCCAGAAGGAATTAATTTGGTCGTGATGATTTAACCAGAGAAGATAGATTAAATTAAGATAAGAATCCATAAAGGACTTTGGATAGGCCATGATTATATGTCCAGGGGTGAATGGTACAAGGGATCCTCTCCTGCAAAGCCATAAATGACCTTGTCTAGGTCATGATGATTTAACTATAGGAGATTGATACATTTACCTGAAAATCCTTAAAGGACCTTGGCTAGGTCATGATTATTTAACTAGAGGAGATTGATACATTTACCCAAAGATCTGTAAAGTATTTTAGCTAGGCCATGTTGATTTCTTCATGGGAAAATGGCCTCGGATATTCACATTTCCTACTCCAAGATGGAGCGACCTATAGATATACCAACATAGAAAGCTCATGAAATTTTCTTGCGGAGGAGAAATTTCAACTAAGGGGAAATTTGTTGCAACTAGGGAGAATACATTCCTCACTAATAGGGAGTATTGATTTTTTTGTATCATCGAAAGGTATTCTTGCATGCCAAAGAGGTCTCCAATTTATCATAAGAAAATTAAAATAAATTTAATTTTGGGGCACCAAGTTAGCCCAACTCATAAAAGGATGTTTCCCTTGGATTAATTTACCCCCATTCGACTAGCATATATAGATGATGTGACTTCTCATTTTCTCCACCAAGTAAGTTACTTTTATTCTTCATCTTTCTGAAGTCTCTTAGATAGTTGCACGTGTGGAGAAAAGGAGGACGCATTGATTGTTGACCGAGCTACTTGAATGAGATTTGACCAGGCCATAGAGTTGACCACAAACTGTAGGAGTTGACCGTAGGCTTCAAGAGTTGACCATAGGCTACAGGGTTAACCAAAAGGTCAAAATTTGGTCACATGTTCGAATTTGAGCACAAGTCAGTTGTTTGAACAATGTTGACTTTTGGTTCATTTGACTAGCATTGACTTTCAGGAGTTTAACGAGGTTTGACTTGTATTTTTGACTTGTATATTGGCACAAATTTATAAAAAATTATATTTGTAAACCTTGCTGAAGAATAATTTATCCTAAATAAAAAATTTTGGGTTTTCTCCCAATTTTGTGTTTCCCAAGGTAAAACTATTGTCTCTATTATGCATGGTTGTATTTCTATGATATTTACTATTTCTGATGCATTTATTGTTGATATTTTATGAAGTGTAATTACTCTCTGATATCAGTGACATAATAATACTATGTGTAAAATCATTAGGATGTAATTATCTAACAGAAAATAGAATTCTACTTTGTACCTTGTAGAAAATTCAACAACTCGTCATTGTAACTAACATTTTGAGTGGGGAATATGAAATGATCATAACTTCTATGATACTTATTTGATTGGTTATTATGAATATAACTATTAAATGCCACAACCACTACATCCATTAGCTTTGGTTTTATGTAAATTTAGACACTATATCAATATATATCTACTTTTCCATACATATGACGAAAAAGAACCTAAAATAATTGAGTTTAAATTGGCTATATCTATATCTATATCTATATATATATATATATATATATATATATATATATATATATATATATATATATATATATATATATATATATATATGGTTTCTTTATTATCCCAATGGAAGGTTTATAAAAAAAAAACATTCTAAATACCACCATCCTCTTTCTCCCTTGAAAAAATCAAAAAAAGAAAAAATATTCTTCCTCTACGTACCCAAGAATAATCTCTAATACCGTTTATTCTAAATCTTGACAGGTCAAAGTTCCAGTGGAAAAAGAAGGTGAATAAGTGTGACCTAGCTCTAACTTCTCAAGACCTGAAAAGCCAATGGTATCTGGATAGCGGTTGCTCAAAACATATGACTGGAGACATAAGAAAATTTATAACTTTGGACGAAAAGAAAACTGGTAATGTTACTTTTGGCAATGATAAATCAGGAAAAATCAAGGGAAAGGGCTCAGTCAGCTTAGATCATGGCAGAGGTAAGGCCCAAGATGTACTATTTGTAGATGGGTTGAAAGAAAATTTGTTGAGTGTCAGTCAAATGTGTGATAAAGGTTGCGAATTTCTTTTCAGAGCACAATACTGTGAAGTCAGATCAAGCACCATAGGTAAGACTCTGCTCAAATGTGTTCGAACAGAGAGTAATGTTTACATAGTGAAAGAGGAAGATGAAGCATGCCATCTTAGAAAACTTGAGGAGTCATGGTTATGGCATAGGAGATTGGGACATCTCATCTTCGATCGTATCATCAGACTGAGCAAGAAGAAAGTTGTCAGAGACATGCCAGAAATAAAAAGGCCTTCTAATACCATATGCAAATCTTGTCAATTGGGAAAACAGACCCGCACATCCTTTAAGGCCAAATATGAGTTATCAAAAAGAAGACCACTCCAGCTTATGCACATGGACCTGTGTGGACCTGTAAGAACTAAAACAGCAAGTGGAGAATCCTACTTCATGCTAATAATAGATGATTTCTCCAGAATGACATGGGTTGCATTTCTCAAGAATAAATTGGAAGCACTGGAGAAATTTAAGATATTCAAAGCATTAGCAGAAAATTAAATAGGACGCAAGCTAAAATTCATCAGATCAGACAGAGGCGGTGAATTCACAGATTGTGACTTTGCAGACCTATGCAATGAAGATGGGATAAAGAAACAATTTACTATTGCAGGGACACCTCAGAAAAATGGAGTAGCAGAGAGACAAAACAGGTCTATACAGCAAATAGCCAGAGCCATGATGCAAGAGAGTAATATTCCTCAAACCTTCTGGGCAGAAGCAGTACAGACAACCGTGCATATTCTAAACAAAGCCCATTTAAGGCCAAGCAGGGACAAGACTCCCTATGAATTATGGCATGGTAAACCAGCTTCAATCAAGCACTTTAGAATCTTTGGAAGCAAGTGTTATATAAAGAATAATGATGAAAATCTCAGGAAATTTTATGTAAGAGAAGATGAAGGGATATTTCTAGGATATGCATCCAAAAGTAAAGGGTACAGGTGCTACAACAAGACTCTTCGAAAAATAGTAGAAAGAATTGACGTGAGATTTGATGAAGAATTTCCAAACAATACAAGAGGTACAGACTGTAGTAGTCCATCAGAAAACCATGAAGAAGAAAACCAAGATGATGATGAAATAAGCAAGACAACAGAAGATTTTGAACTGAGATCGAAAGACCCCTCAAGATACACTCAGAAGAACCATCCAGAAGATCAGATCATTGGAGACAAGAGAGTAGGGGCCCAGACAAGAAGGCAGCTAACTAAACAGACAGAAGAGGTATACATAGCCATGTTATCACAAATAGAGCCAAAGAAGTTTGAAGAAGCCAGCAAGGACAAGTATTGGGTGAATGCTATGAATGAAGAATTGGACCAAATTGAGAAGAAAAATACCTGGGAATTAGTCCCTAGACCCACTGAGAAAAATGTCATAGGCTCAAAATGGGTATTCAAAAATAAACTGAATGAGCAAGGACAGGTAATCAGGAATAAAGCAAGACTTGTTTGCAAAGGATATTCACAAATCGAAAGACTTGATTACAAGGAAACATTTGCCCCTGTAGCCAGAATGGAAGCTATCAGAATGTTTCTGGGCTTTGCATGCTACCAAGACTTCAAGGTATATCAAATGGATGTGAAATCTGCATTTCTGAATGGAGATCTAGAAGAAGAAGTCTACATGGAACAACCAGAAGGCTTCTCATTAACAGACAAAGAAGACTATGTATGCAGACTAAAGAAGGCTCTATATGGACTAAAACAAGCTCCTCGTGCTTGGTACTCAAGGCTGGATAAATACTTGCAAAAACAAGGCTTTAAGAGAGGAGGAGTAGAAAACAATCTATACATAAAATCCCATGAAAATGAACTCCTGATTGTTGTAGTATATGTTGATGACATTATGTTTGGAAGCAACAGAGATGAGCTAGAAAAATGGTTTGTTGAGGAGATGAAATCATAGTTTGAAATGTCTATGATTGGAGAGCTCAATTTTTATTTAGGACTTCAAATTCAGCAAAAGAACATAGGTACATTTATCTCACAGGAAAAATACTTAAAAGAAATGTTGAAAAAGTTCAAAATGGAAGACTGCAAACCTGTGTCAACTCCCATGATCACGGGATGCAAGCTATGTGCTGATGATGGATCTGCTGATATAGATCAAAGACTCTATAGATCCATGATAGGAAGTCTGATGTACCTAACAGCATCAAGACCAGACATCATGCTAGCAGTAGGGCTTGTGGCTAGATATCAAGAAGCACCAAAGCAAAATCATCTTCTAGCAGTCAAAAGAATATTCAGATATTTACAAGGAACAATACAGTTTGGGATATGGTATCCAAAAGGAAAAATCCTCACTTTGACAGCATACACAGATGCAGATTGGGCCAGTTGTGTGGATGACAGGAAAAGCACAAGTGGAGGTGAATTTTATCTAGGAGAAATTCTGGTGGCATGGCTAAGCAAGAAACAAACATCTATCTCTCTTTCTACAGTAGAAGCAGAATACATAGCAGTAGCAGCATGCTATACACAAGTCATGTGGATGAAACAAACCCTCCAAGACATGAAGGTAAGCATTGATGAACATATCTCTATCAAATGTGATAAACAAGTGCTATAAGCATATCAAAAAAGCTTGTGCTTCATTCAAAA
Organism: Pinus albicaulis; assembly: GCA_034641835.2. Classification (NCBI taxonomy): domain Eukaryota; kingdom Viridiplantae; phylum Streptophyta; class Pinopsida; order Pinales; family Pinaceae; genus Pinus; species Pinus albicaulis. Next base: position 41,061,145 of record CM076574.1, read on the forward strand.
ACTAAACATATCCCAATCAAGTATCATTTTCTTTGAGAACAAGTAGCTCAGAAGGTAGTAAAGCTGGAGTATGTACCAACAAAAGAACAGACAGCAGATATATTTACCAAACCTCTTGCTAGAGAACCATTTGAATATTTGAGAGATAGACTAGGGGTAATATCTGTAGATGCTACTCTATATGAAGAGAAAGCCTAGTTTCAGGGGGAGAACAGAAACGAAAATATCATTCCAGGGGGAGATCAGCTAGCAAGGAAAGCATGAAAAAGGTCCTCAAGATTAGTGCAACATGGGCAAGAGTTCAAAGCACACCAAAAAAAAAAAAATGAGCAACCCCTTGCCATTGATGTCAAAGGGGGAGGAAGAGCAAGCAACAAAAGGAAGGGTCCTAACAAGTAAGTAGAGGAAGTGTATTACCATCAATGCCAAAGGGGGAGACTATTGGAAATATTGTCATTGATGGCAAAGGAGGCAGCAGAGGCAGAGACAGAAAAAGGGCAGCAGTAGAGGCAAAGGGGAAGACAGCAGGTCTTTACACGGAGCATGAGAAGAATAGAGGGAGAGTCTATTTACAGAGACAGCGCAAAGGAGACAGCATAGATGGCAACTGTTGAAATAAAATGGTCAAGCAGCAGAGGCGGAACCAGAGGAGGCCTCGAATGATTTGTTTTTTCTTGATTCCTTGACGATGACCTGCATAGAGACTTGCATCGAGCTGCATAGTGTTAGGAATCCATAGAGGGCAATTAGGAGAATAGAAGGCCATTAACTTTGAAGATCTGGTCGAGGACTAGAAGATTGTAAGAAATTTCATTTATATGAAGAACCTATTTATTCTTATGCGCGCATTCCTGTTGGTCTTATGTGTACATTGATTTATTCATGGATGGCTGGATTCCTGTGTTGAGGAATTAATATATATATATATATATATATATATATATGTATAGTGTATGTGAGGAATGGTTGGAACTCTAAAGCCAACTGTGTAATTGAATTTTGATGTATGGGAGGTTATGGCGTTACTGCACACCTTTGGTAGAAAAAGGGGAGATTGTGATTGGGTATTGGGAATCTAGCCTGTGCAGCCAACTTCATAATGGGCAGAGGATACCTACGGTGCTGGGAAGAAGCCCCATAATGGAGTTCTGAGATTCTGCACTCGTTAGAAGATGCGAGGTTATGCCATCGATCGTGTGGTTTGAGTTAGAAGTGTCGAGGTGGATAAGGAGGGACGTTAATCTCAGTTCGATTATTCTAAAGCGATGGCATGGTTCTGATATGAAACATTAGAACTATGTGACGAAGATGTTTGACTACAAATGAAACATTATTAAAGAGCACGACAAAACCCTGAGGGAAAAGGAGAGGAACCACGAGCGCTGTGAACAGTGAGAATGGGTTTGGAACACTCGACGGTTTTCATCGCACCGCTTTTGTACGGTAAGTTGTATTTACAATTCGAACACGATATATGCTATGAGCTGACATGTGGTCTTAAGCAGGTTGGAGAAACTTCTCTCATCACATGGCTATTGTGCGTTTACTGTCAACAGTGAAATGAATGTGATATCGGATTATGGTCGTCGGATCTCCCACCATCAGATGAGAAGGGTGTGTTAAGAGGCTGGGCCCCAGTTCATCGCATGGCTTCTGAGAGTTAAATTTCATATCGTTTAATTGTGCGATTACCATAGGATCGGAGGGTTGGAGCGCGATAAGACATGCGTCGTTGGATGTGAATGGGAAATGAACTCCTGTGATCAACCACATATATGTTTTAAGTTGTGGGCCCGAGGCAATTACATAGGTTATTTTTTGAGGTTTCAACCTTAGTCGAGGTGTATATTAATGTTATAACAACTGACGCAATGATATGAAGTTTTAATAAGCCGTGGCTCAAATCAAAACCATAATATATGACGTAATACCATACATTCATGATAAATGTAATATGAAGTGTTGGCGGGGTTCATTCCTTGGAGGTTACGCCATAATCATTACACGATGAGTTTAACAAGTTACAAAATGGGTTTTGGTACAAAGTTTTCATTTTAATTATAAATGTTAGTGAAAGCAAAAATCAAAGGCTATTATAAATATTCTTAACATTCAAGTGGGGGCCATATTATATTATGGATGTTGATATTATAAAACGTCGGATATCGATTGAAAGGCTTTGGTATATGTTGTGGGCCAGACTTTTATGTGTAAAGAGTTATATGGTTATCTGGGGATTAAAATAAATGTTTAAGCTTTGGAACTATTATAGTTCACACATTATTTAATAGAGCGGGGATGTAGTAATAAGGTGCCAACCATATAACTTAAACATATGCATTGTATATGACTGCTGTGCGCGGGTTAAAGGAATAAAAAGGAGAGGTATACATATGCATTATGCATTCGTTGACAATTGAAAAGCTTTAATGTTAAAAAAGTGAGCACAGTATTTTGATTTTTTATTAACCAAAGTCAAATTTTATATTAACGAATCTTCATATGAGCGCCTATACAGAGGTTATTAAAGGTTTGAAGTCGAGAAGTAGAATCTCCACAATGAACAGAGATTGTCCAACTTAGACAGATTGTGGACCCTTTTTTAATGATTAATTGATGCATGAAACTTTGAGATTTTTTGGTGAGCTAAACTTATAAAACAGGCATATATATAGCAGATACACAACTACAGTGGGCTTGGAGAATATGTACAGAGGTAAACAAAGACTTCAGAATTGAAGATGTATGTAGCGAAGGGATTTAAAATTATAGTAAAAAAGTGTACATGCACAGGTGCTCAGAGTTGCAGTAAACAGAGGTATGCAGGACAGCTGCATGACAACAACATAAAGGACAAAACCAGTAAGCCAAGGGCTGAGTGAAGATTTATATACTGTAACTGGAAATGTAAATGTTTTAATTTTTTTATATTGTTTGTGATGCAAAGGCAAGTATCCAAAGGAAAAGAAAAATCTCACTGTAACATTGAAATTTGTACACATTGTTATATTTTTTTAAATGAGTTGGACAAAGGAATGAGAAGGCAAAAGCCAAAGAGTCATGGTTGCTCACTCCAAATTCCTTGTGGAATGAAAACAGTCATGTGATGAACTCTATATATAATATCAACTTGATATGAATATAAAGGTTAGAGAGAGTAAGAATAGATAATGTAGAGTACAGAAGATTGAGGCAGAGAAGATAAGGAAGAGAGGAGCAGAAAGAGATGCTACAGAACAGAGCTGATATCTGAGAAAAATCAGCAAACATTTCTTTTGATAAATTGAGGAAGTTGTAGCTTCCCTATCAAGTTGAAGCTTGATAGCTGTCAGTTGTAGCTGACTGAGGTTGGAGCCTCCTGTAGGTTGGTGCCTGCAGAAAAACAGTGGTGAGAGGGAGTTGGAGCTTGCCTTTGCATCACAACAATAATAAGATGTGGTTTTCTCCCTTTATGAGTTTCCACTTATATCTGTTGTCTCTATCTATGTTACCTATGTGCTGAGATGATTTACTAATTCTGCTTAATGTTTGTTGCTCTCATAATAAGTTTGATGTCACATTATTTTAATAATTGTTGCAACATATTAAGACTGTTCATATACTAAGGTTGGTTATACAAGCAAGCTGTAAATAAGTTGATGAAAAATTTAAAAACTCATATATGTGTTAAACTGATTCATCCCCCCTCTCAGTTTAACTAAGAATTCAACAGTAATTCCCTTTTATCCATATTTGTAATGAGTTGTAAAAACATGTTGAAGAAGGTTATATTCTTCATATATTTTGATCTACTTATCATAATAAATGATATGTACCCATTGGATATTATATTAACAAGGATTACATGGCATTTTTCTAAAAAACAGACACACACAATAAATATGGATGGAGATTAGTTAGTTCCCTAATTAATAAAGATCAATTATAAACATCATATGAGGGCATTAAAAAAACTAGCAGCTAATTTTTGTGTTCCATGTGATAAGACAAAGGGATCATACACAAATTGAAAGGCTATAATGGACACAAAATTATACACATTAACTACAATATTTGGAGAATAAAAAGGAAAATTCATAAGTTTAAGATAAGGCATATTGTACTCAAGAACAAGTGAGATTTATGAAAATTAGGGGGTATTTTAGAAGGCCAACGTGGCAGTATTGGAGATATATTAATCATATTAAATGATACAACTCATAAATTTATAAGGAACGACCTATGAAATATGGATTGAGTTTCGTAATTAGGGAGAAGAAAGATTAATGCAAAAGGAATAACTATATTTAACTTTGTTAGAATGAGTAAATCACACATGAAGTACAACAAATATGAAAAAAAATCGAATCTATATGATCCTGTCAAATTACTACCACTAATAAATCAATGAACATAAAAGCTATCAAAAATCATAAGGACACACCTAAACTAACAAATAAATTATTGTAACATACCATACATTGAATGAGTATTTATATGAGAAAAATCAATCTTAACTTGATCAAATTTATATAGAGAAGGCCTTTGAGGAGGCATTGATAATTCCAAAACCTGTTAAAAAAAAACTAAAATAACTATTTAAATTTAAAATTAATATTGAAAAATGGTTTTATGTATGGGTGTAATTTCATCTATATAATTTATGTTATTGTTGCAATTGAACAATTTTAAATTTAGATGTGCTTTTACCTTTATTCTAATTTTTATGTGTTTCAAGTCTTATTTTTTATCATGCTAGAGGAATCTATATTGTTGATTCAGTTGGTTTGAACGTCTATAACAAATTCATTTTTCAATCCCTAGCTCAGTATTAGTAAAATATGTGACTCCTAAGAGTCCCATAATGATTCATTTTGTAAAATATGTGACTCCTAAGAGTCCCATAATGATTCATTTTTCAATCCCCCAGCTTAGTATTAGTAAAATATGTGACTCCTGAGAGTCCCATAGCATTTCTCAAATTGCTGCTAATGCATGCATATTTTATTAATAAAATTCAAAACTTATCTCTCTACTTCTCTCCAATATTAACAACAAGTACGAATATGAGTTAACAGTATTTGTGAATAAAAGAATTTTATTTATATTTTATTAAAAATAAAATGAATATAGTAATATTAAAAGTATAAAGATATTGGAAAGATCATAAAAGTACAATGAAACAAAAACTTTATTAATGAATGAAATAATCATCACTATAATATATAAATAAATACACACTAGTTATAATAATGGTATCTTATCTACCTAGAAGACATGTGTCTACACAAAATCACAAAAGTCTCATCATAAGTTGCTTCAATTTCCTTTAAACATAATGTCTAAAACCATAAGTGGGAAAACCCCAAACTTACGAAATGAGGTGGTAGAAGCAGTGTAAAATTTTGGGGCTTAGTTGATATGCCAATTATTTCATATGAACTTTGTGTATGAGATTTATTAAACTATTGAAAATATTACTTTGATATCTATGAGTTAGACAACCTCACAACGAAATATTTTTAGGCCATGTCAAATCCCAAAAATTCATGTGAAATACCCAAAAATGCATATAAAGTTTAGAAATTCAAAATTTGTTACAATAGTAGAAAAGGCATATGTTTGTTTATAAATCGGTTGAATATTTTGGTGGTCGTTGTTAACCATTTGGATTAATTATATCTATTTAACAAGTAATGGTCCTAAGTTATGTAAAGTTTTTTCATTAGTGAGATAAACCTCTACTAAATCAAATTCCTAGTGAACCACTTGCTTTGGTTTAGAAGTCACCCCCACTATGATAACATGATATACTTATTTGTATGTTGACTATTTCCATTCTCCTTTATGGCCATTATCGAGTCAATTATAGCCTACTCAATGTAGTTAGGAATGAATTTTTATGGGCCAAGAGCTCTGCCACCTCTTAGATGTCCAATAAAGATGGAAAAGTTGGTCAATGTTGCTGCACATTAAACCCAAGTCAATTCAAAAACATTTCTCACCCACATCCCTTGTTATTGTGTAAGGACCATATCAAAGTGGCTTTATATTACTATTTGACCCTATGAGTCACTTTTTATAACTCTAACTGTAGAAATTTATAGAAATTCTATATCAATGGATTCAATCCAATCTTGTGATGTACTGAAACAAGGTATTGAATCCTTCTACAATATTTCCAGAATACAAAATACGATCGCTCAATCACATGCAAGTAAGAGAACGAACTAAACCAATCGCACAACACAAGATATTCTTGGGGAAACCAACTTCTCAAAACCCTGCTATCATATGTTGTATAAAGTTAAGGAATCATGAAACAATACAATTATTTCCTTCTCACAATAATCTCCCACACTCTACCAATTGTCTCACATTGATCTAGGAAAAATTGGACAAACACATAGCCAATTCTCAGCCTTCATTATGCATGCCTTTCTCATGCAATTCCTAGGGAAACATATCCCTATTAAATAGGAAAATCAACATTCCTTTATTGCACAATCCATCATGGCTTCCTCAAAGCTTTATAATTTCACTCGAGCAATTCTCTAAAAATACAACTAACACTTATGTTCCCTTTAACCTTTGTCTCAACTGGGTCCTCCTCAGAACTTAAATGCATGCAGTTATTAATAACGAATCATCATTTATCTGATTGATCACTACATGTGAATTAAGTCTAATTTAATTCACTGGAAATCTCACTAATTCATTACTCAGTTAGAACTAGTTAAATTGATTTTAAGTCAATTAAGTGAGTTAATTGATTACACATGCACCCCATGAGTGCATTAACTGCAACTGGACCCCCAAAATATTATGATCACTCTACATGCCTCATCTTAGACCCTCAACTCAAATTTCTTGAGCTAACTCAGTCATCATGACTTAGTTATCTTATACAAGTTGTTATGAGATGAAATTACAATTTATTGTCCAATTTATTTAAGGGAAAAATAAATTATACACCCATATTCCTCACTAGTGTGTAACTGAAATTCCTCACCAATGTGTGTGTATTTTTTGTCCTTTCTGGTTGCCAATTTCACTGTTTCTTGTTGCAAATTTCAATAGTAACCACATTTTGTCACCAACCTTAAGTTTATGTGGAACTCGATGAAAAATATAATGATTTTTTTGTTGAATGTGTTGGATTTTCTCAACACATTTGGTTTCTGTATATACTTCAATATTATCATTGGAGGATTCCCCCTATAGATATAATAGGTAGATCTATGCTAATTAGATCTAATGGTCGTGACACCAAGAAAACATGAAAAGGATTGTATTTCATAGCAAGATGAAGGGATCCATTTTAGCTATGTTGAACATAATGAAGGATTTTATCCCATGTCAGTGTATGATTGGAGTTGTACATAATGATTATTTGTACAATCAACCTATTAGCTACTTCTATTTGTAAATCAATTTGCGATTGGATTAGAATCAATTTGGCCATATTGGTGTCCATCACTAACCATAAAACATACCAAAAAGGAACATATTGTTTCTTCCTAAAATAATGGTACATTGTTTCCCAATGAACACAAACATGCTCTTAGTAGTGGCTTCATCTTGATAATCTTCTTGAAAGGTACTAAAATGGTCTTCTTAGAGAACCAATCAATAACTAGAAATACATATCTGTTACCATGAATAGTTGAGGTTATTACCAACATATAAGTCTTGGATATTGGAACCCAATGCTTTTTTGGAGTAGGTATAATGTATAACCACTACTTCATAAGGGTAGGATTAGGAATGGAACAAATTGTGGATGATTCGAATTGTTGATACCCTATCACAAAATTTACAAGAACAATTACTTCTATAATACAACCACTAGTTTCTCATGTCAAACTGCCTTACCACCCCAATATAATGTACCTCCAATATCCATTTCTAATTCTCACTTAAAGGAACATGTAATTGGGCTCTATGGCATACAAGGCCATATTATAGGTCAAAATCTAAAACTTATTTTCTTGCACCTAGTGTTTGATATGTGGCACTAAAATTAGGATTTGTTTGATATCAATGGGGCTACCCATAAGTCTCATATAAAAAAATAATAATCATTGTTGTTAATGGCACAACTAGAGTTTGAATGCGTAAATATACAACTTGGTGTTTTTGTTTAAAGTGAAATTTCACTTGCAGTAACAAGCTACCTTAAACTAACAAGTATGCTCAAGGCTTTCCCAGACAAAAAGAGTTGTAGCCAAGGTGTCAAATAGGCCAATCCCAATGCATGCATGCATGCATACACAAGAAATCATAGAGATGGAGAAGGAAACATACCTTCTATTAAGAGAAGTTTTTTTTTTGGTGCAACTTGGGGAAAACACAAGATATATTTTCTCTTATCCACACTCTTGAATACCTGCACACAAGAAGCAAGTTACCAAACCATATTCCCTACAAAAATGTTAGCACTAACACGTAGCCATACTAAAAATATAAGAATAAGAAAACAATATGAGAAAATGAAGTAGTGGAGGAATGGAATATCATGTTTTTATTACACCAAAGCAATGTTGTACATCATCGTGCTCCCTATGGTATATGCTTGCAACCCTCCTCTCACAAACAACTCACTGTTCACTTAGGCAATGATGATGGTTTATCGCAAGGAAGCCCATGGGTTATCAATTCAAAAAAAATTTGGCATATGTTATTTTTCCTCCTCCATTGATATATGGAGAGATTTATCTTATAGATATCTCTAAGTCATGATCACATTGAATATAAACATGTAATATTCCTTTTTCAGGATTGTTCATAAAACATGCATCAAAAATGCATTTCCAGCAACATATGCAATAAAACAATGAAATGATCACTTGGATCCCATAGATGCATCCATCTAGCATCTAACTGCAATAGGAGATCAGAAATAAATGAAACTAGGTGGGTTAAATAGACCTCCCACACTAGAGTAGCTGAAAATGCTTAAAAACCCCAAACTGCATTTTACCGGAGTTGCTGCATCAATGGACTGCGCAGTCTAAAGAGGGTTTTAGCATAAAAATATGGGAGAAAAATAGATCTACTCATATATTAATGAATAATGTTGAAGTACAAAGATCTAGTCTCCTCATACAAAATACAAGAGAACCCGGCAAGGGTTTCTTGTCAAATACTCTACATACAATGTGATCTTCAAAAAATTATTGAATAATCACTACAACACTGAATCACAATAGCATAGAAGGCTAGAGAGATATATGATCTGATGTAGAACCCTTAAGGGCTTCCTTCCATGAAAGGATGAACCTCTCAATCACAAGGAAACACTACAACGGAGCCACCAAACCATGCAATGATCACTACATCCAAAATAACGCACTCCCTAGCAGAAATAGCGCTGGGAGGGTATGAGAAATGTGTGGTCTGATACCACAGATCTTAAATAAGCCTTGGAGCTCTCCAAAAAGATCTCTCAAGTGAAGGAAAGCTTCCTCCAATGAGAAACTAGCTCAGAAGCCAGGATTCCAATCCCTTCCATTGCTGCACCGAGCAACACTACACAATCTCCAGCAAAGTTCTGCTGATGAGGATGGCTGAAGCATGGCCTGAAAAAATTATGTGGAATGATGAATAAAAACTCTCCCAATGAGCTCCTCAAAGGAAAGAGGTGGGATTCCTGCCCAGGAACACCTAGTGCTAAACAACACTGCAGCTTTGCTAAGCAGCAAAGCAACAACAATTCTTGGCAGCCAAGGATAATAATATACAACATGATCAATAATGCTACCATCCTCTTCCTTATATAAGATATATTTTTCTTGCCCTTGGCCCCACTCACTTAGGTTACTTCTAACCCAAGTTACATCTCCCTCAAAATTGCATTATCCATCCTAAGATTCCTCCTCCACTAAAATTGCACTGTTGACTTGGTCAAAGCAGCTCCAATTTAACCCTGTTCACACATGGAGGTGTCTTATTGAGCTAGAAAGAGTGTCTCCTTTCACACTTGGAGTGTTTTTATCCTCCTTAGGAGACTTATGGGCTTTTCTACCCATTTATTTACCGACTAAAGCTGCTGCTAACTCTAATGTTCCATTAAGCTTGGAAGCTAAAATTGTGGGAACATTACAGTCCTCCCCTCCAAAATATTTGTTTGTCCTCAATAAAATGCACAAGGAGAGAAAAATATCTCCCCTCCTACTCATGTGGCCTCTCATTAATAGCCTCCATCACTGCATCAAGAGAATCTGTAAATAAACTGTCATCCCATGCTTCCTTCCAAGTGTGCAAAGCCAAAGTGTCTGCATCAATCAAAGGTGGAAAGTGTGAATGGAAACCTGCTAACTATCTTAGGGCCTCCACAAAGTATGAGTGATGACCAACATGGTAAATGAGTGCTTCCCTCACCCATGCTATCATCCAAATGAAGTGAGTCACCCTCCAACATGGTAACTCATGAAAAGTCTCCTCCACCTTGTGCTCCTGAAATGAAGTTGGGTTGACTGAATGTACATGATAGGCAAGAGGGCCTATCCCACACTATCCTCCTCTCGACTCATGATAAGTGTAGAGGGCATGCTGAACTTGGGCTGAAACATGATTGCCCTTGAATGGCAAGAAGAATATTGAGCCTCCAAAGACTCTTCCTCCAAAATCATGAGTCATGCCAACCCAAACCATTCCATTCAAGATGAATGGCACATCATCACCACATGGCATATAAATCAGAAAATGGCTGAAGGTTATGTGCAAGTTTGGATGATACATATGGTCTCTCTGGTGGATACAGCGTAGTTCTCCCAACTGTTGGTTGTGAATGTCATAAGGAAAGTGGCCTTGCAACAAGTTACAAGCTGTATCTGTTTGTTCTCCCAACATGGGAAAGTAAGCATCAATGTCTATCAGTTGTACATAGATAAAATGAAAATACACTTGCCCAAGTTCATGTATAGATGGGCTACTATCATCATAAACATTGTCCCTAAAGTGACCATGAAACCCAAAAATACTCTTGCTCCTTTGAGGAGCAATGCATTGTTCAAACATGGTGGGAAAGTACAAATACTCAATAGAGTAATCGAAAAGTACAGAAATGAATTTCCTACCATACATAGTGAGTAGGATAATAGTGAGGTCCATGTATAAGCTCCCCCATGAGGATCCCCTCACAAAAATCTGCAAGAAGAAGGGATACACATACTTTTTGGAACACTCCATCAATAAAAACATACTCCCATGTGACAGCACTGTAGGCCTTAAGAATAAGGCTCCATGACTTCTTCCTTTGACATTCCATATTCCAAAGCCATCCACCATCATGATGCTATGTGAGAAGATCATCTTCTGGCATTGAAGTCTCTCATGATCCTCCAATACTGAAGGGTAGCCTCCTTGCACCATGAATGTGCCTTTCTTCTCTTCAGAAATATCATGAAAAGTATGGGAAGCATTTTTCCCATACTCTCCCAAGTGCAACCATAGCAACAAAAATTTTGTTTTTTGTCTCTTCTCTCCCTCATACAAGCCATAGAGCAAGATCATGATGGTAAACTTGTATTATGTCACAACAAACCAATCATCCATGAAGTGCCTCCTCAAGTTCTCCAAGTGGTTCCTCCCACAAGAAGAGAAAAAGTGTGATGTGGCAATCATGGTTAGCCCATGGTTCCTCCTAAAATGCACTGCATATAAAGTGAGGAGAATCATACTCCCAATGGGCACCTCCAATCTCAATCCCACTCTCCAAACAAAGCTCCCTATGAACATATACATATCAGCAACATATGGAAGCAAAGTACAATGAGGACAAGTTTCCAAGTGACAACCAGAGAGTGAATCATGGTCCCTCTCATGGAATCAACGCAGTGCATCCTTGGCCTGCATCAAAATAAGAAATAACAAGTTCTTTTCCAGCCACTTGTTTGCTGCCACATTCATCTCATAGGATGAAAACATGAAGTTACAATTTGGTGCCAATGGTGCACACCAAGAGACATATGGCTTCCCCCACAGCTCATCAAAAGGATAGCCAAGATTAATGCTACAAGTACCTGCAAGTACATCATCATACAATATGCAAGAATAAATATCTCTTCTTTTTACATCATGTTGCTCAAATAAAGGAAAGAAGTACAATACAAAACATGTAATGATACCTCCTCCATTGTGTACTTGAGGTCTTGAGCTGAAATGGCTCAACTAGAAATTCTCCCTCACTCCCAATGAGTAGGAAGGTGGCTGTGACATCCTCTCTATCACCATTCGGGCTATGCATCTCTCCATATGTTGATATATGTCATACTGGATTCCCTCCCAAGTGAAATCCTCCATCAAATGGAAATATGCATCAAAGTGCATCGAAGAGAATTCCTCATGTGCTGCATGTAGCAGCTTCTCCTTGAGACTAGAAGATCTAGTCAAGAAGAACCTGCCATAGGAATAGATGACCACATCATCCACCATGTATCTGTCATCTCCATCTGGGTCATCAAGAATCATGCATGCACCAAGATCCTTGGAGTACTCCTCCAAAAGCTGAGACCTCCAATAAGGATCAATCCTCCTCAAAGACAACATTGGTGATCTATCATGTTAGGCTCTCCTCATGCTACTGCCTGCTACTTTGACATCCCCCATGCCAAAGTCTTCCTTCAAACTATTCACCTCTCCAAAAACCAAGAGTGGTGAACTCAAAGACAAGATATCTCTCATAAACTGTAGATCTGGTGGCCGCCTTGGTGGAATGCCTCTATGTAGTGAGACATCAATGTCAAGAGTAGACTGTACATATGATTGGGAAACTTTTCCCTCGCCCTTACTCGCAAATAATTTTGCCTCTTCCTTGCATTGGCTCTCTGAAACATAGAAGGGTGTATACCTCTCATCAAATGATGTTGCTCCTCCTCCCTTTCTCCTTCTTCCAGCTTCAATGATGCACAATCATGTTGCTCACTGATTGTTCTTGGACCTCTATGTATGAGATCCTGGGGAACTTCTTGCAAAGGCACAAGAATCCCTCCTGTTGGAGCATGTGCTCCTCCTCCCTCTGCATGAGGCACTGGATGTGATCTATATGTGATAGCGTTGTTTCCCCTCTCTTCTTCATCAATGTTTGTAGAAAACATCTCAATAATTGGATCCCTTTGTGAAAAAGTGATCCCCATGCGCTTTTGTTCAAGAATATGAACTGGAGGTTTTGCTCCCAGCAATGTGTAATGCCAGACATCAGCTCCTCCCATCCATCTCAAGATAGCTCTGGGCACTTGACTACGTTGTGCATCATGGAGTGTAGTTGCATGCTCACACTCACCATGTGCTAATCTAGATTCAGCTCTAGATTCAACCTCCTTTGGAGATCCCATCTCCAATCTCATTTTCTTCAGCTCTCCTTGAAAGCTCTTCATATAGTTTGGAAGAAGCTTTGTAAGCTTGTATTCCTTTCTTCCTGCACATACTAAAGCTTTATGGATTTTTTCCATCTCTCCTTCTTCTGATAGTTGGATCTCATAAGCTGAGCCAGAGATCATGCTTCGATACCACTGTAATATTCCTTTTTTAGGATTGCTCATAAAACATGCATCAAAAATGCATTTCCAGAAACATATGCAATAAAAAAGTGAAATTATCACTTGTATCCCATAGATGCATCCATATAGCATCTAAATACAATATGATATTAGAAAGAAATGAAACTACGTGGGTTAAACAGACCTCCCACACTAGAGTAGCTGAAAATGGCTAAAAACCCCAAACTGCATTTTACCGGAGTTGCTGCATCAATGGACTGCGCAGTCTAAAGAGGGTTTTAACATAAAAATATGGGAGAAAAATATATATACTCATATATTAATGAATAATTCTGAAGTACAGAGATCTAGTCTCCTCATACAAAATACAAGAGAACTCGGTAAGGGTTTCTTGTCAAATACTCTGCATATAATGTGATCTTCAGAAAATTACTAAATAATCACTGAAACACTGAAGCACAAGAGAATATAAGGCTGGAGAGATATCTGATCTGATGTATAACCCTCAAGGGCTTCCTCCCATGAAAGGATGAACATCTTAATCACAAGGAAACACTGCAACAGAGCCACCAAACCATGCAATGATCACTGCCTCCAAAATAACGCACTCCCTAGTAGAAACAGTGTTGGAAGGGTATGCGAAATGTGTGGTCTGATACCAAAGATCTGAAATAAGTCCTGGAGCTCTCGAAACAGATCTCTCAAGTGAATTAAAGCTTCCTCCAATGAGAAACTAGCTCAGAAGCCAGGATTCCAATCCCTTCCACTGCTGCACCCAACAACACTACACAATCTCCGAAAAAGTTGTGCTGATGAAGATGGTTGAAGCATGGCCTGAAAACCTGATGTGGAATGATGAATAAAAACTCTCCCAATGAGCTCCTCAAAGGAGAGAGGTGGGATTCCTGCCCGGGAACACCTAGTGTTAAACATCACTTCAGCTTTGCTAAGCAGGAAAGCAACAACAATTCTTGGCAGCTAAGAATAATAGTCTACAACATGATCAATAATGCTACCATCCTCTTCCTTATATAAGATATGAGTTTGCTTGCCCTTGGCCCCACTCACTTAGGTTACTTCTAACCCAAGTTACGTCTCCCTCAAAATTTCATTATCCATCCTAGGATTCCTCCTCCACTAAAACTACGTTGTTGACTTGGTCAAAGCAACTCCAATTTAACCTTGTTCACACATGGAGGTGTCTTATTGAGCTAGAAAGAGTGTCTCCTTTCACACTTGGAGTGTTTTTATCCTCCTTAGGAGACTTATGGGCTTTTCTACCCATTTATTTACCGGCTAAAGCTGCTGCTAACTCTAATGTTCCATTTAGATTAGAAGCTAAAATTGTGGGAACATTACAAAACATCTCTTTTACCATGTCTAGTCCTTTAATCCTTATCCTATTTGAGTGATCAAATTTGAACTATTTTAACCTTATTCTTGGAAATTATTTCTTTTTTGCTCCAACATAGTGTAATTAGTGCATTATTAGTTCTCTATTGCTTTATGCCAGACTACACAGAGCGTCGTTTGGACTAGTGTTGTTGGACTATAATGTAAGGGGAGCATTGAAGGCACCAATTGTGAGTTTTTGGAGCACAAACCAATTTCTACATCTTGAATTTCAAGACTTTGTTCTAGTAGGCCCAAGGGAGTGACTTTTTGAGTGATAGAAAATGATCCCTAATGTATGAGTTCAGAAGAGAAATTTATGGTCGAAATACATTACAATAAAAGAAATGAATGAGGTGGATGGAGAGACCACAAATAAAATACCTGAAAAAATAATACAAAAATAATAGTCATATACATATTAAGTACATACATTATGTAAGAATACCGATACATGGTATAGATATAATAGAGCATGGTTTCCTACGTACAATATTGTGGAATCATGTCATCAAGGAATCAGAATGATACAATGTAGATATCTAGCACATTAGCTATCAATAAGGCTAGGAAATAATGTGAGTGCGCCCAATGATGGCCCTCAAAGTACATATACATTGTCCATTGTAGCTTGGAGGAGTAAATGTGCATGAGTGAGGTAGCCCCATGTTGTAAGGTCTTGGACTTGTCTCGATGGTATGAATCTACTACATGAAAATGGATGAGTTGATGTTGAGCATGAAATGATACCATCTAATTAGTAGGAATTGAGGGATATTGTTAACATATGCAAGGGAGAACATCAATGATTAAAATGGTTCCAAAGGTACCTAACACAATATATAGAGTGAAAATGAATGATTTGATGTCAATCACTCTTAAAATTTGTCAACATGGGCCAAGGAGGAAAAGCCCACTATCAATTGTGAGGAAACCTACCACTCAAGACTACAAGCTCCAAGGTACTAGACTATTTCTAAATCTACATTATTGATAAGGTTTTGATGTTAACTGGAAGAGATCCATTGACGAAGGGCCTTGATGTCTCCCCCATAAATTGACACAAAAGTGAAACCAAGATCATTTCTCTAACGATAAAATCTAAATAATTAATGCATAACCGATATATGGATGGCCGGAAAAAATGTATAATGATACTTATAGATGGAAACCTTTGGCTTGGATTTTCCTTTAACATATAATGGCATGACACAAATGTGAACTTAGAAGCATAGACTAAATAATAGAAAATAGGCATAGTGGAAACATTGGAGGCGTCACCACAACCCATAGATTAGAAGGGTAACTAATTGGGTGAGTTATTGACTCAATAACAGAGTGATTCAACTGAAGTTGATGGAGTGGATATAAAGCTCAACAAAGATCAAAGGTAAGAGGATTGTCGAAGAATGTAACCAGTATTGGTCTTCATAATTGTACATGAGTCATAATTAAATATATTTATCAAAAGAAATAAAAAGAAATTTTATTATAAAATAAATTGACTTATTAAAGCATGGGTTTCATTCTTGGGTCAATTGTTTTTAGGTAAAGGTATCCATTGAAGTCTTCTAGGGTTTATGTCAAGTGTCCCTGTCCATGTCAGATTGTAAAGAACCCTTATTGGGTGTGGTGGTGCTTTTGCTACATAGATGTACCAAAATGCACCTCTTTAGCAGCTAGTTGTTATCTGCAAAAGAACACAGAGAAGAATGATGTTACTATTAGTGAACAACATAAGAAATGTAAACAAAAAATACACAAGATACAAATTCTAAAATGGAGAAACAACCCAATAAGACAAATGGAGAAATATACCTTTATTAGGTGCAAGTGGTATAAAGAATGCAATGCTAAACTCTCGTGAAGTGAGTCCTTTGAGCTATGGAGCTCAAATACTTAGAATAAAGGGGGGTCCTTTTCTCAAGTCCCTGCAAGTATCTCCTCCCTCTCTCAAAAGGATATTGATCATTTTCAAATGGAAAATATCTCCCTCATACTGATATTTTGGATGGCCAACACGTGAGTCATTCCAATCCTTCTGTTGCTACACTTGCAAGCTGGTTTTCTATGGAGAAATTTGGCTAGTATAACAATGTGTCTCCTTTTTTCTCTTACCATGGCCAATTTATATAGAAATTTTTGAACTTCTCTTCCCTCTCTTGGCCCAAGATTGATAGTGACCCAAGATCAGGGAGGAGATTCCTTTGTGGGCTTCATACCTCCTCAAGGTGGCTTGATTTCGACTGTCCTTGACCGTACTGGATGGATAACCATCCTTTTAAAGTGTGTCAAGTGGTCTCAAATGATGACTTTTTATCATCTTCAGGACCGCGTGACTATCAAAGGGATAGGCATGTTGTGCACAAAAACCCTTTGTTGCTGGTGCATTATCCACCAATTTCCTAACTGGACCTTAGGAATTTTTAAAATTTTCCTTTCTTAATGTATTTATTCTCTAAAAAACTTTAATTGTACCTTATGTTTGACATTTTTCTAATGTATTTTTCCTGTATGGTTTTTTGGTGTTAACAGTTGCACCCTGATGTATGAGGTCTAGGGAGAACTGTATAGCTGAAATACATTACATTTCATTTTTTGTGTAATACTTTTGAGAGAGAGAGAGAGAGAGAGATTAAATTGTTTTAGAACTAAGTAGGGAGACCCCTTTTCTGAAGTAAAAAATACACCACGCTATGTGGGAAACATGCAAGAGATAAAATGATAAATATTTCAACTAGGAGGGCATGTCCCATGCTTGTGATGATGACTAGTTAACAAAATCTAATAGATATTGGTTCTGTCAAGTCACATTGTGGCAGGTGTCCTGCTATTGGTTGATGACAATGATTACTAACGCCCTCCGAGGTTTTTTTTATGTGCATAGAAAATTTTAATGTGGCACTCCCGTGCATTGGTGAGGTAAGGAATTTTTGAAGGAAATGCTTAGTAATGGCATGGTTCTTCGACTATTGGGGACCTTCCTCTGTAAGAATTGTTGAAAGAGATGCTCATTGATTATGGGTCTTTGAATAATTTTTACAGAGTGCAACAATTTTCAAGTACGATACCATCTTGACATGAAAACTTTATTGATGTCGAATGTCAAGAGGATCAATTCCATCAGTAGGTGATGTTTATTCCCACTGTGCCACCCGATGATGCCCCTTTTAATGGTGGGGGCTCATCCAAGGTACTACCTCCTTCCTAGATAATGGTTGTCGGATTCGACAAGAAGGAAGAATTGACCAATAAATTATAAGTACTGTTAAAAGGGACTAGTGTTTTTGATGAAAACATGGCTTGATGTGATTGATTAACAAGACATGATGGCGAGAGATGGATGAATTTGGTGATGATGGTTAATTGGCCCAAGGTTGGAGCTGTAAATGTGAGTGGTGGCATTCATAACAATTTTTGATGGGGGGGCCCTGGTGTCAGTAGGAAATCCAAGGTAGGTGTATGTTTGCTATGATTAACAAGGTTGGGTGTGGTAAAAAATGTGAAGCTCCGACCAAGGGTGATTTAGGGACTACTTCCAGGTAAGAAATTCAAATGGATGTGTGGAAGTTTTCTCGTAAAAGAATCTTTGTACAATTTCCGAGATAATATGAAAGTGGTTTGGATGTACAAGCACGGAGATGGGTGTCCCATTAACATGAATGATCTTGCACAATGATGTGAGGAGGGTGTTTTGTTGAGGGTGGGGGGCCCATTGGTTGGTCTCGGTGTGAGAGTGATGAGGTGGATGAAAATGTCACAATTGGGCTATGCTTATGAAGGTGTGATAGGCCAAATGTGAAACATGGTGATGCATTTTGGGTGATCCACTTGTAGAGAATGGTGGCCTCGGAATAGGGTTTTAACATTCAATGAGTAAAATGATTGGTGTTTGATCATGGATGTATGAACATAAAAATGGTTCTCAGACCGGAGTTTTTGGCCATGGATCTGGATATCGACGTATGGTCTACATGAGTAATGGATGCCATGAAAAGTGTGGCTCTACCAACTGAAAAGGGTGTTTATCATGTACAAGGTGGGGTGATGATAAACATGGTAGGGTGAATGAAACCTATGATTTTATTATTTTGAGGAAATTATGTCAGGATATGCAAATATTTTTAGGGAATCTTGTCATGCTGAGGATAGAATGATACCTTCTCTTGTAATTTTGTTGTCTGGGACGTATATTGATTTGGTGTGCTTGTAACATCTGCATCCAATACCCTAAGTGAAAGAATATTTTCCATACAAGTATTTTGAAACGACTTGAATTTAAAGTAATAAGAGAGGGCGTATCTGAATTGTAGTATAGAAGGGGTGGGCGCTGGGCCTGAAAATGAATTTATATGAAACCTGGATTTATGTTGTCCAAATTGAATGTGATGAAGTGCTCATCACTGTGTTTCTCATGGTTTTGTGATTGGGTACTCTGAGCTACAGTTGTGGGCTTTTGAAAATGGTAAAAAGGGCGATATATAGGCCAATATGGCCCATTTTCAAGTCATTTGTGCTTTCTGAGTGTCTAAGGTTAGAGCACAACCATCTTCTAGATATTTTCCTGTTGTTGTGGTCAGCCAGAGCACCTAGGATTCACACGGTCATTGCTAGGTAGGAGCTAAAACATCTTGATACTCATTTTTGTCATTCTCATGTCTAGGTGGTCTCTACAAGTGTGATATTGTACGAATCTTATGTCCATTTTTGGGTAGGACCGTGCAGGTGATATAATATGGTGTGCGTGGTCCCCGCACAAAGGGTTCTATTTGCACGGAGATCCCATGGGTAGCCAATTTTTAGCGCGCTATACTGTGTGCCTGTGTTTGGTGCATGCACGCGGTTAGCATGAAAAGAGGGATGTAAGGCTCGGAGATGTCATTTTTTAATGAATTTGATGTTTTTTTGGTATAAAAATCAACATTTTTGGTGTTTACCTTGATGGCAGGATGTTGTGGAGAGAGCGGTACTGGCTTGATATACACACGACGGTGGCCCAAAATCCACGTGCTTGAGAGACACTGGCTCGATATGGATTGCTTAATTTTTTGCAGAGAAAAATATTTAGATCTCAGGATGCATTCTTACGTTACTTGTTATGATGTTGGAATAGGCAGTGACATGTTATGGTATTTCGTCGGAGAGATGTGGTTATCTAGCTTGAGACTGATATCTACTTTTTGACGGGTCTCTTTCCTCAAGGGGAGGCACTCCCACATCCAATCCCTCTTGGGGGAGTGAACATTCATTACTGGGCTGAGGCAAGAAACTGCGGTACTAACCCCATTACCTGAGGTTGTATCTGAGTGAGCTCTATCACTGATTTGGATGAGCGAGCTGCTTTAGCTATGATAGTTCACCTATCTGGGTTGACATTGACCCACCAAGTATCAAGTCTGCATATTGTAGTGCTACATCGACTATAAGATGGTCATTTGTTTTATTGGGCTCGTTATGTTTATCAGGGTATGGTCACTCAGTTGGCCAAAGCACAGAGGGGTTTCATGAATAATTTTTCATATGAGATAATTCTTTGCAGCATTATGTATGTGTAGGTTGTGATGTTATGACCCTTTGTGGCAGTGCCTTTAGGCCCTCAGGGGATCCTTTAATGCACTGATGGGAACCTGTGATGCCCTGTAGTGGTGGGGGAGAGGCAGGCCGATATTTGGATGCGACGATTGGGGCATTTTTCGAGTTTAATCCACAGTTATTCCTCGAGTTTCCGTATGTGGGGATGGATTTCGGGGGGCTCAACACATTGGTCTCCCTCTTGACTATGCATGAGGACCGATAGGTATGACCTTTTATGTTTTCTGCATTTGAGAGTTTTATTTTTGTATATATATATATATATATATATCTATCTTTGATGGTGACAATAATATTTTTTTGTTTTATTTGCAGATGTGGGGTTGATAGGGCGTCCTACTTCTCGCTTGGTAGGTCATCAGCCTAGGAGGAGGGATCCACCAGGGGTGGGTCAGGCCCAACTTGGGGGTTAGGTTAGTGTTGGAGGCCCCTCAGGGGAGGGTAGCAACGTTGCAGTTGCTAGTGAGGATGCTTCCCTCTTGGCGCATGCAGGGGAGGCAAAGGCACATGTAGCTGTGGGTGAGGAGCTGTTTGCGGCTACTGATATTCGAGTATTAGCGGTAGAGGCCAAAGCGGCAGATGTCGAGGGTCGACTGGGGCTTGCTAAGGCTCGGGCTGAGGCCACAGATGCTCGTGCTCTGGATTTGGCAAATTCATTGAGTCAGCTAAAGAGGTTTACTCATGGTTTACCGACCAAGGGTTTTGATAACCTAGCCAATATATGGTTGGAGACAGTCATGACCTGGGAGAGGGCGCATCGCTTGACTTTGCATTGAGCAACACTTGCTACCATATTTTTTTCTCCTATACTGGCGTCAGGTGCTCACGTAGGTCCGGAGGACCCACCAGGCATTACTCAGCCCTAGAGATATTGTATGACCATGGAAAGAACCCACTATGAGGATGCTTACCTATGTTGGTGATATGTATATTTTTTGACTGACGTGATAGTTAGTGACTTGTTTTTGTATACTGGGACACATATTTTTTATGTATATATGCGTGATGTATTTTTGCGGCTCTTATGATGTGTCTATGGTTATTTTTAAATTTTTTTATATGTTTATGATGGATGTTATTCTTATGATGGGATTTTTTTTTTTATGGATGATGTTTTACACGAGATGCATTCTAGTCTAGGATATGGTTATCTATGCAATCGAAGACCTGATTTTGATCTCTTGGTATATGTGTAAATGTAATGTGATCAAAGTGGCAGACCAATTGTCGTGCATGCAATTAATTCCTAAATAGGCATTAATCTCGTACTTGGAAGGATTGGTTTAACTACGATATCACTAATTGGGAATCAAGAAAGACATGTAAATGGCTAATTCCCTAGTTAAAGGAATTTCTCATCAGCCCAATGAGTTCATCATATTCTGCTTGATTATTTGTGGCTAAATTGATACATAATCCATTGGCGAGGAATGGTGATTGGCCAAGAGAGTATATGGCCAAGGTGGCTGTGGCTAAATTTTGTGACCATAGAGAGGCTCCATCAACGAATTCAAAATATTAGATGGGCATATGATTCATCTGTGACACAAGATCATTGTTTTTAGAACAAGTCCATGATGATTGTGGTCATCAATATAAAAAATTGATGTTATATTCATTTTAACTCTAGAGTACTGAGGCTTTATGCCTTATGGGTGAAATTTCTTGAGGTACATCCCATTGATGGGATTGGTTAGGCATGTACCATCATAATTTGAAAAAATGTATGCTCCTTTGAGGAGACAATGTTTTATGATGTAAGGACCCTTCCATAATGTTTCAAACTTCCCAAGTCCTAAGGCTTCTTTTGCAATATCATAGCCAGGGACTAGCTCCCCCTCGGAATATGAGCGAGGGGTGATGTTACAGTTGAATGATGCTTTCACTCTCTTCTTGTGAGACTCGTTGTGTTGGAGAGATTCTCGTTAACTTTCGTCAACGAGTTATAATTATACCAACCGTTGTTCTAGAGGTTGAGTATCAATGAGAAGTTCGATGGCTGTGTGTAATTTTGGTATTTTTTACTTAATTGGAAGCACGAACTCCACTCCATATACCAACGGGAAAGGTGTAAACCCTATTGAGAACTTGACCATTGTGTGGTATTCCCATAAGCCTGACAACACCATATGGTGTTATTTGGCTCTATGGTTGTTTACCATGCGTTGTAACATTGTTCTTAGTACTTTGTTAACAAATTCTACCTTTCCATTGGACTGACGGTAGTTGTTTACTCAATTTAGTGTCTTAAATTGCTTTCATTAACTATCAACTAGGGCTAGTAAGCAGATGAAGTGTGGTGCACCATATGTGATTAAGCAACCTATTCCTTACTTCATTGTGTTGTGTTTTCTGTTGTTTTTAGGGAGTTTTTTGTTCTTTGAGATCTAAGGATGGTTAATCTAGAATATGAAAAGACTTAAGTGAATCTAAATTAATTTTAGAAGGAAGAAAAGGAAGTGTACTAAAAATATTCTATTTTTCATAAAATCAAACCAAAATCTAAGGGCTAGTTAAGACCTATTTTTATAATCAAAGCATATATCTATTTTGTTTGTTAATCCTAATCCATGGATCTATTTCTAAAAAAAACTGAGATTGAGAATTACAATGCCTATCTTAAATGAAAGCAGAAAATGAATCAACTATTGTACCTTCAGTTATCTCAACATTAAATTGTTAGGCATGACCCTATTGAGATGGATTTTAGAAACTATTTGTACTTTAGTCTGCTAAGGTCCTAGAATAGAAAACAAGGAATGAAAATGAAAATATCTAAGATGTGTTTAGTTACTCCAATTATTCAATTTGTAAAGAGTGGCCTTCTTGAAGTAATGTTTAAGTAACTAATTACACTTGTTTGAACTAGAGAACTAGGAAAACTCTGTAAATGAATAACTTGGAAATTGAATTACATTTAATCATTCAACCATCCCTTCTTAATATGTTCAGATCAATTCCTTTTAAATTTTGTTTTAGGAAGATTATTGTTTGCAATTAAGTGACGGTCTTGAAAGTAAAATCATGTAAGATCTAACTAAAATAAACTAAATGTATAGTTGACTTGTCAGCCACACTCAAATGTGAAGTGTTTAACCTCTTGAGATGCCTTTGGAGAAATCAATTATGCCTTTAGTCCTTGGCAATAAAATGACAAGAAGCAAGATAAATTCAACTACTGCATATGTGAGATATTTAACCATTTAATGTAGAAGTTAGCACATTGAAAATGGCTTTCATAAATATCAATTTGACACAGCAATTGAAAACTCTATTTTAATGAAAATAAAAGGCAGGAACAGTGAAGCTAAAAAATTATGGTTTCTTAGCACTTCAATCCTTATCCCAATGTTGAAAACAAAGTTTGTATTTCCATGAAATGTTTTGGAAGAGCAAGTCTGCACAATTTCAATTTATCATTAAACTATTTGAAAACTGGAAATGAGGCATAAATAGAAATTGCTAAACATAGTAAAGGAAATCTAACTAGAAAACATAATAAAAACATCCTTCAGAAGTAGGGGCCCTCTGCTACTGAGTTGGTTGACTCCTAGCTTGTCAAAAGTGCAATCAAGCAAGCATTTTGGTAACTGAACTTATTTAATAAAACAAAGTCTGGAAAATAGAGTATCCACTTTAGAAATCTAAACTATACTGAACTTTCTCTCGGTTCTATGGAACCACTATTTAAAGAGAAATTACATAACTAATTGCCAGCTAAACTAGCTACAGGTGTCTATCTTGAATTACAATTGAAATAGGATTGTTGGACTCATGATTTTCTTCGAAGAGAAAATCAGGAGTCCTAATTTTGTAGGTAACGTTCTTTGACTTGTAACTTTGACCATGATTTTAGGCTCCTTTTTATGTCGATCGGGATCAAATGAGCAGGATAGAATCCATGTAGGAAATATTCTAGAAACAGCCATGTGGCCCAATTCCTCAACTGACACCTGAAACCTGCTAAACCATAAGAGTGGCTACGAAACACATGATTAGCTATAGAACAGGCTGCATTCTGTAGCTAATTTGCAAAAAACTTATCAAAATAGAAAAATCATGAAAATATAATATGACAATAATTTAAATGTATCCTTGAGACAAAACCTTAGCATTATTCACTGATTAGGGTTTATGAACTTATGGAAAAGTGGTGGAATGAGATGAGAAAAGTATAAAGGAGAGGATAATCATGAGGTTCAACATACACCCACTGCAAAATCATTGCATGCCCTCATGCAATTTTCCAAAATTATGAGCTATTATCCCTTATTGCATGTGCTCAGATACTTCAGCTAGGACATCAGACCTTATTCTTCTGTTCCTCTTTGAAGTCAATTTCATTCTTGGCTTTTTTCATAATAAGTTTGAACTTGAGGTTTATGATTGCTCTGTTCAGTCTCTTGTTCTTCTTCTTCAATTTCCTTTTTTCCTTGTGCAATATTCTTAGCTGCAGAGTAGTATGATCATGCATTGCTTTGTCCAACTTGTTTTGTTCCTTCAAAATCTCATTTTCCTACTTGATGTTCCTGTTCAATATCTCTAATTCATAAATATCTTGCTTAAGAGAATCAAATAGAGGTTCTTGTGGATTGACAGGTGGTTCTTGGTTCATTGAGGCACTTCTTTCCAATGACTCTACATAATCATATATTTTCTACTGAACTATATCCATACTAGGAGATCTTCTACTGGGGCCTTCTTCAAAATGATGAACAGGAGATTTTTGAGGACTGTACACAGGAGAATTATCAATAGGTGATGGAACTGGGGTTTATATTTATGAGCTCTGTCCCTTTGGATGGTGTTTTCTTCATGATGCCTTGGAGTCTAGAGCTCCTTCTTAGTTTTGGAGGACCTTCATTCCCTTCATTTTTAACTTCACTCTCTTTCTTTTTCTTTCTTCTAGCCTTAATTGTTTTTTAATTTTTGTCAGTTCTTCATAAATTAGTTTCTCATCATTCCTATGTAGTGAAGTTTCAGGTCTCTCTTCAAAAATTACATTAGTTTTCTTTCTTTTACTTCTCCTTACATTTTCTTCCTTGGGCGGTGATTCTGGTTGTTCTTGAAAATGATTCCTAACAAGGAAATCCTCCCATTTGTCTCTTATGCTCCTTAAGTGAAATTCAATCAATATTTTCACCAAACCATGATGATGCATAGTGGTCTCTATAAATTTTATTTTCTTGTGTACATTTGAGGCCATTCTCCTTAGACTATTGAGCAGAAAGAAAGGAAGGTTGATTTCACTATTTTCTAGAAAATTCATTAACAAACAGATATGATAAACATACATGGTTCCAAATCTTCCTTCACAAGTTATGAATTTCTGCAAAATCAAAAGCATATTTCTCCATTTTCTTTTAAGAGTTGTACTTGGGATTCCTTTTCTAAAGACTGAGACATCCATACCTCGGTTTTTAAGTATCACTTTCCATGATTCATTATGGAATTCTTTGTTCTTGAACCATCTCTCTCCATGCCTCATAATTTCTGTTGCTTCAGCCAAGAATGACTCTGTCACTGCAAATTTAATGTCCCCAATATCTACTTCGGTTCCATCAAAATACCGAGCAAATGATTTGGTAATTTCCTTATGAAAACCATCAAAATTTTCTATGAACTTCAACCATCCAGCTT
This sequence comes from Pinus albicaulis, assembly GCA_034641835.2. Classification (NCBI taxonomy): domain Eukaryota; kingdom Viridiplantae; phylum Streptophyta; class Pinopsida; order Pinales; family Pinaceae; genus Pinus; species Pinus albicaulis. The sequence continues at coordinate 41,087,250 of CM076574.1, forward strand.
GCTGTAGAATTTCTCTAACTTGTGGGTATCCTTCCATGTATTTTACCCCCATTCGTTATGTTCTAACAATCAAACCCATCCTTCTTCTATGCAGAGTGCTTTCAACCTTCATAATTACCCCTCTGTTTTGTGGAAAATTAATTGGCTACAGAGTTGAGGGAGATGAATGAGCTAAGGATCTAATGGAGGGTTTACGGTGAGCTGTAGGAAATAAGTAAGTAATACGATCTTCGAGAGATGTAGACAAACAGGTCACGTCATGATCATGACCATTAGTCATCAATCAAGGATATTTAATGATGGACCGTTATGCAACTTTATATGAGGGATATGGTCGAGATATATCATGATGAGGATTTGTAATCAATTTAAATGATAGGTTTTCAAGGAACATATGAATTTACACATTATACATATTTCATGTTTTTAACTTTGCTATTAAAATAAATTTTTACACTTTACCTTAGAACTTAACCTTATTGTTTGTTGTTTCTTGATGTTGTTCCTTAGGTACTCCTTTTGTAGCATGGTGACCTTCAAAACATAATCCTTTAGTCCCTTTGAAATCATCATGTCAGAATTATTGAAGTGTTTTCATAATCAAATTAGCTACAAAATAGAATTAGCTGCAGACTATGCTCAACTGTGGAATGTGATGAGCTGCAGAATGTAATTTTTTTTCTTTTTAAGCGTGAAACATGAATGGAATGAGTGAAAAATATGGAATGAAATGGTATGAATGTGAAAATGAAATGAAAGTGGAATTAAATGGAATGATAGTGGAGTGTGATGGAATGAAACTGAATTTGCAGATTATGAACTGCAAATATGAATGTAGTTTTTACTACTTTATTACAGAAAGGAAAATGGAATATATAGGGTGTTAGAGAGCTCTAATTTTCACCTTGTATTTTCTGCATAAGTATGCCAATCATTGATTGGTTTTCATACTTATACACTTTATATTTTTTTATGTTTTTTATTTTAATTTTTATCAAATGTAGGAAAAGTAAAAGCTAAGTTTGTGAAGAATAAGAATTCTTCTTCACTAACTCCATATCAATATTATCTTGGAATTTCTTGACAAACTATTCTTGTGAAAGTGGTTTATGATACACTTTCAACCGATGGCCATTCACAAGAAGAGATACTTTTTCTTCATCTATTGTTCTGATCTTCACTGCTCCATCATCATAGACTTTTTCAATCTCATATGGCCCAAGCCAATGAGTCTGAAATTTTCCTTGAAAATCCTTGAATTTTGAATCGAACAAGAGTGCCCAATCCCCTTCTTGAAACTTTTTCTCTTTGATATACTTGTCATGCCATTTATTCCTTTGTTGTTGGATTATACTGGTTCTTTGGATTGCATTTTGTCTGATTTCATCTAGTTCATTAAGTTTCTCCAATCTATGCTTTTGTGCTTCTGGTAAATCAAGTCCCAGTTGGACTGCCATCTTGAAGGTCTTGATCTGAAATTCTATAGGGAATAGGACTTGCTTCCCATAAACAAGTTCATAGGGAGTATGTCCTGTTGTGTTCCTCTATGTAGTTTTGTAGGCCCATAAGGATTCAGGAAGCCTATCTCCCCAATCTCTTTTGTGTAGATGAACAATCTTAGTGAGAATTCCTTCAATCACCTTATTGGTAGATTCAACTTGAACATTTTCTTATGGATGGTAAGGAGTAGAATTTATATGCTTGATATTTAATCTTCTACCATATTTTTCACCATCTTTGATGTAAATTGAGCACCCTGATCTGTTAAAATTTCTCTTGGAACACCAAAACGAGTAAGGATATCCTCAAAAAGAAACATAACTATAGATCCTTCATTAGCAAAAGGTAATGACTTAGCCTATACCCATTTAGTGACATAATTAGTGCATACCAAATATACTTCTTTTGTTTAGATGCAAGATTGATAGGTCCAACAAAATCCAAAGGCCCATTTTTCAAAAGGTTTAATGAGTACCTGAGGTTGCAATGGCATTTCATTTGGAGCAGGTTTCCCTACCCTTTGGCAACTATCACACCTTTTAACATATTATTTGGCATCTTTGAAGATGGATGGCCAATAATATCCTAAACGAAGGATTTTATAGGTTGTCTTCTTATCAGCTAAATGTCCACCACAAGGTTCATCATGAAATTCCTTAAGAATTTCAGGCATTTCATCTTCTCGAACACATATACTAATAATGAGATCTGAACCTATCTTATACAATTCATTAGTAATCCATGAGTATCTTGCACCTAATTGAATGATTCTTATTTTCTATCTAGAATGAAAATGTGAAGGTAATTTCCTTGTAACTAAGTAATTGGTAATATCTGCAAACCAAGGGGTCTGAGTAGTTATTGCAAAAAGATATTCATCAGGAAATTTATCTTCAACTGGAGTGTTATCTTTGATATTTTGAATTATAGATAGGAAATCAACAACTGTGTTTTGTTTTCCAGGCCTGTCTAGAACAGTAATGTTGAATCCTTGCTGGAGAAATTGCCATATTGTAACTCTCCCATTAGTAATATATTTATTCATTAAATACCTAATTGCAGAGTGGTCTGTATGGACAAAGGTTTCATAGCCTGTTACGCATTGTATGAATTTGTTAATAGCATGAACAATAGCTAAAAATTCCTTTTCAGTTACAGTGTAATTCAACTCTGTAGGAGTCAAGTTCTTGCTTTTGTAATAGATGGCATAGGGGATCAAGTCTTTTTGTCTTAACACAAATCCTAGAGTTGTGTTTGAAGCATCTGTTGAAATGTGAACAGGTAGTTTCCAGTTAGGTGTAATATCCCAAAATGGGGAATGCAACAATACAAGACACAAATATAGAAATAACAGTGATAAATCAACTCATAATATGTGAGAAGAAAATATAGCAATGATATAGTATTATAGTAGCAAATGTATACAATTTCTCGAGTAAATAGTCACTCAAGATAGGCAAAATCAGCCTCAAGAGAACATGTACATAAGATATAAGATCATTGCTACACAACAAATGCCCAAGGCTATGACATAACAGTTTTATTAGATATAACTACTGCTGGATAATTTCAATACATGGATATGCCAATATATGGCTCATACAATGCCTGGAGTAAATATCAAAACTCCCAAACTCAATTTCAAGACAATCTAGAAAGGATTTCCTGAAAAATGCAAAAGTGAAAAAATGTTAGTGTAGCCCTAGGGCTGAGTAGCAGATGCAACTCAAGAACTACATGAATATGGTTGTAGATAATACATGTGATGAATAAATATCATCCAATGGATCCTTCAGGTGAAATTATGATCCAATCACTGAAGATCTCACCCTCCAATGAAGCAATGAAATCCCTCACTGCAAATGCTCACTAAAATAACGCAGTCATGGAGGGACAATGCGCTGTAGGATATGGAGAATGTGTTGGAAAAGTTCCAAGATGTTAAATCTACTCCAGAATCTTCCAAACTGATCTCCCAAATAGATTAATGCTTCCTCCTCTGAAAAAATAGCTCTGGAAGTGGTGTTCTCAACCCTCCACTGCAATACCCTGCAACACAACCCAGCTCTAAATAGAAACTGCACTATAGATGAAGGAGGTAGCTTGGCTTCAAGCTTGGATGTGGAGAAATGAAGTACAAGCTCCCTCAAGAGGCCTCTCTATAAAGGAGATGGAATTCCTAAACAGGAAATCCTTGTGCTAAGCAGCACAACAATCTCAACTAAACAGCTGAAGAATGCACAATAGTCACACAAACCACAAAATCAATAATCCATAACATGCCTCACTATGGTTGCCTTGCCATCCTTACAAAAAAGTGTAAGCCCTCTCACCTTGGGTCCCACTCATTAGGGTTTCCTCCACCAAGGAATCTTCCTCCCACTATCACTACGTTGTCTCCATAGATGATCTCCACCATACATTCCAGTGCTATTGACTTGGTCAAACTTGACCTTGTCCACTTGTAATTGCCCCTATTCACACATGAGGGTGTAAGATCCAGCTATTATTATGATCCCTTTTTCACATCATGAGGTATTTTATTCCTATTTTAGAAATGTATGGGCCTCCTTACCCATTTATTCATCTCCTAGGTTTCAAAAGCAACAATCAATATTCCTATTAGCTGCATGCTAATTTTGGAATATTACAGTCCTCCACTCTCAAATGTTTCTTGTCCTCAAGAAACTGCAAGGATAGGACTGAGAAGTCTCCCCTCCTCCTCCTATAGCATCCACATATGATAAAATCCTTCAAGGAATAAGATGTTGTCTCATCAATAAATCTCCATATTTCCCCTCCCAAGCATGCAAGATAGCTAAATAGTTATCATCATGAAGAAGTAAAATACTCAAGGAGGCAACATGGTGCTGTCTAGAGTTCCATTTGAGGTATGGGATCTGAAATGCATTGGGAACCATCATTCCCATGTGGATCCTCCATCCTCAAGCTATCATCCATGAAAAATGAGTTACCTCCCAACATGGCAACTCCTAAAAATTTCCCTCCACCTGTATCTCCTATAGAATATGTGAGTTGCATAGCTTAACATGGTAGAAAAAATATCCTACCCCATGTTGTCCCTCTCTCCACTTGTGATAAGCGTAGAGTAGCTGCAGATCTTGGGCTGCAACAATGTTGTCCTCAAGTGGCAAGAAGAAGACTGGATCTCCAAAGATATTCTCTCCAACGTTATGAATCATGTTGGCCCAAACCATCCCATATATGATGAATAGGAAATCACCACCAAATGGCATCCAAATGAGAGGAATATTGAAGGATTTATGTAGTGTTGGAAGGTACCAACAGTTTCCCAAGTGGTAAAAGCGCATTTTTCCTAACTACTATTTCGAAACAGAACATGGCAAGTTGTCTCCCAACAAATTGCTAGCTGTGCAAGTCATTTCATCTACTAGAAAATATTAAATGGAATTGTTTATCAACTACGCATAAAAATAATAGTACAACACTTGCCCAAGGCCACACAAAATATGGATGTCTCCATCATAGAATTTGGCCCAAAATTGACCATGGAGCTTAATGAGAGGCTTGCCGTCTTGTGGAGCAATGCACTGTATAGAAATGGTAAGAGTATGAAAAGACTGTGTTATATAATCAATAAATGAAAAAAAAAATTTCTTACCATGTAATGAGAGTAAGATGATGATAAAATCCATGAATAAGCCCTCCATAGTGGTATGAAATACTCCCATGAAGAGAAATGAATCATACGTTGAATGAGGATCTTTCTTCTTATGCTTGGAAATCCAAGTCAAGAAGAGCATATCACAATAATAGTTGTCTCCATCCACTACTCCATCACTCTCACCTCCTCCTTTTCCACCAAGTGCATCATATGTTAAGTGATCTGGGGAACACTCCATCAATGTACTGAAGCTCCCAAGTGACAACGTTGTTGGTCTCTTCAATAAGGCTCCTGTCACCTCATAGCCACATTCTTTGACATGTCCAATGTCTAAATCATCTATCATAATGTTTCTGCATATGGGAGATCCCTTCCAAAGTGGAAGTACCTCCTGATATTCCAAGGCTAAGGAGTATCCCCTTCGCACCATGATAGTGCCATCACCTACTCCTGTAACATCATGCAAAGCATGGGAGAAAATATGCCCATGCCCTCCCAAGAGGAACCAAAGCAACAATAGTTCTTGCTGCCCCCTCACACCTTCATCATACAAATCATGTGGTGAAAACATAATGATTGATATGAGGAATTCCATATCAATACAATGCATCCATACTCCTTGCTACCATATGATGCAAGTGTCCTACCAAATTTCCTCCACCCACATACCCTTTGAAAGAGGATATGTCACATGATGGTCAAACTCCTTCAAGAGTAGCCAATGTAGCCAAGCCTCCTGCTGCCCAGTGTTATAGATTTTCAAGTAGCTTTCTAGCCTCTTTCTCACCATCCAAACCCATTGATCCAAATGTGGGTGCCTCCCATCATGCTCTACCTTGGTACTCTTCCAATGAAGACTACCATCCTCCCAAATCATATTTCTCCTCTTGGATTTCATGGGATGTTGAAATGAAACTCCTTGGAGATCTCCTAGAGAAGATCCCACATCAATTACCCCATTAAATCCATAGGGATCCAAGTATGCTGGAGGAAAAACCTCCTCATTGCTGCTTAATGACAGCACTGCTAGTCTCTTCAATGGTGTGTCTGCTGCCTCATGCTCCAACTCAAGGATGAACATAGAGTTTTGCATAGCATTGTTTAGGAAAAAGTTCATCCTATCCTTCAAAAATCCACACCCCAACCTAAAGTGTTGTGTGCAGCTCAACAATGGCACATTATGATGATGGTCCATCCCTTCCTTGAGAAATTCAAGGTTGCACAACGCAGTGCAATTATTTTGTTCCACATTAGTAGTATGCAATGGTATACATCCCTCCATAAGATTTGTTGAAACAATAGGAAATGGAGACTTAGGCATACCTTGGTGAAACTTGGGAGTATCTTGTATGGTTTCAAGAGTCCAATTGCTGGTGTTGCTGGTTGCTCCTCCATATTTGTATTAGCGTCGGTACAAGTATCCTCCAATGGTGATGAGGGCTCCTCCTCCTCTAATTTCTCCTTGCCAAATTTTTTAATCAACCTTTGAGTAAATTTTGCAAATGTAGTCACCTTTGCATGACTCAAATGGCTGAACCACCAATTGTGTGCTTCACCTTCAAGGTGTAGCACTGCAATCTCTACAACCTCTCTTTCTACCACTAGATGTAGTAGGAAGAATGCATCTAGTTTCCTTGCCCAAGCCCTTGCTGCAGATGACCCATCAAAAGTAGACAATAGAAACCTATTGCCCTTGATTCTCCCTTTGCTACAAGGTCTCATTTCATCCTCCAGTTGAATGAACTTTGGTAAAGCTAGAGTCTCCTTGAAGGCTCTAGGTTGAGATTTGTACTCAACAAGGTATTCACTTAGAATCTTGTGATCCAAGTGTCCTCCATATTTCTACAATTTGTATCTTTTTTCAAAAGGAAAGGGTATAGTCCCACTGCTTCTTTCTTCTCTTCTTTTCTTGACCTCGTTGTTGAGTTCCTTTCTAGATATGAAAAGAGATGAGATGAAAATCACACTCTCTATCATTTTTATCTTCCTCTTTGTCTTCTTATTCTTCTGATAGCATAATGGCTGAGATCCACAAGCTGAGCCAAGATTATGCTCTGATACCACTGTAATATCCCAAAATGGGGGAATGCAGCAATACAAGACATAAAACTAGAAATAACAGTGATAAATCAACTCATAATATGTGAGAAGAACATATATCCATCATATTATTATTATAGCAGCAAATGTATACAAGTTATTGAAGAAATAGTCACTCAAGATAGGAAAAATCAGCCTCAAGAGAACATGTACATAAGATATAAGATCACTGCTACACAACAAATGCCCAAGGCTATGAAAACATAGTTTTATTATATATAACTGGTGTTGGATCATTTAGATACATGGATATGCCAATATATGGCTCATACAATTCCGGGAGTAAAGATCTAAACTCCCAAACTCATTTTCAAGACAATTCAAAAAGGATTTCCTGAAAAATGTAAAAGTGCAAAAATGTGAGAGTGCAGCCCCAAGGCTGAGTAGAAGCTGTAACTCAAGAATTAGATGAATATAGCTGTAGATAATACATGTGATGAATAAATATCATCCAATGGATCCTTCAGGTGAAAAGTTGATCCAATCACTGAATATCTCACCATACAATGAAGCAATAAAATCCCTCACTGCAAATGCTCACTAAAATAACATAGTCATGGAGGGACACTACACTGTAGGATATGGAAAATGTGTTGGCCAAGTGCCAAGATGTTAAATCTACTCCATAATCTTCCTCACTGATCTCCCAAAGAGAGGAATGCTTCCTCCTCTGAAAAACTAGCTCTGGAAGTGGTGTTTTCAACCCTCCATTGCAACGCCCTGCAACACAACCCAACTCTAAATAGAAACTGCGCTGTAGCTAAAGGAGGTAGCTTGGCCTCAAGCCTAGATGTGGAGAAATGAAGTACAAGCTCGCTCAAGAGGCCTCTCTAGAAAGGATATGGAATTCCTAAATAGGAAATCCTTGTGCTAAGCAACACAACAATCTCAACTAAACAACAGAAGAATGCAAAATAGTCACACAAACCACAAAATCAATAATCCATAACATGCCTCACTATGGTTGCATTTCCCTCCTTATAAACAATTGTAATCCCTCTCACCTTGGGTCCCACTCATTAGGGTTTCCTCAACCAAGGAATATTCCTCCCACTATCACTGCGTTGTCTCCATAGATGATCTCCACCATACATTCCAGCGTTGTCGACTTGATCAAAATTGACCTTGTCCACATGTAATTGCCCCTGTTCACACATGAGAGTGTAAGATCCAGCTATTATCATGATCCCTTTTTCACATCATGAGGGATTTTATTCCTATTTTAGAAATGTATGGGCCTCCTTACCCATTTATTCATCTCCTAGGTGTCAAAATCAAAAATCAATATTCCTATTAGCTGCATGCTAATTTAGGAATATTACATCAGGCCCTCTTAAGATAGGTGCTTCAAAATAAATTTCTTTTAAGGTTTCAAATGCAAACTGGCAGTCAGGATTCCAACTAAATTCACAATATTTGGTGAGTAGTTTGAAGAGTGGGGATGCTATTTTGGTGAAATTTTCTATAAAGTTTCTATAATACCCTGTGAATCCTAGAAAAATTCTAACATCCTTCTGGAAACTTGGAACTGATAGCTTGGAGATGAATTCAACTTTGGATTTATCAACTTTAATTCCATCTCCTAAAATGTGATGTTCTAAAACAATCCCTTCAGTAAACATCATGAAACATTTTTCATGACTTAGTGAGAGGTTGCTTCCTTACATATTTTAAGAAAATTTTCCAAGTTTTCTAAAGCTTCTTCAAATGTATTACCATAAACTGTAAAGTCATCCATATACACTTCTACATAATAATGTATTAGATCATAAAAATTCCTAGTACTGCCCTTTGGAATGTTGCAAGTGCATTGCACAATCCAAAAGGAAGTACTCGGTAGGCATAAGTCCCCCATGGACAGGTGAATGTGGTTTTATCTTGATCTTCAGGTGCAACCTAGATTTGATTATAACCACTGAAACCATCCAGGAATGAGAAATACTTCTTACCTAATAATGTATCTAACACTTGATCTATAAAAGGCAAAGGAAAATGATCTTTAAGGGTAGCTTTATTCAATTCTCGATAATCAATGCATACCCTCTATTTACCAATATTTTTTGGTACAATCACTAAATGAGAAACCCACTTACTGTCTGAAATTGGATAGATGAAGTTTACAGTTAACAACTTTTGAAACTCTTCTTTCACAATTTCCCTAAGATTTGGATTCATCCTTCTTTGAGGCTGTCTGATAGGTTTGAAATTTTCCTCAGTGTAGATGTGATGTATACAAGTTTTAGGACTAATTCCTTTCATGTCAGTGTATTCCCATGCATATGCAGATGAATGTTGTTGCAATGTTTTGATTAGCTTCTCTTGTTGTTTTTTTTATGTTCAAGTTTTTCCCTGGAACCATTTCAACTATAGAGCTACCAAATTCTTCCCTAGAGTAGATAGACATCTGACTAGATGACAAATATTCAATATTGGATTTCTCTTGAAATTTATCATGTTCATATTCTAGAGATGATTCATAATTTTCTATTGTATTTAAGATTTGGCTATCTTCACTAATGTTTGAAATAGTGAAGAGAAGTTGTATATCTTCTTCATCATCAATCCATTCTTTGTCATCTATTTCTGTGATTGTTCTTGCTAGAGGATACAGAGTGAATTTCTTAGTTGAATTACCATCAGAAATATAGATGTCACCAGATCTACAGCTTATGAATGCATCAGCTGTAGTCAACCAAGGTCTTCCTAGAATGAGTGGGTGTCCTCCTAGATTGTTCTTAGGGGTTAAAATCATAAAATCAATAGGATACTGGCAAGAATCTAAAGACACTGAAATATATTATAACACACCATCTGGTTTGATTACATATCTATCTGCTAACTACAGTAATATAGGTGTATAAAGAAGATTAGGAAGCTTGAGTTGTTCCATGGTCTGTTTTCTCATGATGTTTATTGTTGCTACTAAATCAATCAATGTATTTGGAATTTCTACTCCATTGACATGTTTTTTTACAAGTGGACTTCCGGGATCTAAATATTTCTGAATGGAAATCTTCCCCGTCATTATCTCTATTGTTTTCGTAGAAGCTGGATTCTTTTTATTTCTTTTATTTTTCTTCCTGGTTTCTTCATACTCAACTCCTTTATTGTTTTAGCTAAAATTGGAATTTCCTTAATGGCTTGTAACAAAGGGATTTTGATGCAAATGTTTTTCAATTCATCTAGGAAGTCATAATTAAGAAACATAATATGATTTTCTACTCCTCTATCAATCTGTAATATTTCAGGAAAAGGAGGTGTAGAAGTAGAGACTGATGGTTTCTCTATAATTGGAGTTGAATTTATTTGTTTTTTTTGCTTTTTATATTTAGAATTTTTGTTTCGAAGAGCTACTTGTTCCTCAAAACATTTATTGGTTTGTAGAGAAACTTCCTTAGAATTGTCTTGTTCTTGAATGATTATAGAAGGCTTCCTCCTTTCTAATATCCTACCAGATCTTAGTTGGACATCAATAAGATCTAGAGGAGTAATCATATAGGTTCGAAATTCTTGACATTCTATCATATAGGTATTCTGAGGATTTTTATTGTTGGGGTTTGGTAATGGTTGGGCAGGTAACTGATTTGGTCTCTAAGGGTATGGTAGTGAGAGTTGTGGATTTGGGTTTTGGATTGAAGGTTGTTGATTTTGTTGAGGAATTTTTTAGGGACGATATTTGGATATGATGGAGGATATTGATAGTACTGAGAAAATATTCCATATGGATTCTGAATTCCTTGAGCCCAAGGTTGAGATTGAAATTGAGATTGGGGCCAAGGTTGTTGTTAAGTATTCCAATTTGGTGGGGGCTGAGTATTCATTTGGTTGTTAAACCCTTGAGTTTGTCGCCCCTGCCATGGTATTCTAGAGACAAAACAAAGAGATTCTGTAGGATTTGATGTTGTTTCTTCTTGAAAAGTAGCCTTAAGACCAGGAATTGAAGTACAATTCTTAGTCTCATGACTTTATGAACAAATCATACAGGTTTCTATGACTTTTTCTTCAACGGGACATTCTCTCAAAGCATGTTTCTTTCTGCATTTTGGACAGAAAATGGCTAAAGCATCAGTCTCACCTTTCTTCTTGTTTTGTAACTTTAGAGTGTCTATATGTTCACTAAGAATCCCTAAAATGTCTGTTTTTAATTCATCAAGCATGTTTCCAACTTCTGCCCTACTCACTATTTTAGTTGCAGATTTGTTTACCCTAGAAAGAGCAGGATCTCTTGGTCCTTTCAACATCTTTGATTTTCCTCTTGAGAGATTAATACATAGTTCCCCAATATCAAGTAATGGAAGTTGAGATATGTCCCCCTTCCCCATCATGTTAAGGATATCTATCCATTCATCTCTAATTGTTTTCAACAAAATATCTTTCAGAGTGTCTTGATCTAGATTTTCAATTTTTTCTCTCTTAATGTTATAGTTGAATCTTTCAAGTAAATCCTCAAAATTTTCATCCTATTTTTGCATCATCTTAAACACTTCCTCTTTTTTATTAACAGGTATACAATAGTCTAAATACCTTTCTAGAAATTCTCTCTTCATATCATTCCATGTCCTAATAGACCTAGTGATTAGACTCATGAACCATTTTGGAGCTGCTCCTTTCAATGTTGAAGGAAACAATTTGAGTTTTTGAGCATCTTGTAGATAATCATGAGTTCTGCACAAGACTTCAAATTCAAGTAAAAAGGTCTCAGGGTCTTAACTTTTTAATCCATGAAAGTTTGGGAGAACAAAAGGTGAGATGTTTTTCATGGTAGCATTTGTCTCTTCATCTACTATAGGGAATCCAAAAGAACTCTCAGTTCCTCTATTTCCTCTACCTATACCTCCTTCTGCATTTCCCCTACCTCTTCCTCTATCTCCTCCTCTACCTCTACCTCCTCCAAATAGTACATTTTCTCCATTAAAAATTTCTCCTTCTCCCTCTCCTCCTTCTTCTCCTCTTCTTACCATGATAGATTCTTCAGAGTTGATATAGGGTTTAGCCTGCAGGGTTAACTGCTCTTGTTCCTCTATCAATGGTATGTTGAAGAAAATTTGTTCTTCTTCCTCTTCACTATGGATTTATAACTCTTCAGCTAGAATATGTTCCCCTATAGAAGTGAAAAAGGTTACTCCTTTTGTTGGAGTCCTAGGATCTTCTTCCTATAATATTTCCTGAGTGGTTGAAGTAGGAGATCCTCCTAGCTGGATATCTGATCTTAGAACTTTTGGAAGTCTATGGCCATAAAAAAATATGGGATATGAGTTTGAGATGGTGGTGTACTACTTCTTGGTCTTGGTGGAGTGAGTGGTGTTGTAGGGATTAAGCTTCTGCCTCTAGCTATAAATCTTCCCCTAGAGTCTCTTTCTCTATGCATATCATTGTTTTTGGGATGTAAGAAATAAGGAAACCTAGTTACACTTCCCTCGCAATGACACCAAAATGTTTAGTCAATTTAGTATCCTAAATTTCTTTCAATAATTATCAACCAAGGCTAGTAAGCTGATGAAGTTTGGTGCACCATATGTGCTTAAGCAACCTATTCCTTACTTCGTTGTGTTGTGTTTTATGTTGTTTTTAGGGGGGTTTTTGTTATTTGATATCTAAGGAAGGTTAATCTAGAATTATGAAAGACTTAAGTGAATCTAAATTAATTTTAGAAGGAAGAAAAGGAAGTGTACTAAAACTATTCTATTTTTCATAAAAGCAAACCAAAAGCTAAGGGCTAGTTAAGACCTATTTTGATAATCAAAGCATCTATATATTTTGTTTGTTAATCCTAATCCATGGATCTATTTCTAAAAAAACCTGAGATTGATAATTACAATGCCTATCTTAAATGAGAGCAGAAAATGAATCAACTATTGTACCTTCAATTATCTCAACATTCAATTGTTAGGCATGACCCTATTGAGATGGAGTTTAGCAACTGTTTGTACTTTAGTCTTGTAGGTTTTAACCCTGAACAAAAATTATCTACACACGAATCTTATAACAGAAAATAAACAATAGCGAGAGCATAAAACAAAAAACAGATAAACACAAAGATTTTCCACTGGATCCCAAACCGAGACGACCAGCTTGATTTTTCATTATATTCCTTTTAGTGTTACAACACATATATATACATGCCGAAGCATACATAAACCCCAATCCATTAACCCTAGATTAGAACATAACCGTAGTTCCCTTGACTGGATCTACAAAATACCAGGGGCCGAAAACCATCGTACCCCAAAACCATGTGCAAACTCATGCACAAAACATGGGTGGGTTCGCCTATGAGTGGGTCTGCACACCGAAAAAAAAATTTCCAGGGCGCTTTCGCCCCCCTGTGACCCCCCTGCTGCGCCCGGTGAAACGTACAGCGTGTGGGGATAGTCGTGGAAAGAATATAACACATACCCAACATTCTCCCACTTGTTGTTTTCTTTCCACAGGGGTCCACAGGAGAGCTTAGTCATTGGGCCAATTCTTCAACACCCATTGTTTCTCTACACCAAGAGAACTTCTGAGTGCTCACAGACTTCGTCAATGCATCTGCAACATTCTTCAAAGTGTCCACCTTTACCAGCAACACCCTTTTAGCCTCAACCATATCCCTAACAAAGTGATATTGAACATCAATGTGCTTTGTCTTTGAATGATAAGCAGGGTTCTTAGCCAAGAAAATTGCACTTTGGCTATCACAGTCTATCGTTATAGCTTGATGTACCAACCCCATACTTGAACACAATCTCTGCAACCAAACTGCTTCCTTGCTTGCATGAGTGGCTGCTATGTATTCTGCCTCTGTAGTTGAAAGCGCCACTACAGACTGTCTTTTACTCATCCAACTGACTGCACCTCCAAATAGGCTAAACACATACCCACTTGTAGATCTTCTTTGGTCCAGATCTCCAGCCCAGTCTGCATCAACAAACCACGAATGTCCAACATTCTTTCCAATCCTGGTCTTCCCTGGTAGCACAAGCCATAATCACTAGTGCCACGTAAATATCTGAAAACCCGCTTCACCGTTGTCCAATGCTCCTTCCCTGGGTTTGACATAAACCTGCTCAATACTCCCACTGCATGTGCAATGTCTGGTCTAGTACAGACCATTGCATACATCAGGCTACCCACCGCACTTGCATATGGAACACGGGACATATCCTCCTCTTCTTCTTGTGTCTTGGGACACTGTTCAGCAGACAACTTTGCACCTACAGGAATAGGAACACTCACCGGTTTACTATCCTACATATTGAACCTCTGCAATATAGTCTCGACATACTTCCTCTGGTTTAACCAGAGCTTCCTCTTTGCCCGATCTCTCTTAATTTCCATGCCCAAAATATAGTTTGCAGCACCAAGATCCTTCATGTCGAATTTGGAGAACAGTTGGGTCTTCAAATCTTTGATAATTTCTTTGTCATTTCCAATCAACAACATATCATCCACATACAAGACCAAATAAATAACACGGTCACCAATTAATTTAAAATAAACACAGTGATCCTCCTTGCTTCTGGTGAAGCCAAGTCTCCATATATAGGTATCAAATTTCTGATACCACATCCTTGGTGACTGTTTTAACCCATACAGAGACTTCTTCAACCTGCATACTAGTTCTTTCTTACCCTTCACCATAAAGCCTTCAGGTTGCTTCATGTAGATCTCTTCTTCTAGATCCCTGTGAAGAAATGTTGTCTTCACATCCATCCGTTCTATCTCAAAATCAAATGCAGCAGCAACAGATAAAAGTAATCTAATAGAAGTAACTTTGGCAACAGGAGAAAAAATATCACCAAAATCAATTCCCGGCACTTGGGAATAACCTTTGGCTACCAACCGAGCTTTGTATTTCTCCACCTTGCCTTCTACATTCATCTTCTTCTTAAACACCCATTTGCTCCCGATGGGCTTCCTTCCAGCCGGCAACTCCACCAAATCCCATGCCTCATTTTTATGCAATGATGCCATTTCATCAACCATGGCCTCCTTCCAGAGTTTTCCATCCTCTGAATCTACTGCCTCCCTGACAGTTCTTGGATCATCATCAGTTATAGTTATAGAAAAACTTGAACAGAAAGTAGATGGACTATACCTTTCTAGTTGCCTTCTTTCTCAAACTGATCTTCTCACAGCTAGAGTTTGTGGCTCTTCCTCTTCTGAGTCTTCTTCTATTGTAGAGTCTGATTCATCCTCCTTTAGCTCAAACTCCATCTTCTCATGTTCCTTTGGTATGATTTCATGTTTAACAACATCTTTCACCTTTCTAAACACCACATCTCGGTTGTACACAACCTTCCTTGTTTCTGGGTTCCAAAACTTGTAACCCTTTAAACCATCCTTATACCCAATAAAGATGCACCTTTCAAATTTATTATCCAACTTGGTCCTTTTCTCCTTTGGAACATGTACATATGCATCACATCCAAATACCCTTAGATGTGAAAGAGATGGTTTCTTACCAGTCCATACCTCATGTGGGGTCTTATCCTCCAACGCTGATGAAGGTGACCTGTTAACTAAGTAACATGCAGTCTCCACTGCCTCTGCCCAGAATTCTTGTCCTAACCCGGTACCACTGAGCATGCTTCTTGCCTTTTCCATCAGTGTTCTATTCATTCTTTCTGCAACTCCATTTTGCCGAGGTGTGTATGGAGTAGTCTTCTGCCGTGCTATACCACACTTCTTACAGAACTCTTCAAATTCCTTCTTGCAGAACTCCCCACCATTATCTGTCCTCAACGCCTTTATCTTCTTCTCCGTCTGGTTTTCCACCAGAGCCTTAAATTCTTTAAATTTGTCAAAGACTTCAGATTTCTTCCTCAATAAATATATCCATGTATTCCTTGAGAAGTCATCTATGAATGAAACATAGTACATAGACTTTCCCAGTGATGGAACTGACACAAGTCCAAACACATCACTGTGCACAAGTTCTAATATCTTGTTCGCCCTCTTAGCACCAGAAGGAAAACTCACCCGATTCTGCTTCCCATATACACAATGTTCACAGAAATCGAAATCCAGAGAGCAATTAGACATACCTTCTACCATACCATTTCTATGCAATATCCGAAGGCCCTTCTCTCCAATATGTCCAAGCCTTTGATGCCATAGCATGGTCTTTTCTCCAGAGACAGCTAGGCTTTCCGTCCCACTTTCAGGAACCACAAAACTATTACACCCATCAATAACAGTGCTACCTTGTAGCTTGTACAGAGTTCCAGTCCGAACTCCCCGCATTAATACCAGTGCTCCCCGAACCATCTTGCAGGCATCTTTCTCGAACACTGTTTTTACACCTGCATCATCCATCTTGCTTACAGAAATTATATTTCTGGCCAATGCAGGAATATGCAGAACTCCAGGAAGTGTTCTAATCCTCCCACCTTGCAGCTTCAGCTTGACCTTTCCACGTCCGACGATTTTGGCCTTCCTATCATCCCCTAGGAAGACATCACCACCATCATATTTCTCATACTCGCAGAACCACTCCCTATGGGGAGTGAAGTGAAAGGATGCACCTGAGTCAATCAACCATGACTCATGATCTACATGTGTATTTGAAGAAGAATCCAAATACACATCCCCACCTTCTTCCAAGGTGGTTTTTTCCTCTGCATAAAGAGCATCATCAGATCCCTTTCCTTTCTCAGGAGCTTTAGATCTGCAATCTTTTTTGTAGTGCCCTTCCTTTCCACATTTCCAGCATACCTTTACAAACTTTCCAGGAGATTTAGATCTCCCTCTAGATTTAAATCTCCCACTCGGAACCTTATTCTTGTTTATGTTTTGGGACCTTCCTTGTACAGATAAGGCATCTCCATTTTGACCCTTCATATTTCTCTGTCTCATTTCCTCCAACAACAAGGCTGTGACAATGTCATTAAAATTCAAGGTAGTTATATTGCTACCTATTGCAATAACTAGACTGTCCCACAAGTGTGGTAGAGAACACAACAAACTGATGCACTTATCTTCATCTGATATTTTAATATCAACAGATGACAGCTGACTTACCACAATATTGAAGGCATTCAGATGCTCTGTCACCGAGTCTCCATCCTTCATCCTCAGGTTATACAGCCTTTTCCACAGGAACAACTTATTCACCAGAGACTTATATTGGTACAAAGTCCCAAGTTTTTCCCACAAATTCTTTGCCGTAGCTTCCCCAGATACATTCAAAAATATTGAATCTAAGACACACAATCATATTGTGCTCTTAGCCTTTCGATCCAGTTTCTTTCATTCTTCATCTGACATTGCCATTGGCTTAATACCCGGATCTACTGTGATCCACTGATCTTTATTCACTAGTAGATCCTCCATCTTGAGCTTCCACAACTCAAAACTTTGACCATTAAATTTCTCGATCTCTATCTTTCTGCTGCTCACCATCTTCTTTCACTGCAAGAATCGATCCCGCAGATCTCCCACTGAACACGGTCTACCTTAGGCCCGAGCAAAAAACCCTTAGCAGCAAAGGCGTCCCCTTAAAGCCGAAACAACTCTGATACCAAATGTAGGTTTTAACCCTGAACAGAAATTATCTACACACAAATCTTATAACAAAAAATAAATAATATCGGGAGCATAAAACATAAAACAGATAAACACAGAGATTTTCCCCTGGATCCCAAATCGGGACGACCAACTTGATTTTTCATTATATTCCTTTTAGTGTTACAACACATATATATACATGCCAAATCATACATAAACCCCAATCCATTAACCCTGGATTAGAACATAATCGTAGTTCCCTTGACCGGATCTACAAAATACCAGGTGCCGAAAACCATCGTACCCCAAAACCATGTGCAAAATCATGCACAAAACATGGGTGGGTTCGTCTATGAGTGGGTCCGCACACCAAAAAAAAAAATTCCATGGCGCTGCCCCGGACCTCGACAAGGGGGGCTGCTGCCCCCCCTGTGACCCCCCTGCTGCGCCCGACGCAACGTATAGCACGTGAAGCTAGTCGTGGAAAGAATATAACACATACCCAACAAGTCTGCTAAGGTCCTAGAACAGAATACAAGGAATGCAAATGAAAATATCTAAGATGTGTTTAGTTACTCCAATTATTAAATTTGCAAAGAGTGACCTTCTTGAGGTAATGATTAAGTAACTAATTACACATGTTTGAACTAGAGAACTAGGAAAACTCTATAAATGAATAACTCAGAAATTGCATTACATTTAATCATTCAACCATCCCTTCTTAATATGTTCAAATCAATTCCTTTTAGAGTGGTTTTTAGGAAGATTATTGTTTGAAATTAAGTGAGGGTATTGAAAGTAAAAGCATGTAAGATCTAACTAAAATCAACTAGATGTATAATTGACTTGTCAGCCACACTCAAATGTGAATTTTTTAACCTCTTGAGATGCCTTCGGAGAAATCAATTATTCCTTTAGTCCTTGGCAAGAAAATAACAAGAAGAAAGATAAATTCAACTACTTCATACGTGAGATATTTAACCATTGAATGTACAATTTAGCATATTGGAAATGGCTTTCATAAATATTAGTTTGACACAGCAATTGACAACTCTGTTTTAATGAAAATAAAAGGAAGGAAAAGTAAATCTAGACAGTTATGGTTTCTTAGCACTTCAATCCTTATCCCAATGTTGAAAACAAAGTTTCTATTTCCATGAAATGTTTTGGAAGAGAAATTTTGCACAATTTCAATTTATCATTAAACTATTTGAAAACTGGAAATGAATCATAAACAAAAATTGTTAAATAGAGTAATGGAAATCTAACTAGAAAACATAATAAAAACCTCCTTCAGAAGAAGGGGCCCTCTGCTACTGAGTTGGTTGACTCCTAGCTTGTCAAAAGTGAAATCAAGCAAGAATTTGGTAACTGAACTTCTTTATTAAAATAAAGTCTGGAAAACAGAGTATCCACTTTAGAAATCTGAACTGTACTGAACTGTCTCTCGGTTCTGTGGAACCACTATTTAAAGAGAAATTACATAACTAATTGCAAGCTAAACTAGATACAGGTGTTTATCTTGAATTACAATTGAAATTGGACTGTTGGACTCATGATTTTCTTCGAAGAGCAAATCAGGAGTCCTAATGTTGTAGGTAATTGTTCTTTGACTTGTAACTTTGACCATGAGTTTAGGATCCTTTTTATGTTGATCTAGATAAAATGAGTAGGATAGAATCCATGTAGGAAGAATTCTAGAAACACCCATGTGGCCCAATTCCTCAACTGACATCTGGAACCCGCTAAACCATAAGAGTGGCTATAGAACACACAGTTAGTTGTAGAATAGGCTGCATTCTGTAGCTAATTTGTAAAAAAATTATCAAAATAGAAAAATCATGAAAATATAATATGACAATCATTTAAATGTATCCTTGAGACAAAACCTTAGCATTCTTCAATGATTAGGGTTTATGAACTTATGGAAAAGTGCTGGAATGATATGAGAAAATTGTAAAGGAGAGGGTAATCCTAGGTTCCAACAGTAGTATGGTGAGGCAAACTCGTGCGTGAACCCAAGGTGATGGGATAGCTCTTGGAATATTTCATTCTCAAAATGATTTCCATGGTTGGATATTAACTCCTTAGGTACACCGAACCATGCGATAGAAACCGTGTGGTAGTTTTTGTGGTGTTATCGTATGTGGGCATGGCTTTTGCGCATTTGGTGAAATAATTGACTACTAATATGATGTATTTGTGATTTCCAGATGACGTGGGGTTTCAAGTCATGAAATCAATGCCACATTTTCAAAAGGGGCCTGCTACAATGGCTGGGTGTAGGGGACATGGAGGGGCTCTTTCCTTGTGAACATAGTGTTAGCATCCCTCACATCTTTTGACTGCTTGTATTCAATCGTGGAATAGGGTGGGCCAACAATAACTGACACATAAGAATTCTTGGGTAGTGGCCATCTTGGAGAGATGGTCGATGCTAGCCCCACTCTGGAAGTCATTTAGGGCTTGTTCAACTTGGTTGTGAGTGAGGCATCGACGTAAAATGGTGTTAATGACTCTTCGATAATTGACGTCCCCCATTAGAATGTATCAGGGGGCTTGATGGCATATGCACCTTCGATCATCATGGGAGAGCTGAGGTTTTAAATTTTGGGTTCACAGAAATAGAAAATGTCATCGTACCAAGGGTCCTCTATCGTCACTAAGAAAAAATGTTCATAAGGTAGTGAGTAATTTACGGGAGATCCTTGGGTCTCATTTAGGAGATTAGTGATTGAATTAGATAGGATGAGTGCTTTCTTTCTCTAGGGGGAACTGAACTGTAGGTCAAATTCCTATAGTATAACTATCCATCGGTCGTACTTATGGTTCATCATACAATGAGTTAGAAGATATCAGATGGGGTTAATAGTTGCTATGACCGTTGTGTTCCTTAGGATGATGTAATGTCAAAGCTTTTGTACTACGTGTACTAGGGCTAGGAGTGTTTTTTCTTCTGTCTCATACCTCAAGGAAGGCCCAACTAGGTTATTTCTAACGTAAAAAATTATGTGCTCTTTTTTTTCGGGTCCATTTTGGACTAACACCCCAGCTATGGATGTATATGATGTGGATAGGTATAAGATGTAGTATTTGTCGTAATTGGGTGGGATGATCAAAGGGGATGAAGAAAAGGTGTCTTCTAGTGCTTCAAATGAATTTTGATCCTGATCATCCCATTTGAACAGAATTCCCTAACAGAGAATACAAAGGAAGCCCTATGTGCAAATGGCATAGTCGAGGACAAAGCGTCGTAAGAAGTTGGATTTTCCCTACAGACTTTGAAGTTGCTTTAGTGTTTTGGGTGGTGGTACCCATTAGTGTGAGTATTTGCATCCTTCCACCAGTGATCAAATAAACTCTTTCATGTCATGTTAAGGGTCCCATTCTAAAAATTTTGTCATTCCAATAGGTCATCATGCAAAATTTGGTCACTTGGTTCAGATTTAGGTCAAATATCACTCCTTTCAAAATTTTATAACTTGCTGACTCATTTCACCATTTTGCTGAGTGTACCATCAGTCTTGACTTGTCATCATTATTTTAGTCATTTTCATCATGGTTTCATTCAGTCAGAGTCTCCATTAGGTCTTATGATTTCCAAGGTCATCAAATCACCATTTCATTGCATAAAAACCCAACAAATGAAGGAGTGCCAATAAATAATGTTTCATTAGTAAGTTTGATTTGTAAATATGATTTCAGAGAAAAAGGTAAATGTATTTTTCTTAATTTGTAATAAATTCTCAAAAATTCCAAGTAGATGCACACTCAAAGTTCCATCAGCAAATAAGACAAAGTTCCAAAAAGTCAAATAGTGTTCCTAAGCCATCGAAGGATGAAGTTCAATGATCTAGTCCATAATTAAAAGATTAAAGGCAATGAAAAGTCAATTTCAAGAAAGTGAAGGTGGGTCCCAAGGTTGTTTAATGACATTTCTCCAACTATAAAGGCTCCCAAAGACCAAGAAGACATTCATTTTCATCTTCAAAGCATTGAGATCTAAGCCTCCTGTAACACCATTTTTTGGTCATCTAACCTATTATCCTTAGATGGACCCAAGTACACCATGTAAGACCAATTTTACCCTAAGTAAAATTGCTTTCACTATGTAAAATAACTTAATAAAACACATTTATTAGGTTGTTTATGGTCTAAACAGGAAACCCCAAAGGGAAATATTAAACAAATCTATATTTTTTTGAGTTTCCTCATGGAATAATTAATTAAACAATAATTTAATTATTATTCCTGGTCATATTTAACCCAAAACAAGGAAATTAATTAGATAAATCCTTATTTATCTTATTATTTTCTAGGAATAATTATTTAAATCTTATTTAAATAATATTCCTTGTTAAATATAACTAAATCATTTATAAATAATTAAATAAATAATTATTTATTTAATTATCATTCAACCACTTCCTTAAAATAATAAATAAATCATTTATTTATTTATTATTTACAAATAAAGGGATTTGACCCAAGTCAAATACTTTTCCCCTCCAACAAATATAATAAAATATTCCATAAAAGGTGGATCTAGATTTGGTTAATATTATTTTAATCATGCACCAAGATCTAGAATGACCCAATATTTTGTTATAAATAGAAGGGTTTTTCCTACCATTCATCACCTTTTGTGGCCTCTTAGATCACTCGGGATCTATACTCTTAGTCTGACTTTGAACCATTATCATTGTCATATTTTCTATTATTTTCTTTGTGAGCTCCCTTTGAGTTCTATGTTTGTCTAGGTTTTCTACACCAGCAAGAGAGAAATTCTAGATCTGAAGTGCTGAGGACTTCCAAGAACCCATCCCATTGACAAGAATTGAAAACACCTTTCTTTTTTTCCTCCCAGGTGCCATTAATATAAAATTCTTAAAAAAATATTGTTCTTGTCTTGTCTATTGGATGCATGGAGAAAAACCTTATTTTTACTGCTTAATGTCTTTTTATGCATAGATCTGGATTTTTGCAACATTTGTCTTGATTAACTAACTACAGATCTGATGATATTAGCAGCCATATTTTTCTGTTAGGGTTGTTTGTTATGCGCAGCTAAAGTGGTATTTTTTCGTACTCTTCGAATGAAGATTCATACTAACACCTCCCAAGCAAAAAACCAAGTTTTCCTTCAAAAAATTGAATTTTGAGCCATTTGTTGCAATTTTTGCATAGGCACTGTGCTTTTTCCAGTTTTTCGCTGATTTTTTTCTCTACACGCTGCAATTTTTTCATAAGGGAGCCATGGTCCCTAAAATTCATTTCAGAGGTTCTCATCATCAATTCAGGGTTTCTACAACTTTTTTCAAGTAAGTCTCATCTCCATAGCCCCTTATTTTAACTTTTGGTGTCAATTTCGTGGTGTATACCCTCCATTACATTTTATGCTATTTTTTAAGAAATTGAAACCCTAGTTCCTAATTTGCAAAATTAATCACTCTCCCAAGGACCCATACACCTTCCCTACACCCTAACTCACTCCCCACTACCCATACACTTACTCATTTCCCATTCCCAAAACCCTATTTCCTAAACCCTACCACTGTAGCTACGCTTTCCTAGGTATCTAGATATCTCCCTGTCATACAAGTTCCTACCCTATTTCCCTAAGTATTTAACCCTCCCATTACTTCCTTAAGCTCACTAATTCATTCCTACATTCCCTCAAATTTTCCCTTACCTATCACAATCCCCTAACCCCACTATCCTACTCCCTTTCCCTTTCCCCTTCTTCCCTAGGGTTTTCAAAACACAAACTAAGCATAAAGGAGGAAGAAAGAAACACAATGGAGGAGGAAAGAAATGACACAAATGAAGACAAGAAAACATATAACAAAGGAGTGAGGATTTTGAGATTAGAGCCACTAGACACAAGAGAACTAATGGCATCATGCTTAGCTATCAGATGTTTCCAGTATGTGGTCTATTGAATTATGTGAGATGGTACAAAGAGTCCAAAGTCACCCTACTTTGACCAGATTTTTCATCAGCAACCTCCAAAACAACCAAGTGACTATAGTAGGGTGACCTTCATTATTTCCACTTATATCATTGCAGCAGCAACAAGGATACCCAATGTTGGTGAAAAGTGGTTTAAGACTAAGGATTTGGATGCCCATTTGCATGAGCCTTATCTCAAGGCACCTTACACACAAAACATCAAAAAGGTCTTTCCTTTTGTCCAGTTGTTGAACATATTTTCCCCCATGATGAGAATCATCATGAAATACGTCACTTGTGAGGGCATATTCTCTAAATTATACAACTATCACATCAGGTTGCTCATGCATTTCACTAGGGTGAAATTTCTCAACCTCCCCTACTACTTGTATAGAAGCATTAATAAAATGACCTACATTGTCTAAAACAGAGATTTTGAGCTTCAGATGAACAACCCCTTCCATCACTCTCTGATCAAAATCATTGTCCTTCACCACCTTAATAATCTGAACATATCATGGGAGAATTTCATAGAGACTGATGTCTTCACTGCAGGTCCAAGTCAACTTGTTAGACCTATTCCACCAACAGTTTCAGTTCCTTAGAGGAAGACTAGGAAAACTAACAGGGCTATAGTGAAAGAGGCCAAAGAGGTCAAATAAGCCAAAAAGGTCAAAACCTACAAAAGGGGACCTAGGCAAGTGCTTTCTCCATAGATTGTGGAAGGGGACTTACATTACTCATCGACAAAGAAGGGAAAGAAAAAGCAGAAAAAGACAGTTTTCCATGCGGAGAAAGACCTTCATGAGGAAGAAAGAAATTTTGAGTTGGTCGACTTTGATGTACAAGATGATCATGAGGCCTCAAATATGATCATCAAATAGAAGGATTCCATAATCAAATAACTGCAGGACAACATGGAAATAGCCCAATTTTTCATATCATTCCTTGAACAAGAGAACAAGCAGCTGAAAGACAAGCAAGTACTCATGGAGTTAGAGCTGCTAAAGGCCAAGAGACAAGAAATCAAAGGTAAAGTAGCGATGAAACCTGATGAGTCTGACAATGGTGAGAATCAGACCATCAAGACAAGATAAAAAAACAGAGGTTTTAAGAGAGCTTTAAAGTAGGAGAAACATGAGGCAGAGCAGCTCAGTTTTGAGGAAAGGATTACAGGGGAGATTGATGATGATAGAGAGGTGTGGCTTGATAGAGTTAACATCCACCTTGAGAAGCTCCTCCATAAGGCAAAAAAGGCCAATGAGATGCTGAGACACATACACATGGCCAATAGATACATCACTAGAAACAAGATTTGCAACATCAACATTAAGCAGTTGAAGGAAAAACACAAGAAAACCCTAATCAAGCAATAGGAGGACGACAAAATTGATATTCTTGTTGATGCCTCCCTGATTGCTTGAGAAACCTTGTTACACGTTATTTTGTCACCATGAAATTTAACTATATGTATGGGTCTATCACCACCTATATCATGCTCCCATAGAAGTCAAAAACCTTAATGTTCCTGAATCAAGTCTTGGAATTGGAGAAAATCTCTGTAAAACCCTTAAGTATACCTCCGCACTTTTTCTAGAATTTTCTTGTAGATGCGCAGATGTTTGGTCTATAAAATGTGGCAACCCTTGCACGTTTTGCTACTATTACCTGCGAACCCCCGTAAAAAGAAAAATAAAAGAAAAAGTAAATTCTAGAAGCCTAGCTGGTCGAATATTCTCCCAATTAGAAGCTTCTAGAGTCGCGATCAGTTCGAGATTTATCCCTCCACTCATGGATCTTATCCCTTGGTCCATGGAGCTAAAATCCCTTCATGAGAGGAATCCATCCCCCTCTTCATGGAACTGAAACTACCTCCATTTCCCTATAAATTGAGCTCAAGTTTCAGGCTGAAGGGTAGATTCTACACACATAGTAGATGGTATATGCTAAGTAAACTGTAAAGGTAATTGATGAAGAGAATTCCCAAGAGTGGATACTTTCTACACTAGTGAGTTGTTGTTGGCATGAGAATGATCACACCCTTATGTCCATAACTCCATGCTGGTATTCAGAGAGGAAGGCTTATCAAACTAAAGGAGAAATGATTGTTCAGGACCCCGGGAGAAATCTATACGACATAAAGGCATCAGGTTGTAATATTACTCTTTTTATTCAAGATAATACATATGGATATCTTTTTCTCATTGATTTTTTCTTATTATTATTGAAATAACATCAATACTTAGACTCCTTGATCACTAAGTTGGGTTAAATTTTCTCGATTATTATATGTTGCAGATGCTTTGATTCTTTTGTCTTGTCTCTGATTGCACATTCTATTTATTGGAGAAGCCACTTTGGGGCGACGGGAAAAAATACTGCATCGAACGTTGGATTTCAAGGTAGGGGCATGTCTTCTCTACTCTCTTATAATAATTCTGAAATGTAGTTAATCTAGAGAAAAAGGTTTCCAAATGGATGTTTGTTTCTAGCTATTCGTTGAGTACTAGGGAGATCTCTCTTGTCCGCAAGAGGGATTAATCCGCATAAAAAAATGGCGACTCCACTAGGGGTCTATAGCTTAGATTTCTTTATTTATTTTCAATTTGAAATTTTAAGTATTCTGATTTTGACTTCTCTAAGTCGGGTTGGGAAGATAAATTTTAAGAATCCCTAAAAAAAGAGAGTTGATTATTTATTTTACCAAGTTTTTCCTTGCCTCCACAGTTCTCAGTAGAAAACAGTGTGGAAATATTCATAGATTTTAGTTCAAAATAGTGTGCATCCACTCTGTTTTCCATTAGAAACTGCGTAGCCCCCGGAAAGTTTTGAAAAAATTAAATTTGTCTTTTTTAGAGCTAGATAACCCGATTCTTCTAGTTTTCCCTAATCCATTTACAATCTCATCAGTCTTTGTTAAGTTAATTGGGTGTTTTGAGTTTCTTTTTTGAGAAATTATTAATTTGATTTCCTTTGGTCATTACTTCGAGGTTTGTTTCAGTTCTTAACAATTTTTGCATCTTTTTGCTTTTGTTTTTAAAAAATTGTGTCTAAATTGTATC
Organism: Pinus albicaulis; assembly: GCA_034641835.2. Lineage (NCBI taxonomy): Eukaryota > Viridiplantae > Streptophyta > Pinopsida > Pinales > Pinaceae > Pinus > Pinus albicaulis. The sequence continues at coordinate 41,114,001 of CM076574.1, forward strand.
TGTGTGTTAATCGCCTTTGAGTGTTTTTATCTTTGACCTTTGGAATTATCACCCAATTTTCTTTACTTAGACTTGATTGTTTCCATAGATTACATTAGTGAAGGAAAATATTGTTTTTGTTCTTTCGCTGAGTTGGAATCATCTTGTATATGAGAATTCTCTTGCATAGATTACAATTGCATAGCTAGAATTCTCATTTTCAGAATATGAATGAAAAATGTGCATAGATTACATTTGCAGAGTTTTCAATTGAATTGTGCATAGGTTACATTTGCATAGTTTACATTCTGGAAAGAGAATTAGTTTTTCTTGATAAAATTAGTGCATTAGAGAATTTGTTATATTTTCTCTTATTTATCAATATTTGCATTGTTGGAAGTGAATGGAACCTCTCTCCTTACTTTAGTTAGGATTCAACGAAGTGAAAGATTACATTATCATATTCTATTGCATTCAGTTTTGGGTTGGGTCATAACACCATTGGTTTCATTAGCCATTTACCCTTTGAGTAATAACAACCCAAATAACGCAGTGCTTAATAAAATTCATCTAGAATTTTTTACATTTTCTAGGGCTTTTTCCACCAATCTAGCTTAGGCTAGTGCTTTGGAATAGGTTGTAGTTAACTTTCCAAATAAACTAAAAAAACAATATCTTGCGGTAGGGAAGAATTACAATTGTTACAATTGTGCTCTATGAAGCTCATCCTAAAAGAGTTAAGCACGAGATCATGTTCGACCCAGTGAGGTAATCGTACCTATCTCATTGGAAAAGATAGAAGATGTGCACGTAATACAAATGGTAAACCTCATATTAACCATTGTCGAGGAGCCTGGGGTCACTTGATAGCAAACCTTGGATTTACCATGTCGAGGAGCTTTCAAGGGGATTGGGTTTGATACTCTGCCCTTGTGTGTATATCATATCATATATTGTTCCCCCATGTGCATTTGTCTCATTTGGTGACCTTAGTGGCCATAATATTTAGGATTTTTCCCAAGGTGATGGTTGAGGGAAGGTCCCACTGTACCTGGAAAAGACTTTGGCTAGACTCACTTGGAATTTTTGAAGGGTACTCTTCACTTCGAGATGGCATACTGAAGTTACTTGCACCAGACTAGTTCATTAAGTAGGTTGTCAGGGTAACTATTCCTACCGCCATTTTTTCACATTGATCTCCACGACATTGGATTTCATCACCAACTAGTGATTTCACTATGAAAACATACTATTTTTGTGTGGTTTGACTCCTATATTTGATAGCGCGTGTTCATTTGTTTGTTTTTACTCCTTAGAGACCTTAGGTGTGGATTGTGAATTTGAATTGTTAATATTTTTTAATTTTTAATAAAATTCACTGAAGTTGAATCTAGTGGAAATTGTTCCAGAATTTACCAACCAAGAAACCCCTCTTAGCGAGAATCCTAGTACTTTTCCTTGCTTTGGAAATGGTCATCCTCCTTATATGGCTGCATTGTCATTACTTAGATTTACAATAGGTTTACTGGTATGGTTATTTTCAACTTCATTGGCCTCGAATACTCAAATTGTTCCACCTCAACCGGATGCTTCACCTCAACAGAGTTCACCATATCAACATCACCAACCTCATGTTGACTCTTTACCTTCTTCGCCCAACATTTCTTCCTCCATTTCTTCTTCTTCTCTTGGTAAAAGCCTTGATGCTAGTAACCAAGTGACTAAGAAGAAGAAGAAAGGGAAGAAGAAGAAGAAGAAATATAAGAAAGAAGTCAATGAACCAATGATGGTTGTAAATGTTAGTAATGTTGAGGAAACCTCCAACATGAATCGTAAACCCAAATACCCTTGCAAAATTTGCAAGGGTGACCAGTTCGTTATCAATTTTCTTGGTATTCCTAAGGTCTTGGAAGTATGGTCAGAAAGATCCTATAAACTTACCATTTATCCATCAACTAGTGATTGTCAGGTTCCTGAGAAAAAGAGTAAATTTAGGTTTCCTTGTAGGTTATGCAAAGGGATTCATCAAACTCACATTTTCCCTCACATGGATGAAGCCTAAAAATTGTTGGAAAACCTTATTTTTCCACAACAACTTCCAGCTGGTTATCGTAAAATTTCTCCCAACCTACCATCAAATGACAAAGTGATTGATCTAATACCAAGTAAAGTCAATCCCACTCTTCCATTGGAAAGTGAAATTCATATTACTCAGGTTGATGATCCATTAGTTGATCAAGTGGTTGATTTGATTTCACATTCGGTCGATCCCACTCTCCCTGAACAGAGTGAAATTCATAATGCTCGGGTTCTTTTTGTTATATCAGATTCTTCTACATAAGGGGGCATTACACCTGTTTCTACAGAATTCCCTCCAAATACTGAGGTATTTTCCTTTGATTGGAATAGACTGATAGAACCTCATATTCCTTCCTCCATCCCTTTCCAAATCATTGTGAAAGCTTGTGGTAAGAATGTGCATCGCACAAATGTATATGAAGGTGCTTCTATTAGTATTTTATCCTCAACTGCTTTGCAAGCTTTGGGTTCCCCTCAGCTTGTTCCTGTTACATAGAATCTGTCAGATTATAACAGAACCATTAGTTAACCTTTAAGGATCCTTCCTAAGTTTTCTATTACCTTGGAAGGTAAAGCTGTCTGTATTTATCTTATGGTAGTTCGAGGACCCTTGGATTTCAATTTTCTCCTTGGGAAATATTATGTATATGCAGTAAAATTTGTCGTATTGACACTCTTTCACATGATGTCTTTCCCTCACAATGGAAACATTGTCACTGTTGACCAACTTTCATTTGCTAGTCTTGATTCGACTACCAATAATCTGACACCTCTGAATTTTCCTTGTACGAAAGTGGTATCTACCCCACCATGAGTTAATTATGTGGCAACCAGTCCCATGATTTCAATTATCTATGCAAGTGAGCCACTCACTGTTTACTCGACTTCCTTTTACTTAGATTCGGTAATTAACATGGTGAACCCTATGGGATTATTTAAATGTGATGTTTTTATCCCTATTGAGTCCCTTGACATGTGTTCCTTCCTGAGAAATTTTCTTCCATCTAATGAAGACCTCTTGGAAGCCATGATTGACATGTGTCCCTTGACATGTGTTTCTTCCAGTTGGAAGCCATGATCAAAGGTCACCATGAGAATAGTTCCTTTTACTGTGTCAACCTCGTTAAAAAATGAAACAATTTATAATGAGGATGGTTCTTTTCCTGTGTCAACCTCGTTAAAAAATGAAACAAATCCTTATGAGGATAGTTCCTATTACTGTGTCAACCTCGTTAAAAAATGTATCATGTTTTGAAGATAGTTCATTTTCCTGTGTCAACCTCATTAAAAAATGAAATAGGTCACCTTGAGGAAATTTCATTTTTCTGCGTCAACCTCGTTAAAAAATGAAACAGTTCATCATGAGCATAATTCATTTTCTTATGTCGAGCTCGTTAAAAAATGAAACAAGGTTCCATGAGCATAGTTCCTTTTCTTGTGTCAAGCTCGTTAAAAAATGAAACAAGGTTCCATGAGCATATTTCTTTTCATGTGTCAAGCTCATTAAAAAATGAAACAAATCCTCTCCTAATTGAGTCAAGTCTTTGATTAAATCTCGTAAGTGTCAAGTCGAGTCTTTCATTTGATCTCGTAAATGAACCTTCATTCCATCCAACTATTAGTAACGAGTAGTTTACTTAGTTGAATGAAATGAAGCTTGGGGGGCATTGAAACCTATCTCAAGCATAGTTTTCTCTATGTTTCAATCTTGTGTAAAAATGAAACAAACCTACCTCAAGCACAATTTTCTCTTTGTTTCAAGCTTGTGTAAAAATGAAACAAACTTATCTCAAGTGTGATTTTTCCTTTGTTTCAAGCTTGCGTAAAAATGAAACAAACCCACTTTCAAGCATAATTTTCTCTGTTTCAAGCTTGTATAAAAATGAAACCTATCTTGAGTCCATTTCGGTTATTATTTTCAAGACTCATTAAACTCATGAAAATCCCGAGAGTATTTTGCCATATTTCATTCTCGTAAAACACATGAAAATGATGAGTTCTTTCCGTCTTTTCATGCTTGTAATTAAATTGAAATTCGGCCATATGAGTACATTTTTTATCACTTCTTAGAACTCATTAAAACTTACGAAAAAGAAAAACCATGGAGTTCTCTTTTAAGCCCTTTTTAGACTCTCGAAACATGAAAATATTGCCGAGTACTTGACTATTCAAACTCGTTAAAGTAAATGAACAGTCATCCTTTCAGTATAATTTTACCCCTTTTCCAGACTGAAATGGAATAATTACGAAAAAGGTATATGTTGACTAATCATGGTCAATAGAGTTCTCTCTTGCATTATTTTATCCTTTTTTAGGCCTGAGAGACTAAATTTATAAAATATAACAACAATGGAGTTTTCTTATGTTTTTCTTCTGACTCCCTAAAACTGAAAAATTCCGAGTTTCTCCTGTACTGGACTAGTTAAAATTTAACAATAAAGGAACTGTCGATTACAAACAGGACCGAACCACTCCTTCTTAGGGTTTTATTTTAATACTAAGATGGACTCATTTGAAGGATGAGCTTATACAAACAAGAAAATGTTATCCTCCTCAAGCTTGTCAAAAATAAAGAGGTACTTGCCAGTAATGGTGGGGGAAAAAGAGAGAAAAAGAATCCAGTTGTCACCCTTGTTTAGAAAGCAACATGCCACTCTTGAACACGACACTTTTATACACTTGTACATGGGTTGGGAAATATTTTGTCTAAAATTTAATCAAACCACATTGAAATTCTTCAACCAGTTTCTGGGTATTAGCTTTAGGTCAAATACTGCTAAAACATCTACAGTGTCGTTATGTGTTCAAGAGAGAGTTCAAATAAACCATTCATTGCAAACATTTGTCTCCATTCACATTGACCATCCCTGAGTCAGTCCTTGCAAAAAATTTCTTCAAAACTTGATCTAACGTTTTCGTGTCTTGGGCTTTCCTACGACAGATCACCTTCTATCGACATCAGCTCAACATCTAGAAAGTTGATCTAGAATCCTATCAGTACCTTAGGATTTGCATTCCCTAATGATAGATTTCTCACCTTCGATGATAGGTTGAAACATTGACCTTTGATCGAAAAATTCTATGAGTGTTCGACTACAAATCATTCATTCACACTTCATAGATTGTACTGGAGTACTTTGAGAGCCATTTTCATTATTGGTGATTTCTCTCACACTTGTTAACGGTTCACATCATTGACCGATAATCAAGTGATTTCTACCATGTTCGACTTCGACACAATCAATCGCATGGATAGATTCGTACTAGTTTGGGAAGTGAAAATTAAGACCCTGGATATAGTTTCCACCATCTAGGCTATGAGGAGATTTATTATTCATGATATAGTAGACTACTCATGACAGATGTGTGCGCCCATACCGTCTCTAATTTTGATGTAATATTGAAACCATATATGTACCAGAACATTTAGTTAGTTTTTATCTAAGTATGGGAATGCCTACCTTAGCGATGACACATATATATATGTTTGCATTGAATTTTTTTATAGGTTTCCGACTAGTGTCTCCAATCCAATCCTCGGAATGATAAAGCACTTCACTCTTCAGAATAGCTTTAGACTTCGCACTTTAGGGGAAATCTGTTACACGTTATTTTTTCACCATGACATTTAATTGTCTGTAGGGGTCTATCACCACCTATATCATGTTCCCTTAGAATTCAAAAACCTTAATGTTCCTTAATCAAGTCTTGGAATTGGAGAAAATCTTTGTAAAACCCTTAAAAGTATACCTTTGCACTTTTTCTAGCCTTTTCCTGTGGGTGCGCGGATGTTTGGTCTATAAAATACGGAAAACCCCACACACTTTTCTACTATTACCTACAGACCCCCGTAAAAAGAAAAATAAAAGAAAAAGTAAATTCTAGAAGCTTAGCTGGTCGAATATTCTCCAAACTGGAAGCTTCTAGAGTCACGATCAGTTCGAGATTTATCCCTCCACTCATGGAGCTTATCCCTTGGTCCATGGAGCTCAAATCCCTTCATGAGAAGAATCCATCCCCCTCTTCATGGAACTAAAACTACCTCCATTTCCCTATAAATTTAGCTCAAGTTTAAGGCTGAAGGGTAGATTCTACACACATAGTAGATGGTAGTTACTAAGTAAATTGTAAAGGTAATTACTGAAGAGAATTCCCAAGGGTGAATAATTTATACACTAGTGAGTGGTTGTTGGCATGAGAATGATCACACCCTTATGTCCATAACTCCATGCTAGTATTCAGAGAGGAAAGCTTATCAAACTGAAGGAGAAATGATTGTTCAGGACCCCGGGAGAAATATGTACAACATCAAGGCATCAAGTTTTAAGATTACTCTTTTTATTCAAGATAATACATGTGGATCTCTTTTTCTCATTGATTTGTTCTTATTCTTATTGAAATAACATCAATACTTAGACTCCTTGATCACTAAGTTGGGTTAGCTTTTCCTGATTATTATATGTTGCAGATGCTTTGATTCTTTTGTCTTGTCTTTGATTGCACATTCTATTTATTGGAGAAGCCAATTTGGAGCAACGGGACAAAAGACTGCATTGAATGTCAGATTTCAAGGTAGGGGCATGTCCTCTCTACTCTCTTATAATAATTTTGAAATGCAATTAATCTAGAGAAAAAGGTTTCCAAATGGATGTTTGTTTCTAGCTATTCGTTGAGTACTAGGGAGATCTCCCATGTCCGCAAGAGGGATTAATTCACATAAAAAACCTCATCAGCACTTCATCTACCAATTTTGAAGAGTTTTGGGAAAATTTTCAAGTTTTTAGCATTTCGACAAATTTTGACACACTTTTTGCACAATCAGCTTGCAAAAAGCGCAACGTGGGCCACGCTAAGATTTTTGTGGAGTTCTGTAAATGACAATTGAGTTGCATATTTAGATTCAGAGTGATTTCTACATGCAATTTTGACTATTGGCACTCAGAGAATAGAGATTTTGGCATGTGGAAATGGCCAAACACCGCTAAAAAATCACCTTTTTGTGCCATTTTTCAAACCTTCTCTACACTTTTGGAGCAGTCTTGGGAGATTCAATTTTTGATGAGCTTCGCTCCATCATTTTTAAAGATTTTAGGAAAATTTGACAACTAGACTGGAAGAGATTTGCAATGAGCCATCTTGGGCCCAATTTTTACCTCGGGAAGGCAGTCAAAACAATTTTAAGGCCCACGGTGTGTTTTTTCCCAGCCACGCTGCGCTTTTTCCAAGCACATTTCTCTTTTTGCAGTTTCCTATTTTCTTCAAACTTTTCCAGTTTGATTAGTCGATGGATGTAAATATAATTATGTCCTAAATAGTTACTAGGGGTAGATACATAATGCAAATAGGTAATTTTGGTCAAAGTGAATCATTTTCATGAATGATAGGGATGAGTTGGCTAACCTCCCTAATCATTAGGATTCCAGTAGATCACTTTGTGGATCACCTCCGCAAGTCAGAAATTTGACCCCTGAGAGTGGGAGAAGTTGTTTTTGTCCTATATCTTTCATTTCCTTTCTCATTGCAGTAGTTGGATGCTGTAGAATTTGATCATTGAACACTATTGTAATAAGACTTTTGGCAAGAAATAACAAAATGAGTTGCCACTATTTTGATGGGATACATGTGGTAATGTGATTTGACATTGTTTCTTCTTATGTTTTGAAAATGTGTGAATGTATTTTGATTTAATATCCATGCCATCTATGAATGTAATTGATTCCTAAGTAAAAAAGAAAAATTCATTATCTTATGCTCGATTTTGGGGGAATAGTTACAATTTTGTTCATCTTCTTCTAATTGAAAAGAATTTATGTTTCCAATGCTCTTTTCTGAAACCTTAGTAGTCTAAACCACTCCATCATATACCTTAATGTGTTAAGTTACTTTCCTACCTTGCCCCATCACATCTCTCCAATTATGATCCTTGTTTTCCCTGACCTAGTCATTCTCTGGCCTATTCAACATCCAACACCTCAAATTGAAACAAACCCTAATGTTACTATACCTAGCCTAAAATCCTTTTTATCCAGTCATCTTGACTGTGATCTTGTGGAGAGAGCCCTCTCCTGCCTTGTAGAGCTAGCTACTTGGTGAACTATTTTTTTTTGGTTACCTTTGCTGGTCTCTTCTAAGCCTCAGTGATCCTATGAGGTGATAATAGTACTCTTTGATTTCCTGGACCTTGATGGGGTCAACTATGATTCCTTGTTGGGATAATATGAATCCTAATAGTCTGCCTGCATTAACGCATAAGAAACACTTTGGAGGGTTCAAGCGTAGGTTGTATTGTGGGCATTTTTGAAATACCAAACAAAAATCTTCCAAATGGTCAGCTCATTTATTGGATTGTACTGTGAGGTTGTACAAGTAGGCAAGGATGAGATAAGCCAGGTTGTGGAAGATATATTTCATGGCCTGCTGAAAGGTGGCCCTAGCATTTTTCAAACAGAATGGCATAACCTGGTATGAAAAATTTCCCCAAGGGGTAGTGAATGAGTCTTATACCAATCCATATGCCAGATCTGAATTTTATTTTACCCTGAGAATCCATCCATAAAGGACAAGGCCTCGTGACCAGTGCAAGCATCAATAAATTGGTCGATGAAAGGAGTGGAGTAGTTGTCTTTGGGACATTCTTTGCTTAAGTCTCAAAAATTGGTACATACTCGAATGGTGCCCTATTTCTTCATGGTGGGTACACGGTTAGGAACCCAAGATGTATAAGTGATTAGGTAGATGAATCCAGCTTTATGAATCTTTTCTATCTCTTGTTTGAACTCTTTCACTTTAGATGGGTGTAACTGATACTGCTTTTGGTGGACAGGTGATATGTCAGGCCGTCTATGAATCTGATGCTCCACAATGGTGGGGCTTAACGCTGGCATTTCTGAATAATCCCAAGTTAAGATATCCCTATACTCTTGTAATAGGTTTATGTACACAATTACTTCTTCTAGGGAGCATGCTGCCCCAACGAGATTTCTTCAGTTTTGCCCGGTTTTTTGGAGGTATTCTCCTTAATGGTAGGTGAAATATTCGACATATTTCCTTCCTCAAAATCATCAGGCATTGGGATAGGGTTCTTGAACCAATCTACCTTCTGATGGCAGGAAGTATTTTGATTCAATAGCGTAAATATCCTAGGTTTTTGTGCTCCTAGGCATGAATTATTTTTCTAAGAAGAAAAATGAGTTGTGATGCATTACGTCCCATCAACAATCTGGTTCCCTCATGGCCTCTAATATATCATCATCAAAGTGAAACAAGATTTCTAAGGGGAAATTTTTTTGTGCGAGGTCGTGAGGAATTGGTTCATGCCTAACAGTGATGGTCAATATACATGAATATGATTCTGTGGTTGATGCCACAGAACCAGATGAGGTTGATAGGGTGTAGACGAGGTGGTTCTGTATCGTTGAAGGTACTACTACCGTTGTGGTAGTTGCAACGGTCTCAACACCAAGGAATGATGAGAAAACAACCTAAGTCATGGTTCCCACACATGATGAGATGAATCATATATGGTGTTGTGTGTTGTCAACATTAAATGGTGGAATAATTTCCACAATGTTTGTTTTATTTTTATCCAGAGGATATTCATGATCTCTTGGAAGTGTATGAGGGGAATGAGCATATTCCTTTATTTGAATATTTTTTCAGATGTAGAGGTGCCGAAATGTTCATAACATAGGGAATTCTTCTGTATCATGGTCATGGATCATGCAAATTTTTCATGGATTAAAAGTACTCATAGAGTATATGGTATGATATCTAGTACTACTCATCATGTTAGATGATGATGATGGGGGATGGTTGAAAGAATATGCATTTATGCATTTATACCATCTCCTAGTCTTAGACTTTGTGTGATTTGGCTCTCTTGGGAGTTTTTTTTCTAATGCTGATCTTAACCTTGATAGCTATTGAAAATTGATTAGTGAAATTGAGAGAAAATATGGCAATAGTAGCGAGTCATATTCTCTTGATTAGAGAGATGAATGTAAGGTATCGGTGTGACCATGAGAAGACTGTCAGTGAGCTTATTAAGCTCCCAACATTAATTGACCATGTGGTAATTTTTATCACATAAGGAACATTAGATGTTCAATTGAGTTCTTACCTTTCTGGGGCAAGGGGTCACCTTCGGATTCTTAGGTGGCTGGTGACAATGGCAGGTAGGCCTCGTTGTTACCAGCTGCCTATGTTGTGGTAACTCAAAACCGACTACATCTGGATTATTGGTGAGAAATGAGCGCATGATGTCTAGCATTAGTCACAATCAGGGGACATAGGGGCAATGCCGAGCGTGGTGGTTATCTTGGAAAATTATAGAAGACTGACACTCTTTTGTTTTCCAATCCCTTTGGACCACTGGGATGATTGGGTACCATTTTCGGAATGATACTAAATATGGGAACTGAGTGATTAAATGGTCACGTTCATCACTTAGTATGCAGGCTGGGACTGGGCATGGAGAGGGGTTGGGGTGGGAAGCTATGCCTTTGGTGGATGCCTCTCTTTAGATACACTTAGGATGGAACTATTTGCTTCATTATCCTGAGTTTTTGAACTTTCTACAGACTCTGAATCTGATCTGTCCAAGTCAGCAAGATTGTATATGGCTAGGCATAGAAAATCTAACGCTAAATAAAATCCGGGAACATTGGGACAATGAGTAATATGGTGGTTATCCTAACATATCTAACAAGAATATTGATCAGTTCATAACCCTTTAAAGTACATCGGATTGACCAGGTACCACCTTTGAAACAACTCTAGAGCTACACATTGCGCAATCAAATGATCATGTTTGTCGCATAACTCGCAAATATGGAATTGACGCTGAGGATGGTTATGGGGGAGAGGTGTTCATTCTAGTGACCGTCTCTCTTTTAATATATATAATATGGTCCTCTTTGCTTCATTCCTTTGAGTTGCAGTGTTGTCTGTTGATTCTGTGTCCAAGCTTGCTAACTCTGGATTTTCAACGTTGAAACATCGCATGAAATCAAACATTGATTGGAGGTGATGGAGGTTGGGACAATGACACATGTGATGGTTTCTCTAAAATATGTGACATGTGTGTCTTCTATGTTGAGCTAAGTTTCTTTGGACAACATGCAATATTGGGTACCAATGGTTGAAAGCCCTTAACTTGGGGCGTTGTACGATCAAGTGATCGGGTTCATCACACAATGCGCAAACTAGGACATGTGGTGTGGCCTTTGTTTGCCTTCTTTGAGCTGTTGTGTTGCATGAGTATGAGCATGTTGCAGGCCCTTCTCGTACATATAGTATAGTTTTGAACCTATCTTCCTCCATTTGTATGGAAGTTATAGAGGGGTCCCCTTGATTGGATTGTTCTAGGGCTTGTAATGCATCCCTATATCGAGGCATCTCCGAGAAATGATGGGTGTAATGCCCGAATTCATCCCATATGGTGCACACATGGTTACTGCATAATGCCTTCCCTTGAGTATTAGTGAAATTTTCCTTTTGACGGGTGTCTGAGGTCATGACATTTCTTTTGGTATGTATAAGAGGTTGCAACTCATCTAATTCCAGGAAAATGTTAGTAGGATGGCCTACGATATTGCACAATGCACAAGGTTGTAATGCCCTATCAATCTTAGGGGTGTTGATTTTTTTCCCTTTATTTTTATCCCTTGTAGTAGTACTAGTTGGTGTTGCTACATGGGCTTATTTGGCTATTATGGTATCTTGGGGGGTAATTGGAGTTATTCCTATAGAGGTAATACCTGGGCTTTCTAATGTGGCTAGACGAGCCAAATATCAAACTGGTACTGTGAAAGCCATGTTTAGCAATGTAATATTTTCCATGACTTGTTTCGAAACAAAACCAGGTGGGGGGTACAAAAATGGGGTTTGGGAGATAACATAAGGTAGGAATGTTGAACCCATAGCGTCAGTATCTGTGCTACTGGTTTCTGGTTCCAAGATGGTTTCAGTGTTTGATGAGGTCATCATGCACACTATTTCCTCTGTACTTTTCAAGGCTTCCCCTAGTATTATAGGGGGGTTTCTTAGGTATGATCCTAGGATAGAAGATGGTTTGAATTGTCCTGGGCCAGATTTTGTATACTTTTTGAGTGGTTCCATGGTCATATCCACATATGGTAGTACAACATCTAGAGTGGTCATGGCTTCTTTTCATAATATGTGAGTTGGTCAATGGTGATGATCCTATCATCACGAGGGAATACAATCACCCTAAAAACAAAGGATGTGATCGCGGTCATAGCATACATGTCACTCTGCCCGAGCAGTATATTGTAGTCTAATTGCATGTATAAGACCTTAATATCTATGAGGACTATTTTCTGGCCAGGTTCGTTAGGAAATTATAATAAAGACCAACGGGGGCTGATGGGTGCCCATCATATGCTCTAAGCATGATGTCATATGGTTTCAATTCAGGTGATCCTAGCTTTTTCCAAATTGTTTGGACATGATGCACATGGATGCTCCTTAATCCACAATGCATCGGTGTATGGTGATATTCTGAACTGAAAATGGTATCTGGAAAGCTACTAGAGAAGGAAGCATAGGGTCTGCCTTATCTAGATCAAAAATCATTAGGCAAGAATCAGAAGGGTCGATTATGCCTAAAGCATGAAGTAAGGCCATTTGTTGTGTTGGGCATGATTGTAGGACTTCCAATGCTGACATGGATGTTGGTTATTGAGCCAAGTCATCCACTATACTATAGCTATGAGAAACTTTAGAATGAGGTCATGCACGCTTGGTTGGTCCGTTGATCATTCTTGGAAGGGGCTCAATAAGTACTTTGGAGATAGTTAACGACGTGGTAGGTGCACTCGTACTTGTACCTGACGGGTTGGTATCCAGGGGAGTGTCATAGTTCCTATTTCGTGTTTGGAATAACAATTCTTCTCCAGCCATGTTGATTTCGTGGTTGTTCCCTACGATATCATTTTGGGGTGGTTGTTGCTTCTGGGTATTAAAAATCCCTAATGGGGGAAAGGTTCCTGCATTACTGCAAGCTACTAGTTTTTTCCCTCTTGTCCTCGGTTACCCTAGAGTTTCTTCAACTTAGGAAGTTCAGGATAGTGGTGGGTGTAATGACCGTAATCCCCACATATGGCACAACAAATTTTTGTGTGTAGATTGGGTCTCTTTTTTTTCCCTTAGGACTTATTACTTGGCTCATGGTTCAGATTTCGGTTAGAGTTGCCCCCAACTTGAGATCATCGGGAGCATTGTTGATTACTACCCCCTATCTAGAATCTCCAATTTTATTTTTTTTTGGCTTCTTCTTTGTAGTTTTTGGAGGGTTATTTTTATTCTCCTAGTCATAAGATTGTCATTGTTGAGCCTCAGAAGGTTGCACTAGATTCACCGGTCCATTTTTTGTGTCGGTGGTATATTCTGTGAGGGGAACGAGCAGTATTGGTTCCCTTGTGCTTGATTGGTGTATGAATGTAGGGGTGACTCTCTTGTATCAGTGTTTCTAGTTGAGTACTGGTTCCCATGCGAGGGAGGATATGGGCATCCATGTTGTTGATGGTATGGAATTTCCCTATTCGTCACATTCTGCAGAGGTGCATGCTGACGTTGATGGTACCTGGGTTGTGATATGTTCTGTGAAGAATCGTAAGAGTATCTTGGGTATCGATAACTATTGTTTGGTTGAATTTGGGCTAAGTACCCTATCGAGCCATCAATAATGTTCGACGTGCCTGGTAACTCCCTATAAGTTTGCACGCACAAATAATTTGATAGGACATTATAGATATATCCATATTGGGTGCAGATGAGTTCAAGTTGCTAGGCTTTGCTAATGGAATCTTCCTCTGAGGTAGGTTTTTTCATTGCCACGTCCTTTGAAATCTCTGTAGTGAGGGTTTTCAAAAATATTCCCAACATAAATTTGTCGTCGATTTTTGCTTTTCACAAACTACCACGTCTTTGTCATTCATGGAGATGGTCTGATATATGAACGATTGAAGTTTGTCTGAAATGTGTAAGAGGTTCAATTCTCGAGTCATGGTGAATTGGGAGCTGGAAATAAGTAAGGAATGTAGTAGCGAGGGCGCTAAATGTTTCATACGATGTAGATGACTGCTTGAAATACCATTTGGCCGCAGGCCCTATCAATGTGTGTTGAAATAGTCTCAGCCGAATGGTATCATCAATTATACTATTCGACGAACACCACAGGTGGAGTGTCATTATATGATTTCTGGGGTCTTATTCTTACTTCCCTTCAAATTTTGGTATATCATAAGGGAGCTTCGTGGGCATGGGGGGCCAGTTAAGGTCATGTGCAATGGGATCATTTGTTAACTTCGTTAGATATTGAATATTTAGTGATGCTAAGAAGGGTAATTGCATATTGACTGCCATCGTACTCTGTTGAGAAACAAGTATTTGAATGTGTTGGTTTAGGGGAGGTTCCAGGGGAATTTTACCCTATGGTGTACCCTGATAGATATTCTTCTGACACCCCAGAGGGGTAGCTATCCTTTGACCTCGAGGGGTTGTAGGAGGAGTGGAGTGTGGTGACCCTGTTGGGGTTTCCACTGGTGTTGTAGTTGGTGAACCTTGGGGGTTTCCAATCAAGTATGCCTCGATAAAGGATGATTCGATAATGGTGGCAGTGTGGCGCCCTCTATGCCTGAAAGGTAGGAGGCTTGACACTCCTCCCTTTAAGGGGGGGAGGTTTAAGAAACACCTAGACTAACGGGGTCCCATTGGGTCCCCTATAATGTCCATTAATGCGATATTTTTGGTATTTGTGATTTGGGAGGCAGGATAATTTCTATCAAAGAAAAAATATAATCACATGCATAAAAAAAGCGAAAAGTGAAAAATGTAATTTTTCTTTTAAACTTTAAACTATGTGATCAATCAAGTAAAAAATGAACTTTTTTGTTTTGTTTTGCATATGATACCAAAATCCTATATAGACCTAATCGTCCTTACACTCTCATGGTAATTGGGCCTTGCGAAGATATCTTTTGATGGACACTGGGGCCAACGTCCCAAAAGAATTGGTGACACCTTCCAGTGTCCGAACAATCAACCAAGATAATGTTATGAGAATCGAGTGTTGCCTGCACCATCACCTATAGGGAAGGATGCCCTATTTTTTTCCACTAAAGTACCATCCCCCCATGTGAGCATTTGATTCTTGAGCTTCTTGGTAATCAGTTATCAGTATCAAGCACTAGATGGGTCATGTAGCCCCAAAGAGTATCACATGCACTAGGTCTAATATTAACCCCCTTTGAAATGGGTCTCTTTAATGCTCGAGTATTTGTTCCGTGGGAGAATAAACAGATTTAAATCTCCCTAAAATGTCAACATCTATGTTTCAAAATGTGTTATGATCACGATGGCTTGTTGGATACCTACCCCCAATGGTCCTAAACTAAACTATAATTTATTTTGTGGCCCCTGTGGGGAGAATTGAATGAGTTCAAATTATTTTTATTTTTAAGGAGTCTCATTTTTTATTTAGGGTCTGCGTTTTTGAAACAAACATAAGATAATAACAAAGGTCCGAAAATAATGGGTGCCTTTTGGTTCAAAACTTACAAATGCTTCGTGTTTGTATTGAAGTGAACAATCAAGAGTGTGATGGGATTTGTATATGCGATGATCCTTTACAGTTCTTTTCTAATTACATTGTGTGATTGTACCTTACAAAAACTTGAAATGATGCGCGAATTATGGGCCACTTACACTTTTGCCTAATTAGACTATGTTACACTATAGGGAGATGGTAGTTAAAATTCTGTTAGGAAATTTTTCATATGCTTGTCTAGGCTCACCAAGAGGTGAAAGGACATCAAAGATTACTCACTTTTTTTATCGACACTTTGACCCTAGTCCCAAATCTAATGCAAAAACTAAAGTAACTTAGCTAGTAAAATATGCCTGGATTCATGGGCCACTTAATTTTTTGACTGATTAATATATGTGTTCTGTATTTCTATGAGAAAATAAATTGTTCAGAAAACATACGTGGATTAGGGCCACTTTATTTTCTCCTACTTAACTTATGTGTAATTTGAAAATATTAAATAAAATTAAAAAACACCTAATTGCTATGCTAATTGAGATTTCGTGAAACAACTAACTATCCTAACAATAGTAAAATGCAAAACAAAGTGATGGAAAGTTATTAGGGATTTCCAATCACCTTAAAAATGGAAAAAATATTCCAAATTTAGTCTTTTTGGTTTTTTTGCGCAGGTTGTCTTCCCACATGCGCAGAGTGCGCTTCTGTCGGAGGATAATGTGCATTGTTGGGCAGAACTAAAAAATTTTCAGTCTCTATTTTTTGGAACAGTCACTGAATGGGATGAGAAGCTCATAGAGAATTAAAGGATGGGTTGTAGCAGACTTGAGTAGGGATAATGACCTGCAAAAAAAAAAAAAAACCATTAACTTAAGAAGAGGAATGCAGTGGAGTCGCCATTCCTATGGTGGTGTTTTTGCTACACGGATGTACCAAAATGCACCTCTTTAGTATTTGGTTGCTATCTGCATAAGAAAATAGGGAAGAATGATGTTGTTGTTAGTGAACAACATAAATAATGTAAACAAAAATCAAAGGGTAAGCTAAGCATACAATACTATGAACTAAAACAAAAAATACACAAGATACAAATGCTCAAAGGGAGAAACAACCCAATAAGAAAAATGGAGAAATATCCCTTTATTAGGTGATGGTGGTGTGAAGAATATAATTCTAAAATATCTTGAAGTGATTCATTTGATATATGGAGCTCAAACACTCAGAACAAGAGGGGCTCCTTTTCTCAAGTTCCTTACAAGTATCTCACCCTCAAAAGGATGTTGATCGATGTCATATGGTGAAGCTCTCTCTCAGAATGAGATGTTGGATGGAAAACATGTGAGTCATTTCAATCCTTCCACTGCTAAACTTGCAATCTAGTTTGCTATGGAGAAATTTGGGTAGCATAACAATGTGTCTCCTTTTTTCTCTTCCCATGGCCAATATATATAGAAATATTTGAACTTCTCTTCCCTTTCTTGGCCCAAGATTGATAGTGACCTAAGAGTGGGGAGGAGATCCCTTTATGGGTTGCATACCTCCTCAAGGTGCCTTGATTTCGGATGTACTTGACCTTCCTGGATGGATAATCATCCTTGGAAAGTGTGTCAAGTGGTCTCGGATGGTGACTTTCCATCATCTTCAGGACCACGCGGCTATCGAAGGGATAGGTGCATTGTGCGCAAAAACCCTTTGTTTTTGGTGCGTTGCCTACCAATTTCCTAACTGGACCTTAGGAATTTTAAAATTTTTCCTTTCCTAATGTATTTATTCTCTAAAAATCTTTAATTTTACCTTCTATTTGACATTTTTCTAATGTCTTGTGCCTGTATGATTTTCTGGTGTTAACATTGGGATTTATTTTTTAAAGAACGAAATTTATTTTTTTGTATTTTAGGTCTTCTAGGCATCCTCCACCAAGTTGGCCTTAAGGAAGGACAAGTAGGCCTCAAATAGGGTAATTTGACCTCACCAGAAGCCTCTATATTGGAGAAACTCAACCTCATTTAACACACACTCATAACAATTTCGATGTGTAGTTGCAATAGATGAAAAAAGAGTGTGAAGTTGTAGGAGAAGAAGGAGAGAATCTAGGAAGAATAAAATAAATTTTTTGGGCTACCTTTCTCTCACATGTGTGAAGATATTGAGCTGTATCTAGGGCTGAAATTTTTTCAATGTTGCAGGGTCAAATTTCTGAAGCTAGGGGCCGAAAATATATAGTAAGTTAGGAAGCTTAAATTTCTACAGTAATTGTAGTAACTAGGATCACAATTACTAAGATGTTGTTGTGTTGAAGTTGTTAAACAAGAAGTGAAGATTGAAGATTGTTGCATCATATTAAAAGGCTGACTTGGTGGAGGAGGAAGTTTTGTTGTTCTAGGTTCTTGATTGTCTCATTTTTATATGAATCTACTAAAGGAATACTTCTTGACTGGGCTTTCCCCTATCTAGGGGTTTTTCACTAGCTGTGTGCCTACATATGGTGTCTTGGTCTTCGTGTTATGGTTTTGTTAATTGCTTCATGAACTAAGATAAAATAAGAACATAATAAATATAATAATAACTCAAGGAACTCACAAGTAATTATCAACAAGAGAAAATCTTTCTGCCTTTCAGATTTTCCAACATGGTTTCAGAGCTAAGGTGAAGAAGAAGGAAAAAGGAAGCCTGAAGATCTATTGAAAGGAGAATAACCAGTCTTAATAAGCTGAGTAAGTAAAATCATTAAAAGGATCATATAAAGGGATAAAAATAATATCTACAAGACCTATGTCAAATTAATTAAAGGGAGAAAATAAACTAGAAAGAGCCACCAACTACAGGGCATGGAAAAAGAGGATAAATCTCATCCTAGAGAAGAATAAAGTTTTGGATATAGTGTGAGGAAAAGTAAAGAATCCTACAGATGAATCAAGTGAATCAAAGAAATAAAATTTCATAGAAACCTAAATATTGGCCATGTGATCTGTATATGAAGTTTGCTTGAGGTTGGTGAAATTTTGCAAGTGATTCAATTAGGGTTTAAAGCCTATTTTGAAAAATTATTAAACACATAAACATGAAATTTAAACTGAGTTTTTGCAGAAAAAAATAAGACAATATCACCATAACAGTAAACACAAAACAATAATATATGAAGGACTTCATGCCTCCTGGGCTACGTTTCCTGGTCCAGCTTCCAATGGTTGGGACTCTTTCATTGTGCTCAAGAAATGGTGTTTATATAAACTTAAAATGCTCAAATGGCTTCATTACCTGCTCCAACAGCCTCACAGCTATCAAAAACCCTGTCTAGCCTCTTTCTCCTCCCAAAAAGGATAAAAACTGAGAAAATTATGATCTCCCCAAGTTTTGCTGCTAATTGACCCACAAATTCGCCAAGTTTGGCCAACTATCCTACAATTTTGCCCCATTTTTTGCTCACGGAGAAACAAATCAGTGCCATTCCGATGAAAATTATGGGATGGTTTAAATGACCAATACTGCCTAAAACCAAATTTTAAATCGTATATATGGTGGTCGAATTAATTAATATTAAAAAAATTCAAATAGAGCCCATGTAAACTTAAATATTAGTTTTGTGGGTCCTATACACAAGGAATATGTGTGGCGCATTGGTATGAGTGAGATATAGTTTGAGAAAGGTTGTGTGTTCCAACCTAGTAGAGGTGCATTCGACCTATAACAAAATTTTAGTGGCCACTGAGGTGCCATGTTGTAGCGTCTCGCTGGTCCACATCATCAACCAAAAATTGACCAATAAGAATTCACCATGTCAGCGCCAATCATATCTTGACACTTGTCACATGGAGATTTTACCCTATAGTCCAATCATTTTTCCAAATTTGTAGGCCTAGTCAGCATGCCACGTCATCAGTATAGACTGCTGACTAGGTAGCCTTGCACAAAATTTTTCCAAAATTCGCCTGTTGACAAATCGACTAGAAGTCGTTTCTGGGAGCATACAGTGTCGCTTTTGCATGAAACGAATTGTGCTAGATTCAAAATGATGAGATCTATGCAAGCACATAGTTGTGTTCCATTCATAGAAATTTGAATTTTCAGCATAATTTTTGATCCATTGGATCATTTCTCCCCACTAGAAGATTTTGGACCTCCAAAAGCTCTTTATCTTTCAGTAAATATATGAGGGCTCAAATCCCTCACCCTTCTAGTCTTCATTCACTTAAATGCAACAATTTGAGTTTTTTTTTTTAAACTAATCATTTTCCCCGAATTGGAGACCTTGACTTACTGTTGTAGATACGATCTTGTTGCAATTTCCCATTATTTGCAGAACAACAACCTATCCTTGATATAAAAAACATATTCCCTCCTCATTCATCAATCAAAGAAAACTTAAACAACTTGAAATTATTCTAACCTCGAACACTGTTGACATGACAATGTTTGACATGTCTTGCTTTGTGCTTGGCTCGAATATTGACCAAATGTGATCACCATCGCCATGCAGCAACCCATTTCAAAGAAAACACATTATGAAACCCACAAGAAGGAATTTTGAACCTAATTCCCTCTTTGTCAAATTTCTTTGGCACTTCCTCTTTGATCTTTGCACTCTCTTGCATTGGCATCTTGTTCACATCACTGTTCAACAATGATGTATGCTACTGCAATTTTTTCTCATCGTGTTTACCTATTTTAGAAGGAAACATGTCAGAGCCTCGAAAAAAATTATTAGAACCATTATCAACCTTAATGAAATCAAAATTTTCATTTGTTTCATCACCTTGAAAGGCCTCATTCACAACATTTTGATGCTTGAATATTAACAAAGAAAATTTTTTACTAGTGTTCACAATTCTCTTCATTTGTCCAACATGCATAAGAGATGAATTCATCTTCTTACTATGTACTCTAACAATGTAATCAATCCTATTCTTGAACAAGTGATACTAATTCTCATGGATATGAAGATTTCTTTCCTATCATAAAGATATGGGCTACCCAAAACAATACCAAAAATATCAAGCGTAGAAACATCAAGTTCAACTTCATCAAAAAAAGTTTGAAGTGATTGAAAATCGAAGTATGCACTTCCTTGTCACCTACAAATTTTCATTCTTACATATCCAACCTAATGGATAAGGTCTTGGATGAGGAATGGTTTCTAAATTCAACTTCTTGACTAAGTCTTCAGAAATAAAGTTTTCTTGTGAACCACTATCAAATAGGGTGTCAATCTTGGTATGCTTTGAAATAACTCTAACATGGAAAATCTCAATTCTTGTTTCATCATCTTGAGTACTATCTTTAAAAATTGAAGAACTAGTACTTGCAATGTCCTTAGCCTTCAAACCCATTGTGGTGATATTTGTTTCATCTCCAGAATCAGAACTTGAATCATGTGTTATTATTGCAGTTGTCTTCTCCTTGTCCTTGTTTTTAAGCTTGTTGGGTCTCACATTTGGATGAAGTTTCCAGCAATGATCCTAATCATTCCCATATTTGGAACATTGTTTTCATGTGATTTTTTCTTTTTTCCATCTTGATGGAAGAATTATTCTTACATTTACCCTTGAACTTATCCTTCCCTTTATCTTCATACTCAAAGGTATCCTCACTTGTCTCCTCTGAAACATGTTTTCCCCTTGCCTATAGATGTTAATGCAGGGTTACCCCTGCACATCCAGAATCTTTCCAACTCATGCATTAACCCTCAATGAAATCTGCAATTTGACCACATCTAATGCCTGCAGAGTCTATATAATAGTTCACCCAGAATTTTATCAGATAATTGTATCCATGAGGGTTAATCCCAAAAATATAAGCTGGTGGCAACCACCATAACAAGTTTTTTTTGGTTTAAAAAGAGAACCAAATATTCAATTGAGTACAAGCCCAAACTTACAGATTTCTGCATAAACTTACAGATGTCTGCATATATTCCAAAACTTACTTAGATATCATATATATAAATATGTTGCACCATGAACCCTAAGTTGCTAGCCAAGAGTACAAGCCCAATGACTGCTATCTCTCTTTGCATCCTCGCCATTACCTATTACCACGAGGAGGAGTCCCAGCTCTTTGTGTCTCAGAGTTTCCATAACCAGCTCTTGGTTTTTTTCTCTGCTGGCTTAAGAATCTGGAAAGAGCACATTAGTGTTTGATCAACACTCATCATTGCACCAGCGTTGTCAAATTCACCACAATAATTTGGAGCTGAGAAGACTGTAACAAGCTGCCTATCAGCGAAAGATTCATAACCATCCTCCACCACCTGATGTGCATGACATATGAGATCCAGATCAAGCTTTTGGAGAAATTCGGACACCTTGTCAGAACCAAATGTGTAAGAAACACCGCTGTCATTCGGGCCACGTCCTTGAATTACATTGCAGGGGTCTGACCAAAGAAGATCACATAACAACCCTGTATCTGGCACATCTGTAGGTCGAGGTATATTCCTTATTTGTCTGCACTGGTCGCCCATTCAACTCGTTCTCTCCGCATTTACAAATCGATTCCTTCAAAATGATGACTTCGTCAAACTGTCATCTGGCCGCGTGAGAATTCGTTCTTTTCGCATTCCGCATCCAAGTTTTTTTTTTTACTCAATGCTAGCCATCAATCAATCAATTTCTAATAAGGAACCAAACAATTAAATCATGTTAATTGAATTCCACATAAATAAATAAAACAACACCCTACGCCTTCTCTCTGTCCATAGACGCAATTAACATCAATTCAGTTCTCTCATGGATTTAAACACTGCATTATCACATTATGGTTTGTCAACTTGTTTGATTGAACACCTCATTCAATGGTACATCTAGCTACGCCAGCGCTGCTCCATTACTCTGTTCTACTTGCCACATTCCACATCAAATTTTCCATCATTCTATTTCAAAGCTGCGCCTTTGACACACATTAAAATCATTTAAAACAACTTCGCTATATTGATTGAATTCAACGCTGTTCATTGTTTATAATTCTGTGCCAAAGCTTTCATGCCATTACTACAACTCTCAACATATTTACTGGCTTCAGCAATCTGAGCCAGCGTTTGACAAATATCCGGTGTCCAATATATTCAATTCCATGGATTCATAATAGGAGATTTGAACTCTCGGAAATCGTTATATGTTATTCCATTAAATTTGTATGCTCCCTCACGCCTGCAAACCATTAATTGTTCTACATCGACTTTCAAACCTCTGTTCCTACTCAAGATTTGCACTTTTCAACACAGAATTATATCACTGCTATGAAATATGAATCGATCTTAGACATAGCTTAACAATTTCTGCACCCATTTTAATTCCTTTATTTCGCAAACAAAGATTTCATGACAGAGCGAAATGAATCCAACAGAAACAGTCTTATGCAATGGGTTCAACACAAAACCGCAAATTCAAATGTATTGGAATAAAACCAATTACACAGAGATTAACACCAAGATTCGAGATAAGTATGTTCTCATACAAAATCGATATAGATTCAACCATAAAATTCCGAAATCAAATTCGTATATACATACTTACATACATTCTTAATCCTCATGGAAATTTTCCTCTCGCCTTGGCCAGATCTTCATTTGATGGCCCTTCAACTTCTAAAAACTGACTTCACACACTCTTACCACCCCTATCCTCACTCTCTCGAATTATATAAGGGAAACACAATTGATACAAATACATGGTTTCATGAATCAATTCTGATTCTGAACCAGAAATCTCTCAACCTCTCCTAAAAAATCTCTTCAATCCCACTCTTTTCTAAACTAACACTAAATAAAGCTTTTAAAATCTCTCATACTCTATTCTAGCCAAATAAATCCAACTATTTGGCTTGATCTCCATACAAGGAGGATCACTCAGCCACCTATACCCTTTCCTCAATAAATAAACACTCTCACATATTTAAACAAATAATTTAATTAAATTATTTTCTTTCAGCCCCTTGCTAGTCACAACATGTGACCATACTATCACATTGCTGACTAGCCTGAATGCTCCTGCATCAAACTCTCAAAGTTGAAAGTTTCCATGATCTCCTGGTCATGTGTTTCTTCTGCTATCCATCCAGTATCCCAAACTTTACTTTGTAACTGGTCATCACTTTCATTATGCTGCTGATTCAATTCTTCTGCCACTGTCACTTCTGTTCTTTCAGATTTCCAAATCTTAATTTGTTGTTGTCCTCTGTTCTTGCTGATACAAATTCCTGTGGTCAATTTCTCCTTCTTGATGTCTCTCTTCTCATCTGATTTCATCTTCCACAATTTCTCAATCTCCTTCTTATCATTTGTCTCTAACTGAACTCCCCTGACATCTGTCTGTTGTACATTCTCCTTTTGTTTATCTTCAACTCCTTTAATCATGACAATTTCCCTGTCAATACCATCATTATCAAAATCATTAAATACATGTTCAAAATATCTTTCTGTTTCAGCCATTTCTTCCAGTAATCTCACTTCTTCATCAACATGCATAAGCACATTGTCCAATCGCTCCTCACCTGTCAAACCTGAAAACATACACAACATGTCAGTTTCAAAAATGCAAGGCTCTTCATTCGAAGCCTCAATGGTCAGCTCCTCATGCTCCTCTGAACTGTTCTGATAGGTTACTAGATTATTGAGAAATTCTTCCTCAACATCTCTGATTTCTTCCTCATCAAAGAAAACTTCTGGGACTGCAATTTCTTGACTATTCTTGGCAACTTCATCATAAGTTTGTAGAATACCTTCCTGTTCTACACAACTTCCTCCAATACTCAGTTTGTCTAAATAAGACAATAATGCCTCTTCCTCTTCTCTGATAAGACTTTGATATTTCAAAGATTTCCTTGGCTTACCTTCTTCAACTAAGTTCTCGGTGTCAGCTTTCCTTCTCTTCACTTCATAAATCTACGTTGCATTTGTTTCCTTTCCTGTTTCCATTTCCCATTGGTCTTCTTTCCATGCTAAAATTCCTTCAAATATAATCCAATAAGTTTCCACTAAAAGAAGACATAACCATTCAGCGATACCTTTTAATTTTCTCCACCAATTGAAGTCTTGAAAGTCCTTATGCATCTCCTTTCTTGCTTGTCTTGCCTTTGCTCCTTTCACTTTTTCATACACAGGTTCAAATCCTTTAGGCTGCATACCTGCAAATCTACATTCACAGAAATAATTAATCCCAAAATATGAGATCCTCTTGTCTGTGCAGATGATGTCAACACATTCCTCTCATTGTGATCTGCATAGATCAGTTCTTCTCTATTGTCATCACTGTCTTCGTCCCCAAGGAGAGGTCCTTTCTCTGGTTCACAGATGTATTCTATTTCTTCATTCTTAGTTGTTCGAAGTAATAATTTCTCAGCAAACAATTCTCTGACAGGCCATTTAACTCTTCTTCCCACATAAAATCCTTGTTTCCATTTTTCTCTAAGTCCTTTCAATAGCAGCTTCTCCAAATGACTGAGTTCTGCCTTCATCTCAGCCAACTCTATGTCCCTTTCTTCTTTACTCATTCCTTTGATTCCAACTGCTTCAGCATTCTTTTCCCTATGTCTGTGACTTTCCTTTATACCCCTGTCATGACCATCAATAGTCAATTCCTTTCCTTCCTCTGGTGAACTTTCCTTGTTCACTATTGAGCTGCAACTAACTTTTTCCATTTCGCCTGTAACAAGTCTCCTTCATGCCTCACCAAAATTTCCTGAGTTTAGCCTTTTGGCACCTATTGGTTCTTTCCTCGAACCTTTCACTGACTAACAATTCTACCCAGCACTCCTCTTGCTGGAATTGTTATCTCCCATCCACAATCACAATTGTGGAGCTGTCTCATCAACTTCTACCCAACCTCAATTGGAAGTTGTTCTCATCTTCTTTTGAATACTTCTTGCTGTAGGCTCCGCATCTTCAATTGCTCACTACCTTCTTCATTCAGTAAATTTTTTTTCTGTCGGGTATTGTCACTTTTACGCATCTAGAAATTCTTCTTGCTCTATCTTTTTCACATAGCTCATATGCTATGATGTTGGTACAACTCATTCCTCCCTTCAGCAAATCCACTACTTCCATTGACCTGCACAATCTGATCTCAAGACACATCAAAGTATCTTTCAAACCTCGAATATTTCCTTCAAAAATGTCTTTAAACTACTCCCATTCCATCAGTCAAAGGACTCACCTGTTCACTATTTCATTTAGACTTTCAAATACATCCCTGCAAAATTATCAACTTAAACATGCTTACCAGACCTTCCCGGCATTCTCTGCTTCTCCATTCTGATCCTTATCTTCATCAACACACTTCCTTGCAATTATACATCTACTAAATTTAAAATTCAGTTTCCAAAAAACAATCTTTTCAGAGCGTTAACCTGGCTCCGATACCAAAAATGATGCAGGGTAAACCTGCATGACCCAGAATCTGCTCACACCTATGCATATAAACATGCATATTTTAAATCCCGCTCCACTCTATCTAACTCCATTAAAATTTCCATCTGGCCATCTCATAATAATATGAAAACTAACATACCTTGTGATCTCTGCAAATTTACAATTTGCTTCCACCTTCATCAAATCTAACAATCACTGTCACACATCGACCATTACAATCACCTTTAGTGGTCACTCTCTGGCTCTGCACAGAAAAAATAATTCTGCAATTTCATCAATAGGATTGGAATGGTCTTCGTACAATGTAAGAACCTGACAAAGAAGCTCCTCATCCAAAGTTGTATTCACAAGATGCATCACCCGCTGCTTGTAAGAACGACATTGTTCTACAAGATCTATTATCACTTCCTGCTTTATGCCCTCCTTACTGTGAGGATCCAAAGCATTTAGCATCTGCATTAACACATCAATAATATCACGAGCATTCTAAATATCCGTCAAGATAAGACCAGGAAGATCAGATACCAGGGATGCCTCTACTGCTTTCTGGCATTTCACAAATCGATTCCTTCAAAATGATGACGATCAAACTGCCATACCCAGAATCTCTATTGAGATATGCAAATAAAAATGTCATTCCAAATTCATTCCAAGTGATCCCATTCACTGGGAAATTTCAATAGAGATACATGCAGAAGCTTCAAAACATAAATTAAAATCCAAAACCCCCAATTCAATTAATCCAGAACTTAATTTAAATCTGATCTCAGCAGAAAAAACATTGTCCCTTCTCCAGCAATAGCTCTGTTGTGATATATGGATTTGCATCCTTCGAATTAGAACATACCTGTGTCATCTTGCCTGTGTGATACCTTGGTTCTTTCACATTCCAGATCCAAGTTTTTTTTACTCAATGCCACCATCAATCAATCAATTTCTAATAAGGAACCCAGCAATTAAAATCATGTTAATTGAATTCCACATAAATAAAAAAAACAACACGCTACGCCTTCTCTCTTTCCATAGACGCAATTAACATCAATTCAGTTCTCTCATGGATTTAAACACTGCAATTATCACATTATGGTTTTTCAGCTTGTTTGATTGAACGCCTCATTCAATGGCACATCCAGCTACGCCAGCACTGCTCCATTACTCTGTTCTACATGCCACATTCCACATCAAATTTTCCATCACACATTAAAATCATTTAAAACAACTTCGCTATATTGATTGAATTCAAAGCTGTTCATTGTTTATAATTATGTGCCAAAGCTTTCATGCCATTACTACAGCTCTCAACATATTTACTGGCTTCAGCAATCTGAGCCAGCGTTTGACAAATATCCGGTGTCCAATATATTCAATGCCATGGATTCATAATAGGAGATTTGAATTCTCGGCAATCGTTATATGTTATTCCATTAAATTTGTATGCTCCCTCACGCCTGCAAACCATTAATTGTTCTACATCGACTTTCAAACCTCTGTTCCTACTCAAGATTTGCACTTTTCAACACAGAATTATATCACTGCTATGAAATATGAATCGATCTTAGACATAGCTTAACAATTTCTGCACCCATTTTAATTCCTTTATTTCGCAAACAAAGATTTCATGACAGAGCGAAATGAATCCAACAGAAACAGTCTTATGCAATGGGTTCAACACAAAACCGCAAATTCAAATGTATTGGAATAAAACCAATTACACAGAGATTAACACCTTCAGTATTCGAGGATAAGTAGTGCGGTTCTCATACAAAATCGATGTGGATTCAACCATAAAATTCAGAAATCAAATTCTGTATATACATAATACTTACATACATTCTTAATCCCTGCTATAAACTTCCTCTCGCCTTGGCCAGATCTTCATTTGATGGCCCTTCAACTTCTAAAAACTGATTTCACACACTCTTACTACCTCTATCCTCACTCTCTCGAATTATATAAGGAAAACACAATTGATACAAATACATGGTTTCATGAATCAATTCTGATTCTGAACCAGAAATCTCTCAACCTCTCCTAAAAAATCTCTTCAATCCCACTCTTTTCTAAACTAACACTAAATAAAGCTTTTAAAATCCCTCACACTCTATTCTAGCCAAATAAATCCAACTATTTGGCCTGATCTCCATACAAGGAGGATCACTCAGCCACCTATACCCTTTCCTCAATAAATAAACACTCTAAAAAATTTAAACAAATAATTTAATTAAATTATTTTCTTTCAGCCCCTTGCTAGTCACAACATGTGACCATACTATCACATTGCTGACTAGCCTGAATGCTCCTGCATCAGATGTGTGGCCTATACACATACTTCATTTAAATTTGAAGGATTAAACATGAGAATAGTATGTCTTATGTAACTATGCAAACCTCCAATGTACTTCAACAAAGTTTCTTTAGATTTCAAATCTACACCCAAAATTAGTGCTCTTCTCCTAAGCTCTTGAGTATAGCTTTGCACACTTTGTCCTTTACCTTGCCTAAAGTTTTTCCATTCCATTACTTCCTTTTGCAGGTATGCTAATGGATAAAATTGTCTTCTCAAGGAAGCAAAAAAATCATTCCAAGAGGTTAATACCTTGTATTTCTTCATGTCCTCTTTAGTTTTGGCTTCCCACCAAATAAGTGTTGCAATTTCTAATCTCATGAAGGAAGCTGAATCTTGGTGTCATCATCCTTGATTATTTGTATCCTGCAATACACTTCAAGTTGACGTACCCAATTTTCTAATATTTCAGCATCTACCTCTCCATCATACATAGGAAAATAAAAAGTAATGTCAAGATTTAAAAATGGAGTTTTACCATGACCTTTTGGAGATTGTGGAGGTGTTTGTGAAGGGATTGTTGTGGAAGAAGATGGTGGTGAGGATAATAGTGGTGTCAATGGTGGTTTTTCACCATTCTCATTACCTTTTGGAGGCTTGTCCCCATCTCCTCCTTCTCCTTTTGAAGACTTATCTCCCTTTGGAGAATTGGAGATATCACCTTGCAACCTTGTGCTTCTCTCCTCATAGAGAAATTTGACCATTCTTGTCATATCAAACAATTATTTCCTAAATTATTTTCATCCTCTCACATATTTTTATGCTCTCCTTCATGTGACATATTTGTTGAAGCTTCAACTACAATTTGAGGGGCAATTTGTGGTGGAGATTGTGGAAAACTTTCTCTCCTTGTCCTTGACCTCACTTGAGGACCTAAAACCACAAGATTTCCTTTTCCTTTCTTGAGCTTCAACCTTGTAAGAATCACATACACTTGCAAACAATTAAACCCTCACAACAAAAAATAAAACATAAGCTCTGATACCAAACTTGATATGTATATGAAGTTTCCTCGAGGTTGGTGAAATTTTGTAAGTGATTCAATTAGGGTTAAAAGCCTCTTTTGAAAAATTATTAAACACATAAACATGAAATTTTAACTTCATTTTACAGAAAAAAATAAGACAATATCACCATAATAGTAAACACACAACAACAATTGATGAAGGAGTTCACCCCTCCTGGGCTACATCTCCTGGTCCAGCTTCCAATGGTTGGGCTACGTCTCATGGTCTTTCGTTATGCTAAAGAAATGGTGTTTACATGAATTTAAATGCTAATGTGGCTTCAATACCTGATCCAATAGCTTCAAATCTATCAAAAACCCCCATCTAGCCTCTTTCTGCTCCCAAAAAGGATAAAAATTGAGAAAGTTATGATCTCCCCAACTTTTGCTGCTAGTTAACCCACAAATTCACCAAGTTCGGCCAGCTGCCCTACAATTTCACCCCATTTTTCACTAACGGAGCAACAAATATGTGAAATTCTAGAAAAAACTGTGCATGTTTTAAATTCCCAATGCGGCCTAAAAACCAAATTTTAAATAATATATATGGTGGTTGAATTAATTAATATTAAAAAATTTCAAATAGTGCCCATGTAAACTTAAATATTAGTTTTGTGGGTCCTATACATAAGGACTATGTGTGGCACATTGGTATGAGAGGAATCTAGCTGGAGGAGGTCGTGTGTTCAAACCAGGCAGAGGTTCATTCAACTTGTAACAAAATTTTACTGGCCACTGAAGTGCCACATGGAAACCTCTGGCTGGTCCACATCATCAACCAAAAATTGACTAATAAGAATTCACCCAATCAGCGCCAATCATATCTTGACACTTGTCACGTGGAGATTAGACCCTACTATTCAGTTATTTTTACAAATCAACAGGCCTAGTCAGCATGCCACATCAATAGTACAGACTGCTGACTGAGAAGCCCTACACAAAATTTTGCCAAAATTCGCATGTTTGACAAATCAACCCGAACTCATTTTTGGGAGGACATGGTATTCGTTTTGCATGAAAAAAATTTCACCATATTTATAATGGTGAAATCTATGCAAGTGCACATGTTTCGTTCCATTCTAAGAACTTTGAATTTTGAACATAAATTTTGATCCACTGAATCGCCATGAGCCTAATAGTGGAGGGAATAAAGGACAACCTCATTCCATATATATACAACATAGATTCCGCTCAAGAAATGTATGATGCTCTATTCAAATTATTCACAATTAAGAACATTGGTCAAATTTCAATCCTAAAGAATGAACTAATAACTATGAAGATGACAAAATATGATACTATGGCATCCTTCTTTATAAGGATATCTAGAATCAGAGATGAACTCCAGGAAATATATGATATTTTACTAGAAAATAAGCTCGTGATTACTACCCTTCTAGGAATACCAACATCATGGACTGCCTTTGCATCAAGAATCAATAGTTGGAAGGATACACCAACATTCGAACAAATATGGAATGCATGTGGTCAAGAAGAAGCCAAAATATCGTTAGTAAGAAACAAGAATGATGAAGAGGAGAACATCTCAAATGCCTATTCCACTCATCACAAGAATAAGGGAACCATAAAAAAATTCAAAGGACGAAGGAATAAAATAGACCTATCCAAGATAAAAGGTTATAATTGCCATAAGTTGGGTCATTATAAAATCCATTGTCCTGAAAATACAAGAAACAAAAAGAGAGAAAGGGATCAAGAAAGTATTTTCGATGAAGAATCACCTAAGAAGAAAAATACTGAAGAATCAAAAGTCAAGGACTTACACTACTAAGTCCTCTCTCTCTTATTTATCTTAAATTTTCAATGTTTTTCATTTTTCTTTTTATTTATAGTCTTATAATTCTAACATGCCTTGGTAGAACATTTTTGAATTTTTTTGATAAATTTATAGGTATCCCTCAATATTGGATTAAGAGGGGGCTCGTCACCATTTCACCAAAGATAAGTATTTTGTTATTTGTTTCATCTTTTCATATTTGGTTTCTTCCCTTATCAAGATGTGTTTGTATTATATTCCAACAACCTTTATTTTTATATTTTCCTTGTTTAGAAAATATTATTGAATGCTTAAGGGTTATGAAGGAAATCTCACAAGATAAAGCATGGTGTAATTTCTTTTGCAAAGGATGCTCTTCAAGAATTGATGTCCTACAAAGTATGGTAAGAAACAAATCAAAGGTATGTCTTACACAATAAGCTTTGTTCTATTTATAATAAACGTATATTATTTCCTTCTTAAATTTTCCTTTACATTACTAACATCATTATGTCTAGGTTTTTTAATCACAAAGATTCTTGTTAGGGTGATTGATAACTATATTAAATCTACCCTCATTACATTATTGTCGTGGAACCCTAAAAGGATTCACCTTAAAACCCTAACCTAAGGGTATGTCGATGATAATATGAAAACCCTAATCCTTTAGGGTTTGTTTTTAATATCTAAGTTATGCATTGAAGTAATAGATCTTTAGGGATTGGTAAATTATTCTTTGTGAAAAAAAAAACATATATCTAAGAAGATGTCCTAGGACTGAAACCCTAGGTGTATATTTGTCTGTCTGATCGAAACCCTACCCTAATCAAAATTGTTGTATGTATACATTTAATGTATTGATATTTGTGTTGTGGGTTTACCTAATAGATGTGATATACTTGTGCATGTTTATGAAATCCTACATATGTATATATGCTAACCTAATTTTTAATTCTCATATTTTTTAAATTCCAGGGTTTGTAACAAAGACCCTAGTAGATATTAGTATTCTAGGATATTATTTGGTAGAATATATGAACCCTATATGAGTCGGCATATTTTTGAAACCTTATATACTGTTATGATTGGTTTTTATTGTTGATTTCTAAGGCTTTGTGTCTCAAATCATGGAACTTACGGTTTGCATTAAATCCTAGTAGAGTCTAACATATAAATTTTGAATTTGGTCAAACCCTTAAATGCATTGAAGTGCACTTGTTTGAATTTATTCTAGGGTTTTCAATATATAATAGTGAAATTTATCATTGAGGTCCTAAAGAGAATATGACTGATTTCTCGATTAAGTTTATTTATGTTGAAGTCTAAGGTTTGTAACAAAACCATATCAAGAAGTTGAAATCTAGATATATCTTTATGAACCTAACTAGGTTTAGAAGTTTGATGTCTAAAGTATAATTCTTCCATTATTATATTAATAATTTTGATATAGTTAACTTCATGCTTCTATATATGTATTTGGTTGTACTTTCTATTAAATTTTTGTATGTACACAACCTTCAAGATAATGAAAATGTCCATATAAGCATGATGAAAAAAAAAATATAAGATGACCTTGAAGAAGTTGTGAAAGGTTGAAGCTTCTCCAATAAAAGAAGAAAGTATTAGATCTCCCTAAGTTAAGATGGAGCCTAGATAGAAAAAATAATACATCTCCCTAGTTGAGAGGGAGGGCATATACTTTGAAGAAGAAATCGGAGAATGAATGCACTAAAAATTATTGAGGATGTCTTGGTGCTACTGAAGAAATGAAAGAAGAAAAGCTTCTGAATACTTGCATATGAATAAATTGATATAAGTGGCATCAAAATTACTGAAGACCCTGCAGGTTTGTATTTACTTATATATATGTTTGACATTTTATTGTTGATTTTGGTTTATGTTTGTCTCTCCATAAACATGTTAAACACTCTAGAAGCATGTTTGGACAAATTTACATATCTAGATTATTAGGGAGAGTTGAAGCATCCAATGGTGGATTCTTGGGAGGAAATCTGGTCGGCTTACGTGTTGATGTATAGATATCTAAGAGGGAGGGTGGCGTTTGTCTTTGAGCTCTAACCTTGGATACTCACCTAGAGCCCTAGGTTGATGATTAGTTAGTAAGACTGATGGTACCTAAATTGGATAAAATATTTATTCCATCTTAGTCCCACCTAGATAGATTACCCTGGTTAGGAAACTATTATGTGGAACTGAGTATGTCATAACTCTTCGTATTTAATTTTGGAGATATTCCATGTACCTATATAGATATAGGTAATTATGAATACCTCTCTATGCGAGAGTGTTGAAAAAAAATCTCTTTGCCCCTAAAGATGGGTGAAGTGTTCACCCGAAATGTCGGCTCTTTCGAACAGAATACGCAGGATTCCAGAAGCACTGATCAACATTTTATTCCTGCCTATGGAAACATACACACCCTAAATGAAACTAGTGTCGGTCTTCATAATTGTACTTGACTCATAATTAAATATACTTATCAAAATAAAGAAAAATAAATTTTATTCTTAAATAAATTTACTTATTAAAGAATGGGTTTCATGCTTGGGTCAATTTTTTTTAGGTAAAAGTTTCCATTGAAGGCTTCTATGGTTTATGTCAAGTGTCCTTTTCCATGTCATATTGTAAATAACCCTTCTTGGGATTTATTTTTCAAAGAAATAAATTTATTTTTTTGTAGTTTAGGTCTTATAGGCCTCCTCCACAAAGTCGGCCTCAACGAATGATAATTCAGCCTCAAACATAGTATTTAGACCTCACTAGAAGCCTATATATTGGAGAAACTTGACTTCATTTGACACACACGCACAACAAGTTTGATATGCAATTGAATTAGCTAAAAAATGAATGCGGAATTGCATGAGAAGAAGGGGAGAACATGGGAAGAAGAAAATCAATTTTTTGGGCTATCTTTCTCTCACACATGCAAATATATTGAGTTGAAGCTAGGGAAAAAATTATTTCTCTATTACAGGGTCGAAGTTCTGAAGCTGGGGGCCAAAAATCTACAATAATCTAGGAAGCCAAAATTTCTGTAGTAGTTGTAGTAGTTAGGATTTAATGTTCCGAAATGGAAATCAACAACTTTTACACCACTGAAGAACTCCTTTGTCAGAAATATGAACAAGGCTATGTCAGAGATGGACTAAGAGGGATTTTACCAGTTATGTCACCTCTAAAGAGAGGATGAGAACAAGAGGCTATCTGGCCCTTTCTCAGGCTCTGCCTATAGCTATGCAAATATTTCTTCCTCGGGAAGATATTGCTTAAAAGGATGAGCTACAGCAATACACAAGCATGAGCTGGAAAATAGCAGTGAATGCATAAGAATTCAAAAAATGAAATAAAACCTCATAGTCTTCTCATTGATAATATGGTAGTTGAAATGTGTACAAGATATTTACGAAATCATCACTCAAGCTGAAGCAAATCCTTCACTAAAAACACAAGTACAATGAACATGAAATACACTGCTACATATATCATTCCCAACAATGACTGCGCAGTCTATGAAGGAAGATTCCTGAAAAATAATGATACAATGAAGATATGGCAACATGAAGCTCAAATAAAGAAGGGGGAGATGGATCTCAACCCCTGGAAACTATAATAAACAATCCCTAAAGGGATTGGCTACAATACATACAAAATGGAAAATCTACAGAAATTCTGGAGTTGCTGGAGAAGCTGCAACTCTAAAATGAGAACATGAAGAAGATGGCTGAATAATGATGCATAAAATTTATATGCCTCCTCCAATGGAAATCTATAGTGAAAGGATGATCCTTTCACAAAATATTCACCCTCCAAAATTTCGGTGCAACCCCTCATTGCAATTGTACTCAAGAATTGCGCAGTCAAGGAGAGGGACTGTGCTGTAGGTGATGGGAAGAGATTGGCCTCCTGCCAAGATATGAGAAATGGAGCTGATATCTCTCCTATTGATCCCATGGATGCATAAAATCTTCCTCCTCTGAAATATGAGCTCTAGAATGATAATGTGGGAACCTCCACTGTAACCCCAGCAACATAATGGCTCTTGCTGCAAGAATCACTGCACCGAAAGGAATAGCTTTGGCCTTGAGCCAAGATGTGAAGAAGATGAAGATCAAACCTTCAAGAGCTTCTCAAGAAGGGAGGGAATCCTTGAACAATAAATCCCATGTGCTAAACAGCACAGCTATCACAGTTGTGCAACTGTAGAAAGCAAGCAATTTGAAATATCCAAGCTAGCTCAAAATGGTTGCTTTCCCCTCCTTTTATGCAATTTAAGTCTCCTTAGCCATGGACCCCACACATTAGGATTTCCTCCTCCTCATGCAATTTTGTAGGCTTCCCAAGCAAGCCACACCTCCATCTATTGCGTAGTTTGACTTCGTCAACATGACCTAGCCCTCTTTGTAATTAACCCTTTTCACACATGGGGTGTGCAAACAAGCTCCAATGATGCTCCTCTTTCATAATGTAAGGGATTTTATTGATTTTTTTCATAACCATGGGCCTCCTTACACATTAATTTAGCTGCAATATGATAAAAGCAAAATTTTAATGTTCCATTTAGCCATGTGCTAAAATGGGAACATTACAGTCCCCCCCCCCAAATGTTGCTTGTCCTCAAGCAACTGCAAGGATAGAACTGAAAAAACCTCCACTCAAGGCAAGGAGTCTGAAATATGTTAAGGAACACTTTCCCAATGTAGATCCTCCATCCCCCAAGCAATGATCCATAAAAATTGAGTTACCTCCCAACATGGAAACTCCTGAAAATCATCTTCCACCTTTGGCTCCTGCAATATAGGTGGGCTACAAATATGCTCTTGGTAGGAAAAATGGCCTACCCCACGTTTTCCTCCTCTCCACTTAGGATAAGTGCAGAGTATATGCTAATCTTGGGCTGCAATGATGTTGCCCTCTAGTGGCAATATGAAGACAAGACCTCCAAGAATCTGTCCTCCATTGTTATGAAATATGCTGCCCCAAATCATCTCATACATGGTGAGTTGTAATTCACCATCATATGGAATCCAATCAACCTCCGGTACACATATGGTTAAGGGATGAACATTTAAATCATCATGCAAGTAAACAACACCCTTACCATAAATCTAGCTCATGCAAATGGAGTGGCTCAAGAGTGAATCCCTTCCCATCCTCAACGAGAAGAGAGGTGGTTGTGCTAACTCCTCCAAGGAGTTGTGTATCTCCTCCATCTGCACCTGATCTATGCATCTCCCCTTATGCTGATCTGTCAATGTCATGCAAGAAAAATGATCTTGGGAATACTCCACCAACAATCCAGAGCTCCCACATGGATCCATTCTCCATAGTGACAATGCTAATGATTCCTCATGAAGGGCATATGTCATATGGTCATCTCCTCCTTTGACATTTCTCATGCCAAAGATGCAAATTGGAAGGCTTCTAACCTTCCCCTGCTGCTTCTGCCACAACGCAAAATCTAAAATGAGAGTGGGTGGAAATGATATTGAGGGAATGGCCCCCTCCTCCTTGATTATACCCAAGACTCTCAGCGTTATGAAGCTACCTCCCAAAATTTCCACTCCTCTGAAATCAATGAGTGGTGCCCCAACATGTTAAGAATCTCCCATCAGCTGGTGATCCAGTGGTCTCCTTGGAAAAATGTCTCCATACAGTGAGACATCATCCTCAAGAGGTGACTGCATAGATGAATGAAAAAGTCTGTCCATGCTTGTACTACACAATCCAATCACCCTCTTAGGTGCATCATCCTCCAAAAATGAATAGGGATGTGTACTCCTCATCTCAAGATGTTGGGTCTTCTCCCTATCTCCTCCTTATGTCTCAATGGTGACACACCTCCTCAACAATGGCACATGTAGAACCTGAGTTGTGCCTTGATCTCCATGCATGAGATCTTGGGGACTTCCTCGCAAGGATGCAAGAGTCCTTCCCCTTGGATCAAGAGCTCCTCCTTCTTCTGCATGAGGCACTAGATAGTCTCTGGATAGCACTGTGTTGTTACCCTCAGCTCCCTCAACATAAATGCACAACCCTCTAACAATGCTGCTACAAATATGGAATCTCTCCCAAAGTGGAATCAGTTCATGATCATCAAAAGCCAAGGAGTATCCCCTTTGCACCATGATAGTGCCATCTCCTAATCCTACAACATTTTACATCATGTGAGAGCACATATGCCTTTGCTCTCTCCAACACCACCCAAGCAACAAAATCCTTTGTTGCCTCCTCCTTCTCTTAGAAAGAGAGTATGCCAAGTGATGGCCAAACTCCTTCAAGAGTAACTAGCGTAGCCAAGCCTCTTGCTGCCCGGTATCATCTATATGCAAGTGGCTCACTAGCCCCTTGCTCCTCCTCCACCACATCCACTCAGCCATGTGTGGATGTCTCCTTCCTTCCTTCATCCTGGTACTCCTCCTTTGAGGACTACCCTCATCCCAAATAAAACCTCTGCATTTCATGGGATTTTGAAATATAGATTTCCTGAGGATTAATTTGACCCTATGAGGATCCAAATAGTTGGTAGGTAAAAACCTCCCATCATGATATGTGTGGCACAAGGAATTTATACCACAGTGATTAGAGAAGTTATCCATCCAAACATGTACCACATCTCCTATTTGTTCCTGTGAGAAGGAAAAACCCTCCTCCAACTGTTGAAGAACCTTGCACTCCAAAAAGTGTGGGATTTCACCTCCATTGAAATCTCTTTGTGAGATCTCTTTTGCATCACTGCTCTTGTACAACACAGTATTATTCTACTGCTCTAGGTCACCTACATGAAATGATGTAGACCCATCCAAGGTGTTTGCTGAAATGACAAGAAATGGATCTCCAATCATACCTTGGTGAAACTTGGAAGCTCCTTGCAAGGCTGCAAGTGTTGCTTCCTCATGAGTATTGGCCTCCCAAACTGTTGAAGATGAAGGCTGCTCTTCCATGGTCTCAACAGTGCTGGTACATGCCTCATCAAATGGTGGTGAGGGCTCCTCCCTCTTTTTGCCAAATCTACTGATCAATCTTTGAGAAAAATCAACAAGAGTAGAAACCCTTGTATGGCTCAGATGGCTGATCCACCAACTCCTTGCTTCACCTTCAAAGTGCAGCACTGTAATTTCTACAACCTCTCTGTCTACTATAGGGTGTAGTAGGAAGAAAGCCTCTAGTTTCTTCACCCAAACTTCTGCTGCATATGTGAGTGATCCATCAAATGTGGACAATAGAAATCTATTGCCTCTCATCATCATGTGGTTGTGGGGTCTTCCTTCTTCTTTCTGTTGAATAAACTGCGGAAAATATAAAGTCTCTTGGGAGACTTTAGGGTTTGCTCAATATTCAGCTAGATATTCACTTATAATCTCGAATTCCAAGTGTCTTCCATGCTTCTGCTCTGCTTTTCTGTGAGAATAGGAAGTGCATGGTCCTTCCTCTTCTCCTCCTTCATTTTTCTTGACCTCTTTGGAGAGGTCTCTTATGGATATAAAAATAGATGAGAGTAAACTCATCTTCTTCATCCTTGGGCTCTCTAATTCTAAAATTCGAACTTCACAGGCTGTGCCAAGTTTGATGCTCTGATACCACTGTAATGTTCCAAAATGGAAATCAACGGTTTTTACACCACTGAAGAACTCCTTTGTCAGAAACATGAACAAGGCTATGTCAGAGATGGACTGAGACTCGGGCTTTTACCAGTTATTTCACCTCTAAAGAGAGGATGAGAACCGAAGGTTATCTAGCCCTTTCTCAGGCTCTGCCTATAGCTATGAAAATATTTCTTCCTCGGGAAGATCTTGCTCAAAAGGATGAGCTACAGCAATACACAAGCATGAGCTGGAAAATAGAAGTGAATGCATAAACTTCAGAAAATGCAATAAACCCTCATATTATTCTCATTGATAATATGGTAGCTGAAATGTGTACAAGATCTTGAGGAAATGATCACTCAAGTTGAAGCAAATCCTTCACTAGAGACACAAGTAAAATGAACATGAAATACACTGCTACATATATTATGCCCAACTATGACTGCGCAGTCTATGAAGGAGGACTGCTACAAAATAATGATAAAATGAAGATATGGAAACATGAAGCTCAAATAAAGAAGGGGGAGATGGATCTCAACCACTGGAAACTATAATAAACAATCCCTAAAGTGATTGGCTAAAATACATACAAAATGGCAAATCTGCAGAAATGCTAGAGTTGTTGGAGCAGCTGCAACTCTAAAATGAGAACATGAAGGAGATGGCTGAATAATGCTGCATAAAATGTATATACCTCCTCCAATGGAAATCTAGAGTGAAAGGTTGGTCCTTTCACCAAATATTCACCCTCCAAAATTCCGGTGCAACCCCTCACTGCAATTGTACTCAATAACTGCATAGTCAAGGAGAGGGATTGCACTGTCGGTGATGGGAAGAGATTGGCCTCCTGCCAAGATATGAGAAATGGAGTTTATATCTCTCCTATTGATCCCTCAAATGCATAAAAGCTTCCACCTCTAAAATCTGAGCTCCAGAATGATAATGTGGGAACCTCCACTCCAACCCCAACAACACAATGGCTCTTGCTGCAAGAATCACTGCACTGAAAGGAATAGATTTGGCCTTGAGCCAAGATGTGGAGAAGATGAATATTAAACCTTCAAGAGATTCTCAAGAAGGGAGGGAATCCTTGAACAAGAAATACCTTGTGCTAAATAGCACAGCTATCACAGTTGTGCAGTTGTAGAAAGCAAGCAATTCAAAATATCCAAGCTAGCTCAAAATGGTTGCTTTCCCCTCCTTTTATGCAAATGAAGGCTCCTTAGCCATGGACCCCACACATTAGGGTTTCCTCCTCCTCATGCAATTTCATAGGCTTCCCAAGCAAGCCACACCTCCATCTATTGCAATGTTTGACTTGGTCAACATGACCTAGCCCTCTTTGTAATTAACCCTTTTCACACATGGGGTGTGCAAACAAGCTCCAATGATGCTCCTCTTTCATAATGTGAGGGATTTTATTGATGTTTTTCATCACCGTGGACCTCCTTACCCATTTATTTAGCTTCAATATGATAAGAGAAAAATTTTAATGTTCCATTTAGCCATGTGCTAAAATGGGAACATTACATAGGAATAAAATTTTGAGATGTTGTTGGGTTGAAGTTCTTGAACAAGAAGTGAAGATTGAAGGTTGTTGTATCATATTAGAAGGATGAATTGGTGGAGGATTAAGGTGTATTGGTTTAGGGTTTTGATTGTCTCACTATCATATGAATCTACTAAAGGAAGGGTTCTTGACTAGGTTTTTCCCTAGATTTGTGCCTAGATTTGGTGTCTTTGATATTCGCGTTATGGTTTTGGTAATTGCTTGATGAACTAAGATAAAATATGAACATAAGAAAGATAATAATAACTCAAAGAAATAACAAGTAATTATCAAGAAGAGAAAATATTTATGCCTTTCAGATTTTCCTACAAGGAAAACTCAAACAAGTGCCATGTTCAAGGGAAACATACAACTACCATGATATATCATAGAAGAAAAATGCTCCCCCCTTCCCTATTTTTATAGTGCATCCCATTCATGGTTTAGTGAGCACGAAAGAGAAGAAAACTGATCTAGATAGGCATCTTTTTCATTAAGTTTTAACAAGCCTAAAAAGAGGTAAATAATACTCAGAATGGTGTCATTTTTCATGGTTTTTATAGTGAGGCCAAAAAATAGATAAAACTACACTTGTGTCCTTCTCATGGTTTAATGAGTGTGAGAATAGAAACGAGATTACAGGTCGGCATTTATTGAATAAAAATTAAGAAAGAATGGAATGAACTAAACATATAGCAAAGAAACTCAATATTTTCATTGTTTACCAAGCATGAAAATAAGACTGAAAGGAAGCTCATTTTAGAGATATGAGTGGTATAACAGTATGCATCTTGTTCTAAGATTTATGGAACTGACCTAAGAAAAGCAGGAGGCAGTAGAAAATTGTATGGAAATGAAAAATCCAATCATCATAGTGGTATTTGCAAAAGGATGAAATGGGTTTCAATATGGAGGTAAGGCTGATGCAAAGGCAAGAGGTTAAGAATGATTGTAATTTTAGCGAGAAAAATGAAGGAAAGCATCATTATGATAAAATATATCGAGACATTGAAGACTGTGAGCATTAGCAACCATAAAGGAAAAAATAGAAGAGTGGGGAGCCCTTATAAGGTAATGATGGCTAGAAATAAGAGACAAAGAAAGGAATGAGGCTCAATTACAATGTCATAGTGGGAACTAAAGAGGATCCATGAACCTATCAATAAACATAGCATGACACCAAAATGAC
The DNA here is from genome assembly GCA_034641835.2 of Pinus albicaulis. NCBI lineage: Eukaryota > Viridiplantae > Streptophyta > Pinopsida > Pinales > Pinaceae > Pinus > Pinus albicaulis. The sequence continues at coordinate 41,155,458 of CM076574.1, forward strand.
AATCGAGTTCTATTCTAGGGTTCCCATGATCAAAGGTAGGATCTACTGAACAAGTTATGACATGCATAATGTTGCAAATTGATGGGGGTATGCCCTAAGACATAGTGAAACATAGTGGGAAAGGTCAATAATGCAGTGAAAGCATTGATTAAACCTAACCTTGTATGCCAGTTTCAAAAATATGCCCTGAGGTGATAGTAAATGTATATTTGTATTTTTATGTTTTTATACTATTATTGAGTTTTGATGATGTATTGTATACATATGTACAAAGTGTTTTACGGAAATCAAACCTACGGATAAGTATACTTTCCCTAAGTGTGGTGGTCGCACTTAGAACAACAGAAAGAAAGATATTTTCCCTTTTCCTTAAAATGAATAGATAAGGGAAGAAAACCTACTTGTAATCCGTTCTCTTTTCCTCGCCTCCCTTCATCGTTTTGTCGCTCTCAATCGAAATGAACTCGCTTGATTGGTACCTGCAATGGAAAATGAAAGAAAAAAAAAGACATAAAGGAAAATGATCTATTCATGTTAAAAAAACTGAATCGATTGCATTTGTAAATACACATATAACATCATTGACACATGTATTAGGAAAGGAAAAAATGTCTTTAGTATGAAGTAGAAGGAGAGGTTACAACTAGTTGGATCGATTCGATGTCAACTCACTCCAGCTTCAGTCCCATCGTCATCACACCAACATCATCACTCCAACAACATAACATTACATGTAGATGACACCTCCAAGAGCTGTGATCTCACCAACATAACTCTACTTAATACAAATTCTTTCTCTCTTGTACACTATGATCAGTGCTCAATTTATAAGTAGATTTAGGTAGTTTGAAATTAATTAATCATTGAATGGATTTTCCAAAAAATGGATGAAGAGGTTTCCTTGTTCATGGGAATAGGAGGATAAGAGGTTCAATGGCTCCATGGTGTCTATATTCAAAGTTATTAGATGATGTGATAGCTGAAACAACTTCTAGAAGCCACTAGAGGTTGGGAAGATTCCCGGAATCCAATGAAAAATTCGCTTTTAGTCGACCAACACACTCTGCAGTGGGCCTAGATCCTCTACAATGCAGCTTTGCGTGGGAGTATATGCTCTGCAAAGCACTTACTTTAGTCTAGGGGTGCATTGAGGGCTCAATAGGGCAATTCAACTGGCATCTAGGTAGTGAAAAATTCATGAAGGAAAACCATCAATGGAATGACTTATTTAGGGCATGTAGCAACTAATTTAGATTATGATAGACTCTAATTGATAATGATCTAGGTTTTGGGAGTGATGCCCAAATTGACATGTAACACAAATCATGACACATATGATAGATTATGAAATGTAGTACACACTATCAGGCAAAGCGTTCCAATTGACATATATGAACTCATGTACAAATTTTCATAACATATGGCACACCATGGTGGGGCCATGCCACATCCAATTAAATTTCCATGTTCCTAAAGGTTGATGATTCCAAGGTTAACTAAGAATCATGACATTATTAGGGATGGCCTGAGGACATAAAGGGTGAATAGTCTCATGAGATAAGACACATCCATGATGATGATGATCAAGAAATAGGGCAAAAGATATTTTTTGACAACAGAGTAGAGAGTGGGTATCTCAGTGGAAAGTTCAATGTTATAAATCCTAGTATTGACTCAGTCTGAGGGTGGTAATTTGTTGGATGAATCAAGACATGCACCTTGGCCCGATTCAAAGTTTTGATTGCCAAGCTCCATAATTTTCTACTTTGGGAGAGTAGAGGCATCATGAGTCATAGTCTCCCTTGAATTATCGTGTGAAGCCATGACCTCTAAGATAACCTTGTTAGAAGGCAATGTAATATCAAGGGAGTCATGTGAAACTGATGGAGTGGCATCCTATGTGGGAAGTGCATTTTTATCATATTCCATAATAGGATGGAGTTTCTAACCAGTGTCATCAAGTGGTGGTTGGACCATTGAAGATTTGAGCTCTTCTACAAGTAGTGACATTGTTCCTCCATGAGATTCATCTTTCGTATGCACCACCTGAGGATCAGGATGCCCAAGGGATTCACTAGTGACAAATTAAATCATGCTAATGGTGGAAGTAAATGGAGATGGGTTAGGTGGAGCAAGGGAAAATTTTCCCATTAACGAAGAGCCTTTGAGAATATTTCCTACAATGCTTTCAATAGTGAGAGTGTGTTGTGGGAGTGTGTTGTGGAAAACAACAACCCCCATTTTAATATTAGCCATAATAAAAATGGGCACTATTTTTTCTCAAAATTTTAAATCTTAATTAGCTAAACCCTTTAATAAAACATTTTTTCTTTAATAGTTTATTATTATTTATAAATAAATAAAATTTATACCTTTTTCGACCTAGAACCAAGACTTAGATGCTTTCACATTTTAGACTTTCTTTGATATGTTATTTTCATTTTTAAAGGCAAATGCGCTCATAATTTTATTTCTCAGCATGTGGTACGATGCATAGACATTGAACCTTCACTTTATGCATTATTTCATTTCCATTGGGCTCTCTTTAACGAGATTACATGTACAAACTCCACACTAAGGTGCATACCCTAAAGGGTGATTAGTTACGACTACCAAATCACATTATAACATCATCCCCACTTATCATAGCCCAAAGCAGTTTCTTTGCGATATTTTTAAAAACCGTTAGAATTAAGCTAGTGGGAAAACTCATCATTAATGGGTGCCATTAGATCCTTTGTGATAGACCTTCCCTTTGTCACGTCACCCTGCTCTATTTCTTTCGCAATAAAAGAGCATCAACTTGGACTTTATCATCGATTCAACTCACTAGGCCCATTTTGCATATAAGTTGACCCATATTGGTACATGATAATACATGTGCCACATAAGCCCGCTGCTAGTGATCTTTCTCATTTTTGAAGATGGAAAACAAGAACTTAACTTTACCTTCCGGGATTCAACCTTACAAGATGATGTAAGAACACACATCACCTGCTAGATATCAAATCTATCTGGTATAATTGCACGATTTGTCTCAATTAATCACCATCATTATGAAACTTCAAATTTAAAGTCATGCCTTTAGTTTTAATTTTCTTGCTTGCAATGGTTGATGGTATTTAATGGAAATTTGTCGCTCTTGAGAATGATTTAACCTCTTTTTTATGCTTTTTTATTCTTTATATGTGGTAACTCCTCTTATCCTTTTCATTTCTCTATTATAGGTGAATTCTAAGCACAACACCAATCAACAGGATACTATGGAAAACGACAATTTTTTTGTTTGTTTTTTGTACAGGTGTCATCTAGTCCCTTCAGAGAATAAATCAATAAGAAATGATCAAATACCTTTCTTTTCTCTGATATAATCTACACAATAGATTATGGTTTGACATATTGGTTTTAAATTTATGAATTATTGGGAGAGGAATTTCCAGAGGAGCCAAAGGATGCAACAACTGTTGCGACAACAAACCAAGGTGGCATAAGAACTTCTTCACCAACAATTAGTGACACTGTGAGGTATCAACTTCATAAGATTGTAGCATGACCAAGATTACTCCCATACATAGATATGATATATTGGGTGGTACAAGGGGTTTATATCAAATAACAATTGTTTGTTACCCGTAGAGGCATCACAATTAGCCTTTCAAGTCTGAAAGCCTTCATGGTATGTATAATTTTCCCCATGCCAAAATTGTTTATAATGCTCAGGTTGTGGAGCAGGTTGTTAAGAAGGAATGTGAGGGAAATAAGGAAAATTTACCCAAAACGATTAAAGGATGAATGTGTAACTCTAATACGTTTAAAGAAGAGTCTTCAGGAAAATATTCAATTGCTTCCCTTGCATCCTCATTTTCTTACATTTCCTCTATGATTTTTTGTTTATATGCCAAACAAAATGTTTCAAAATTCTCAAAAACTTGGGTCCCTCTTATTGAGGATTCCTCTAATAGTTATATCTTTGAATGAGCTCAAATTATATCATACAACATGGCTAAGTATATTCTTCATTTCCGGTCGCAAAATATTGTCACTAGTGTGCCACCTTTTTGCATGTTTTTATATATCATGGATGTCATATGTTTCTCTCTTGATATTCTATGTATGGGTTGGAAGTGGAAAATTTTCAGTCCTCTTCCCTTCCACATATATCATAGTATTCTCTGGGAGGAGAATTAATTCAAACACCTTTATCGAATTTTCCATCATGTCATGATCCATATTTACTGAACTATTTCGGCTTCAAAAACCCAAGAACGCCTGCAACAATCCTTGATTGTTTTTAGAGAATTGGAGGTTGTTTTGTTGAAGAATCATTCACTTATACCATAGTTTTGGGAAGCAATGGTTTCCCTCATGTTCTACCTATTTATGTTCTAGAAAAAAAAAAATCAAGAGATATTTCTTACCATACTGTTGTAACTAAAATAACCCATGAGCTTAAAAATTCTTCCAAAATTTTTTGGCTTGAATTCCATTTGCAAGTTGGCCTCTTCACTCTTTCAAATTATCAGTGTGTTGAAAAGGAAATTTTGTCCCTAAATGAGATAAAACTCAGTACTATTCCTTTCATATATTTTGATCCTTCCCATGTGGCCCCATATATATCCAACAAAGCACATATAAAAAATTGGAATCGCTATGATGATTTGTTTTCTCGGGCCTTAACTTATGAGTCAATTTGTTTCAAATCCAAGCAATTGTCTCTAGACAATTTTTAGCACTTTATTGTTTTCAAAGATTATAGAATAGATCCTTTATCTATGCTTTTTATTAAGCTTCTTGAGGGAGATGGTTTTGTAGAGAAAGCCATCAATTCTACTTCATAAACAACACTTCAAGTCTCAATACCTATGCAATTTTATTCAACAAATTAATCTTCTTTAATAAATATGTTGGTTAGTGATTTGAAAAAAAAATGGAAATCATACTTAAAAATATATCAACTCCATATGACATAGTTAAGGAAAAAAAAGCTTGTAGAGACAATAATTCAAATTTTTTCACTTAGCAAATAGTCTATGCCACTCTTGAATTTGCACAAACTACTCTTGCACACTCTAGTCCCCTTGCTAAAAATCCTCTCAACACTCGAGTTAATGTAGATGTAATTCCTAATCATCCTATTTCTAATATTAAATTGAACATTGAGGAAATTCACCCAATTGAAATATGTTATTATCCTCAGCATAATGCAATACTTAAGAAAAACATGAAGAAAATGAGGTATCTCCTCCAAATTCTACTTCCTTAGAACTAGTTTGGAAAAACACCTCTATAAATACACATGAAGAATTACAAATTAGTATGCATGCACATATGCATCAACCACTATTGATAAATCATCCTATATTAAAAAATTTTTCCAGGAGAAAATGATGACACGATACGATAGGTGGAACAATAAGTGACCCAATCTCAAAGAAAGATTAAAATGTAGATCAAGCTAGTTAAGAGTCAACAATTTGAATAGATCAAGCATCACAATGATCAACTAAAGTAATTGTAGAAAATTTTATGACAATAAAAAGTTCAAGCATTCGACCTCGTCGAATTCAAACATAAATATCTTGAACTCAATTCACAACTTGTCAAACAACAACAAATATTTTGTGATAAACTAAGCTTGATACATGTGCAGTACAAGTTGAGCTCTTCATTGGTTGATGAGTTAATTGAAATGGAGAGGAAATATGATGAGGCTAAAAAAAGTATGAATGATCTCCTTGAGTGGAAAATAGATAAGAAAAGAATACATCAAAACCTACAAAATATTGATGAAATGCACAAGTCCATTTTTCTCGGGAATTAGAAGGACAAATTCGTTTAGTCAGAAAATGAGTTAATGATACTTGAGAGCTTTCATGCTCTATTAAAATGTCTATCACCTGAACTGTAGAAATTATATACAATATGTATATATATATCCAGACTCTCCTGATCTAACAATATTTATCTTCTTGCTAAATACAGAATCCTTCCACTATAATTCTTGCGGAAATTTAATCAACAATTACAAAACACATGAAGCAATAAAAACACACATAACACAGTTGTTTAACGGGAAAGCCTGAAGATGAAAACCCCAACTATCATATATTATGTATCATGGAAATCATGTAACAATCTCACAAAAATCTTAGTACATCAAGCTCTCAGTACAATACAATCGTCACACACTAACATAGAAGAAATCTACAAATCCATGCACCGATCTCTGCCCTCCTGCAAGCCTGCCTCCACTGCGCAATCCAAGCTTATTACAAAGAGAAATTTGATGCAATCCCACTCTCCTTGACTGTGTGATTATCATTGGAAACTCCAATGTATATGTAGATGCAATTCATGCATCACTAGTAGTCACAACGGATAGTCCATCTTTCCCTTTCACCTATCTCTCCACTGGGTCTCCATTGGATCTGACATGCACTGTAGTTAACTGCTGTATTGTTTAGTTGATTAATGAGTTATTATTTGTGAATTAATTAAATAATTAATTCAATCCACTCTCACTAGTGTATCATTCAGTTATATTAGATACATCTAGTTCAACTGAGTCTAACTGAGTTAAACTGAATACAACTCCATGAACTACTCTTCCAACTCTATCATAACTTTGCCACTGCAGTTCTAACTGAGTCCTCCATGCATGAACTCCAGTAAACCCTTAGGAATTGTGTAATTCCTTCAGTCCACTGATGTGCCACATATGTGCACTGAAACAAAGTGCTCCAAGAGAATAAGTTGTTGTTTAGTGTCTAATTATTATTAAGAGCTAATAATAATTGACATGCATCTATTTTTAGATCAGCAATCTATAAATAGACTTCGCCCAATATTCTAAAAATAGAATTTCATATGTTTTTCACATTTGACCAACCATCCACTAATAGCATCCTACAACTTTTGAAATATGATCACCATGTCCAAAAATAGACATACACCTAAAAATACCCTGTGTGGGCCCCACCTAGTTTAGGTGATTATTTTCCAACTAGGATCAAGGATGATGTTTCAGGATGCCTCCTTCACTATTTATTGTTGCAATCTTCAACACTCCCTCTCAACAAGAAAGGATTGTTTTTACATGCGACTTGCAACTCCATGCATTCGTCCTACAACTCTTGCTGCAACACTTCCGAAACTGAAAGGCTCCAAACAACTCAATCAGTCTAATGCATCTATCATCAAAGTCTTTGACTTCTGCTTAGCTATTGCACATGTCTTTAGGAACCACTGTGCTATTGAAATCTACACCCATGCACTCTGCACTTGCTTCCAACTCTGAACCGTGCTCTAGTATCCGACACTCTCACTTTGATCTGCCTGCATCAATCCAACTGATCATGCTGCTGCTGCTCTGTGGGCTCCTCATAGCCAAGTTCAATTCATGAGATCCACACCATCTCAATGAATCCTGCCCAGAAATCTCCTCTTGGGATTACTCATGCATGTCGCCCCACCTTTCACCTGGTGGTATAGCTACATACACTCCCTCTGCCCATCTGGCACGAAATTTCTCTGCATGAGTGGTTTCTCCCACTCCATGATCCTCATCTTGTGGCTGCTCCACATCCCAAGGTTCACTCTTACCTGCATGAAAATCCTGCTCCCTCTCAAGCTTCAATTGCATGGCTTTCTCACACTTCCCAACAGTAGGAAGCTCCGTAGAAATCCCATCTACATCAAATCTATAAATATTCTTCTGCATCTCCAGTTGTGGCTGCTCCACAACCTTCCGAGATTGCTTCTCAGGTTGCATGTTGAGAGGCTCCCTCTCAACCACCAAGTCACTAACGTTTGCTTTTCTCCTCATAGCTTTGCATGCATCTTGTACCTCAGTGCATGTAGATTCTTGGCTCACGCACATTGTAATTGTCCCGCCGCCGCAAAATTTTCTAACAAAAGAGCTGATTTTAAATCGACGATATCTCCCTCATCCGAGCTCCGTTTCGACCGATTTTTTTTTCCAATTTGGATTATTTTTCGCAAGGAATCCAAATATGCTATTTGTTTGTAAAAATATTTCACCAAAAATTTCAGATATTCTCTGCAAACTCGCGTGCCCAAAAATTCATGCTCTCATTCCATGTAGAAAATCTATAACACAGCTCCAACACCATGTAGAAATTATATACAATATGCATGTATATATCCGGACTCTCCTGATCTAAAAATATTTATCTTCTTGCTAAATACAGAATCCTGCCACTCTAATTCTTATGGAAATTTAATCAACAATTGCAAAACACATGAAGCAATAAAAACATACATAACACAGTTGTTTAACGGGAAAGCCTGAAGCTAAAAACCCCAACTATCATATATTATGTATCATGGAAATCATGTAACAATATCATACAAATATTAGTACATCAAGCTCTCAGTACAATACAATCGTCACACACTAACATAGAAGAAATCTACAAATCCCTGCACCGATCTTTGCCCTCCTGCTAGCCTGCCTCCACTGTGTAATCCAAGCTGATTACAAAGACCAATTCGATGCAATCCCACTCTCCTTGAATGTGTGATTATCAGTGGAAACTCCAATGTATACAACAAAGTGCTCCAAGAGAATAAGTTGTTGTTTAGTGTCTAATTATTATTAAGAGCTAATAATAATCGACATGCATCTATTTTTAGATCAACAATCTATAAATAGACTTCGCCCAATATTCTAAAAATAGAATTTCATCTATTTTTCACATTTGACCAACCATCCACAAATAGCATCCTACAACTTCTGAAATATGATCACCATGTCTAAAAACAGACATACACCTAAAAATAGCCTGTGTGGACCCCACCTAGTTTAGGTGATTATTTTCCAACTAGGATCAAGGATGATGTTTCAGGATGCCTCCTTCACTATTTCTTGTTGAAGTCTTCAATACGAACTATTTTGGAGGAAAATTTAATTTAAAATTATGAAGAAGGTGTATTTCCAAATGTCGAAGCACTACATAAAATTGGGATAGATGAAAGTACATAATTTTGTAAGAAGGTTGAGCAATTATCTAAAAATTAATCTTGATTTGAATTAGCACATTTTAATTAGGCCTCATGGTCATTGGCAAGTCCTCAAGAATCACAGACTTGAAAACCCTTGTAATGTTATCTTTATCTCACATATGTGTTATAATACTCAGGTAGAATATATTATTAGTTAGTTATTATCTTAGTTTATGTTAGTCCTTTTTTTTCATAGTAATCAATTCAATTTCATCCATTCCTTTTCCATTTACACTTAAAAACTTATATTGTGGGTAACTAGACCCAACTAAACCAGTTGGAACCACCCTTTTCAATGGAAAAGGGTCTAAATTGGGACTTTAACTTGGTGGTATCCTAAATTTTGATGAGGTAATTTGTTTTCATCAAGATTTTTGGCGCTATAAGGAGGGTCATCCGATTATGAATGGAAAAAAGGTATCAAAGAAATACTGTTATTCAGCCTAAGATTTAGTCACTTCCCTTAGCCTCTCCACCAACTTCCAAATCTTTATCTCATTCCCCTCCACCTAGATCTGAAGTTGTAGAGGATTCCAATGCTTCTCCTAGTACTATTCATAGATATTCTAGTGAATTTTTTATAGCTACACCTTTACCTCCTGAGCCCCCTATGTCTCTAGAAAACCAAACTGTCATACAAAATATTGAATGATTTTCCATTTCTGGTGAACAGTAATAAGAGCCAGAAGTTTTAGAAGGAAGTGTAACTTATTCATTCAAAGTTTTTTGAATATTAACAATAACTCAAAGTGAAAAATTTTGAGTTCAACCATTCGAATTCCCTTTAGATACTCATCGCAGAAAAAAACATATTTCATCCACTGGTTCACTTTTGAGTGAGAACATCTCTTCTACTTCTCCACCTACACCTACCATTCCCTTAATCACACAATCAACACAGACTCCCCCATTTTCTACTCCATCCACTTTTTCTATTTTTATTTGCCAGACCAGGAGGTAACTCCGCAAAACTCAATGTGTATTAGATGGAGATTGTGTGTGTAATTATACATGGAGTTGAGGCTATTGGGATTCACTTCCCAATGACTCTTGGCCTTCCTTATTTACTAAATTACAATAATATACAATCTCACCCAACCCCTTAGGATTATGTGTCAACATTCCCCCCTTTAATCTGAAGGGATGTTGGTGAGTCCAAGCATCATTCTGAACTTTTCAAAATTTTCTCTTCTAAGTGCTTTGGTGAAGATGTCTGCGGTATGCTCATTTGTGGAAAAATGATGTAGATGGATGGTTTTGGCCTAAAAATGATGTCGAATCAGATGGTATTTTGTATTGATGTTCTTTGTTTGATCATGGAACTTCGGATTCTTGTCCAAATTTATTGCAGTGTTGCCGATCATGAGTGGTGTTGAATGCATTTGTTTCATCTCCAAATCTTCTAGGATTTTCCTGAGCCACACAATTTCCTTTGTTGCTTCAGCTGCTGCCACATATTCTACCTCGGTTGTGGAATCTGCTGGAACTGACTGTTTGCGTGATCTCCATGAGACAACTCCTGATCCAAGACTCATGGTATAACTTGAAGTAGACATCCCAGTTTCTTTTTCCCCATAAAAGTCTGAATCAGATTATCTGATCAAGCTGAAATCGCCTACCTGTGTATATTTGAGTCCAAAGTCCTGAGTCCCCTTAAAGTGCTTTAGAACTCTTTTTGTAGCAGACCAATGTCCTTCACAAGGGTTTTGCATAAACCTGGAGAGGATTCCAACCGAAAATGAGATGTCTGGTCTGGTGGTAGTCAGGTAGATAAGACTTCCTACAAGTTTTCTATACTTCGTTGCATCCTCGAATTCCTTCCCTTCAATGGATGTGAGCTTCAAGTTTTGTTCCTTTGAAGTGGTTAAGGGATTGCATTCATCCATGCCAAAATTGTTCAAAATATCTCCAATGTACTTCTTTTGAGAAAGAAATATAGATTTAGGATGTTGAGTTACTTCAATACCCAGATAGTAATGAACATAACCCAAATCAGTCATTTCAATACCTTTCTTCAATTATTTCTTTATGGATGCAATATAACTCTCATTGTTCCCTGTCATTAAAAGATCATCTACATACACCACAAGATATACAACTGTTTTTCCAACTTTCTTAACAAACAAAGTTGCATCATCAAGATCAAAATGTTTTAAGTCAAGTTTCAGAAGATGCCTAGTTAATTTCTCATACCAAGCTCACGGTGCTTGCTTGAGGCCATACAAGGATTTTATAAGCTTGCATACTTTTTGTTCTTGGCCCTTCACAACAAATCCTTCTAGCTGGGACATAAAAACTTTCTCCTTTAGATCTCCATTCAAAAAGGCGGTTTTTACATCCATTTGATGGACTTTCCATCCCTTCTGAGCTGCTAGGGCAAAGAGTGTTCGGATGGTGGCCCATTTTGTTGTGGGAGAAAAATTTTCTTCATAATCGACCCCTTCTTTCTGTGCAAAACATTTTTCCACAAGCATGGTTTTGTGCTTGTAAAGTGAGCCATCTTCTTTGTACTTGTTCTTGTAGACCCACTTATAGCCAATTGGTTTGGTTCCCAAAGGAGGATCAACCAGCTTCCAAGTTCCATTCTTTATCAAGGAATCATACTCCTTTTTCATCACTTCATTCCATTCGTCATGAGAAGCGTCTTATTTGAAGGAAGTTGGTTCATGATCTGTAGAAAAATTCAATTCACAGTTATAAGAAATATCCATATCAATAGGTGAATCAGAATTATCTACATCACCTTCGTTTTGTCTAGTGGAACTTCTTGTTCTTGTCTTTCAAACCTCATCAGGATGAACGTTTTCTAGTGTCTTTGTTAGCCATTTGGGGGGGCCTTTCTGAGATGGCCTAGGCTACTCATTTGACTGAGTTGGAATTGAATCAAGATTCAATCTCTCAATTCTATCAATCACATCGTTCAAGGTGTCATCCATGGTTGATTCTTCATGTGGGGGAGAGAGTGCTTCGGGAAATGATTCCACATATTTATTTAGTATAGAAATCCCCCCTTCAAGATGTGGAATCTGATTATCAAATTCTTGAAAATACTTTGCATGTGTGAATCTATCCAGGTGATCAAGTTGCCACTCAACAACATTGTTAGTCTTGGAAGATTCAAGGAATATGACATCTCTTGTTATTACAAATTTCTTATTGACTTCATCATAGAGATGATATCCTTTGCAAGTATTGGAATACCCCAAGAAGATACATTTTTTTACTTCTAGCACCAAGTTTATTCCTTTGTACCATGGGTATCAAAGCATAACAGGTGGAACCAAAGACCCTGAAATGCTTTACCGAAGGAATGTGGCCATGCCACATTTCATAAGGAGTTTTGTTTATGATTGAGTTTGAAGGACACATATTCTTTATGTATACAGCACATAGAACTACATGAGCCCAAAAAATCAATTTTCCATTGTTAAAAAACATCATGGAGAGAACCATATTTAAAATTGTCTTGTTCATTCTTTCAGCTACACAATTCTGTTGGGGATTATAGGGCATAGTTATTTGATGTTTGATCCTATGTTGAAGAAGATAATTTTCAAATTCATTTGAAGTGTATTATTTTCCATTATCAGTACGTAAAGAGCCAATATGAGTTTGGGCATCATTTTCAATCCATGCATGAAAATTCTTGAATGTTTGAAAAGCATCAAACTTGTTCTTCAATAAGTAAACCCAACACATTCTCATGTAATCATCAATAAATGTCATCAAATATTTATTTCCATTGGAAAAATAAACAGGCATAGGGCCATAGAAATCTAAATGAATAAGCTCAAGTTTTCTATGTGCTCTGGAATGTGAATCATGAAATTGTTGTTTGCTATGCTTTCCTAGAATACAAGCATCACATTGCTTAACTTTCCTAGGAATTGTAGGCAGTCCATTAACACCATTTTTATTCAACAATCGAAGGTTGTCATAGTTTAAGTGTCCAAATATAGCATGCCATAAAAGACTTGATGGGAATGTACTTTCATCATGATGTGAAATGAAGGCAAAGTTTTTTGCATGAGCAGAGGAACCTTGCAGCTTCAAGAGTCTTCCTTCTTCTATTCCCTCCATGACAAGTGAGCGATCTGATGCTTTTCTGACCTCAACCTTGCCATCAAACATGTAAATGGAGTGTCCTTGCTGGTGGATGTGGACCAAGGACAAAAATTTTCTCCTCAACTCAGGGAGGTATAGAATCTCATGTAGAATATGATCTGGAAGACCAGGCAACTTAAGCCTGATTGTGCCAAGCCCTGATGGCTTGAGTTTGGATTTATCTGTGAATTATACTGATCCATCAAATTTGTCAGTAAATTATTCAAAAAAATATTTTCCAAATTTCATGTGACATGTTGCTCCTGAATCTAGCAACCAATCATTTCTGCAAGAAGTAAATGAAACATCAAACAAGTCTTCAGTTAATCCATTGTTACAATGTGCTACAACATAATGAGCGGATTCAGGTGCTTTACCTTTGTCTCTGTCATGAGAATTACCTTTTTCTTGATTTCTTTGCTGCTCAATTTTATCCCAAGGCAGCTTACATGTAGATGCATCATGCCAGTCTTTATTGCAGCGTATGTAATGAATATCAGATTTTTCAGTTTGAGTTTGTCTGCCCCCACTTCCTCTGAAATTTCTTCTTCCTCTTCCTCTTCGGCCACCCCTTCCTCTGGAAGAATATTGAGCATGAATATTCTCTCTATTTGCAAAGAATACAACCTCTTCAAAAGACAGAGGGGCTATCATATTTCCAAAAGCTTTCTTTCTTTCTGCAAACTTTTTCTCAAGGGAATCAAAGGTGATTTCACAAGGTTTCCACTTGCTTGCAATGACTCAAGATAATGTGAGTAAGTCGGATGAAATGCCTTAACATATGCTATGAGAGATATATCAAATTCTACACCATTTTTCTTAATGTCATGCGTGATAGATCTTACTTTTGAAGCTAAAGTAAGAGGGTCATCATTCTTCAGTTCAAGACTGAACAACTTAATCATTAATTGAACAATTTCAAGTTCTGAATGTGAGTCATAGAGTTCTTTTAGCTTTCTCAAGGTTTCATAGGCATTTGAAAATGGTGCAATATGACGACTCACCTCTTCATTTACGGAAGCTGAAATCAAGGCATAGGCCTTGCAGTTCTTGTTTTCCCAAATGGTGATCGCCTTGTCTGAAGTGGGCTTTGCTGGTGGAAGGTCGACTTCTCCTTCACAAATTCCTCTCCACAGCTCATTAAAAATGAGAGTGTGCTTGATTTTTCGAGACCATTCAGGATAGTTCTCCTTGTCGGAGAGAACAACTCCTACAATAGATATGAGAGAATGCATTATTTTGAAGGAAAAAAATACTTTGCTGTCAAGGTAAAAAATCAATTCTGGTTTCAATTCTGCAATTTTTTTTTTTTTTTTAAGTAAAAAAATTGGGGAAAAAAAGGAGGTATTATTTGAGGGAGGTATTTTCTGGGGGAGGTGATTTCTGGGGAAGGTATTTTCTGGGGAAGGTGATTACTGGGGAAGGCATTTTCTGGGGAAGGTGATTACTAGGGGAGGTGATTTCTGGGGGAGGCCAAACTGTAAAAAAAAATTAAAAATAAGAGGCCGAAATAAAAAAAGGAACGTAGAGAATTTGCATGGGAGGGGAGGGAGGGCCAAGCAACGGTGAGAGGGGAGGGGAGGGCCGAGCGAGGGGGATGGGGAGAGTGGTTGTGAGGGGTCAGGGGATGGGGGTCATGAGTCGGTGGGGAGGGCGACGATGGGGAGTGCGATGAGAAGGTGGGGAGTGACGTGAGTGGGGGGATGGGGAGTGCGGTGAGGGGTGAGGGGGGAGGCCGGGGATGGGGAGTGCGGTTAGGGTGAGGGGGGAGGGCGGGGATGGGGAGTACGGTGAGTGGGTGGGCGGTGCAGTGAGAAGAGGGATGGGGAGAGGGTCCGCACGTGAAGATTGTGAGCAAGCAGGCTATGAGGGGGTGAGGTGCTGTGAGTGTGAGCATGAGGGAGGGCTGAGGAGTGTGAGGGAGAGTGGAGGGATGAGCGAATGGGAATGAGTGTGAACAGTAAAAAAAAATTGTATGGTAAACTTAACTATGCTCAAAATTTGAGCAGAAATTGCACACCAGTAGAAATTGCACAGTGGTGTGCAGAAACAAAAGTAGGCAGAATGTGAAGAAAAAAATTGCAAAATTCTTCCAGGAGTGCCAAAATTCCAGGAGCAGTAAAACATAAAATTGATTGCACAATGACAGTCTGTAAAAATGTAGAACATGAGGGAGTTACACCAAAGGAAGGAATGCCAAAAATGGGAATGGCTCTGATACCATTTCAGGCCGGGAGGTAACTTCACAAAACTCAATGTGTATTAGATGGAGATTGTGTGTGTACTGATACGTGGAGCTGAGGTTATTGGGATTCACTTCCCAGTGACTCTTGGCCTTTCTTATTTACTAAATTAAAATAATATACAATCTCACCCAACCCCTTAGGATTAGGTGTCAACATTATTCAGTCAATATTCACTGTTATTGCTACTAGTTCTCCACGAGCGTCATCATCTATTTTTACATTCTCCATTGTTGCTAATAGTACCACTACTTCTAGTACCACTAATTCTACTAGAACGGAAAATATACCATGGACAACTCGAGTATATGTAAATATTACCCCTGCTTTACATCCTCTTCCTAAACATCTAGAGAGATGGTTACCTAAGTATAATCTTGATGATGACCTTCCAGTAGAAGAACATATTCAAAATTTTATGTTAGCTATCAATCTCAATGATGTATCTAAAGAAGATGTTGTATGTAGACTCTTTCCTTATATGTTTGGAGGTGAAACTTGATCATGGTAATTCTCCTTTCCTCCTAACTTAATTAACAACTGGGATAATTTTGAAGAATTATTTCTTAAAAGAAATGGAGATGATAAAATTGTCGCTTCTTTGATAAATTAATTTTTAATATCAAAATTGGACCTAATGAAAAAATAAAATATTTCAATTCTATATTTAACAAAAAATTAAATAATATCCTAGCTAGTGTTAAGTTAGGTGAATAGTAATGTGTTTATTGGCGTAATATTCCTAATTAGTCATGAGCTAATTAGAATATTCATTTTTGTTTTATTCCTTTGTTTAAAGAATAAAAGTATAAAGGAGGTCCATAATACTCCTAAATAATGAATAAATCAGAGCAAAATGTAAAAAGGATGAATCTTGGCTGCTAAATCAAGCACCTTTAGGTGTGAAAAGGGCTGGACATTTTGACTAGGTCAACCTTGACCAAATCTACAACGTTGTCTTGGAGGAGTGGTCATCAATGAGGCACAACGCAGTTTTAGATGGAGATGCTTTGTGTGAAAGGAGTGATCTCATTGGAAGTGGTTTAGGGTTTGCAAGCTCTTAAATTATAAAAGGAAGAGGATGTAATAATTAGAAGTTTGTTAATTATTATTATATTTCTAAATATATTATCTGTTTAGACATATGTCTTTCTCTTGCTATTTACCTGAGATTGAATGTTGTTTAGAATTGGGTGTTCCTGGTCGAGAATCCCACCTCTTCCCATTGAGTAGCTCTTGGGAGAGTTTGTATTGCATTGTCCACTATTTGGCTTATGGCTAAGCTACTTATTTCAACTAAAATTCAAATCCTGTTGAGGGTTTCACTTTTTTGCAAGTTGCTGCAAGTGGAGATTAGATCTTTCAGATCTAGTCCATTTCAGTGCTTATTTTCAGTGGAGGAGGGTTCTACTTCATTGGGAGGAAAATATTGAAGATATTGAGCATCATTTTCATATCTTGGCTGCAGGCCAACTGTATTTTGATCCCTACAGCACAATATAGATCCATATCTGTGTTATTCCTATAGGTGTATTTGCAGGGTGTTTCAGCGCATCATTTGGAGAGTGATTTTCTAGATGTTTGGGATCTGCCCATCACTTTGGAGATCTGTTGGAGGTGACCATTTTATTTTCTATATCAGATCACATCCAATTTTTATATCTGAATATTTCTGTAGATTTGTAGTCTTAGATCTCAGATCTACACTTTGTACATGGTGCTTTGATGAAAACCCCAAGGGGGTTCAATAGAGGAGCTTGTATAGTGCATGGATCTACTATAGATCTAACTTTTTGTCCACATACTTGCTCTAGATCTAATTTTTAATCTAAAACTTTTGCAGACCCGATAAAATAACATTGTAAGGCTTTTCAGTCTTAATCTATGGTTGCAACACCTCATTTTGAGGAATTTCTTTCATTAGAGGCTATCTTTTATTGTTATGCATCTTATGGGCCACTTTTTACATCTATTTTGTTGTTGTTATAACAAATGAAAGGTATCCATATTGGCCTCAAGCTTCATAAAATATGATATGCATTATTTATCTCTCATTCTGCATTGTATTGCTGCATTCCCCATTTGGGAATATTACAGGGGTATCGGAGCATCATCTTGGCACAGCCTGTGATTTCTAAGAAGCCAATATGTCTTCTGAAGAGGAAGGGCCTCTTACTGACAAAGATAATAGGTATCTAAATAGAAGAAATAAGAAGTTTGATTACACAAATTACAATGAAGACCAAGGCATCATCATAGAGGCGGTGGATTCATTCAGAATCATGATCGACACCACACTATGGGTAGATTTTTTTTACCCCATTTTGATCAGTCATCCAAGTGTTCTGCCAAATATTGGGTAGAAACACTTGACATCTACTTTCTATTGAACAAGGTTTCAGAGATGGAGGCTATCAATATTGCAGTGATGCACATTGAAGGTGAAGCACATGATTGGTGGTTCCATGGTTTGTCTACATTGGGCCATGCCAACGTGACTGCTTATTCAAAGTTTACTAGGAGGTTGGTGGAAAGCTTTGATAGAAGAGATCTCGAGGCACCATTCATGAGCCTTGCAAAGTTTAAACAATCAGGTAATACAAAAACTTACATTTCTGAATTTTTAATATTATCTATTATGGTTCCTGATTTGTCTACAGCAAGAAGGGTGTACATGTTCATTGATGGTTTAGATGAACCTCTTCATGGGTTGGTTAAATCTACCAAGCCCACTACCCTACATGATTCTATTGAAAGGGCTAGAGACCTTCAATATGCCTTGCCAAAAGCAAAGGAAAATTTTCAGCATAAGCCCTCTTTTCCTTCAAAGGGAAAGGAAGAAAAAGTTGTTCCTTCCAAGGAGAGCTCATACAAGAAGCCTCTTGATGATGAAGTTCGAAGAGATCTAAGAAGAAGGAAGCTCTGCTTCACTTGACAAGAATCATGGGCACGTGGACATAGATGTGTTTCTGGAAAATCACATTACATAGAGGTCTTCTTAGATGATAAGGAGGAAGAAGAAGATGAACCAAGAAGAGGTCACAGCGCGGACACTGCAGGAGGAGAGGCAACACCATCAAGAGATGGGAATGGATAATTTTCTCATATTGGAGGGGCTCTTGCAGCTTTGAGAGGAGTACCTAAGTACTTGGCCTTAAGATTTCAAGGTTCAATCTTGAATTAGAGGGTTTCTGTTTTGATTGATAGTGGGGCTAACCACAATTTCATTGATGCCCAACTAGTGCAAAGGAGGGTAATACCCACTGATGCTTTTGAGGGATTCTCTATTTTGGTCCCAGGAGATAGAAAAATGCAATGCATGCATTGTGTCCCATGAATTTCAGTCACCATGGGGACTTATACATTGATTAATCACTTCTTTGTGGTTAACATACCTAACACCAATGTGATTTTGGGTGTTCAATGGTTGATTACATTGGGAAAAGTCACCACTGATTGGGAGGATTTGCAAATGGAATGGGTGGACAAGAAGAGTGGTGAAACTAAAATGATCAAAGGCATGCATACATATCCCTCACATACCACTTCCACACAAAAAACAGAGATGGATTCACACAATGGAAGCAAGGACCTTACAGTCCCATCTATCATGCTCATGATATTGTTGCATGGGACACTTTTATCTAGTGGAAAACCACAAGGGAGGCCACCTGATTTAGATTTTGTGGGAGATGTCTCAAAACATGATGCTCCAAACTTAGTTCCAGGATGGATGGGAGCATTGGAAGACAATGATACAATGCTGGGAGTCTTGGGTAGGCTCAAGGAGGAGGGATACTTTCTCCCAACATCATCATTACTCACTCTCATTTCATATTTTGCGTTGCGGGGGGAGATGCATGGAAGGAATAACCTTCCAATTTATACCTTTGGCATGGTATATGTCAAGGAGGAGAGTAGAAACATGATAGTCATTTCAGTTGATAGATCATCAGAACTGTCAGTGTTGAGGAGTTTAGATCCCTATTGGAAATCCCAACTGTTGGTGGATTATTCCAAGTATCTCCACACTTGCATGATACTTGATGACCAGCTACATGAAGAAGGCTATTTAGTCCAAGAAGAAGTCATCTATTATCATGGTAGGATCTTCTTGTCTAGAGCCTCCAAGTTCAAGGAGAAGTTATTACAAAGGGCTTATGAGGAGTTCTGTTTCAACCACACATATTCCATGAGGATCTACAACATCATCATGAGGAGCTTTACTTGGAAAGGCTTTGAAGGAGAACTACATCAGCATTTTCAAGAATGCATGAACCATGTGGATTTGGGGCAACAACATGACTCTATGAAAGAGTTAATTCAGCCATCTCTTTCTTCTTTTGAGAAAGGAGATATATCTATGCACCACTCCATTTGTATAAGGATGATTGTTGGTGAAGAACATATTCATGTAAACAATGTTACATTTTCTGATTGTATGTATTATTTTTCCATGTATATGTAGGAAATAACTCCAAGGAGTGTTGTACCTTATAATATTCATGGCCAAATTTGGGCCACAAAAATTTTTGAACATGGCCATTCCCTTGGTGGACAAGGGGAGATCTTGTTTCATGATGGGTGCATTCCTAAGGCACCAAATATATCTCACACTTTCAGCCATAGTGAGATGACATGGGTGTTAGCCATCTATAATTTATGTTATACCAAATTATGGCTAAATATGTTCTTAAGCCTTCAAGAAGCAATCTTCATGGAAAACTGCTAGGTCTTGAAGCCTTCTTGGTGTCTCTATCTTACAAATCATCTTCACTGTTGTTTCCACAAGAAATCCTTCAAAGAAGCCCTGCTGATTAAAAAATAAAACTTCCTTCAAAGCCATATTTCCCACCATTTCTCCATTTCAAAATATTCCCTTCATGTCACCCATCTTCCTCATTTTAACCTTAATTTCCTTCAAAATCCCCTTAAAACCTTATAAATCCTTTTTATTTGGTTTTAAACCCCTTTTTTCTAACCTATCGAAAACCTCAAAAAACCTTAAAAACCTTTGTTTTTAACCCTTTACACCCCTTTTTATGCATAAGGCTTTAAGAACCTTTTAGCTTAGCCTTAGCCCCCTTTTTTCATCATATAACATGCTCCATGACCGAGTGCTAGGCCCATCGGCATTTCAGCTTTTTTCCAGTCCCTATGACCTTTTTCCCTTTAAAAATGTTTGCCACCGATGCGAAATCCCGATTCAATATGGACCGTTCATTCTCCCCAGATCGGACGGTATGTGCATCGTTCCATCGCATCGGATATCGACGTTTCCTCATTCCCACTCCTTTTTTTGACGATGGAATTCCCCGCCGTCCCGACCATCGATCTCCCTCAGATTGGACAGTCCACACTACATCGCACTTCACCTTCTCCATTGCATTGCTCCATCACAATCACTCCCTCCACATTTCCTCCTCTCGTCCTTATGGATCTTTGATGTGCTAGGCTCTGATTCGATCACAACCATCCATTCCTCCTAAAACAATGGCGCAGTTTCACTGAGGGAACTCGACCAAAGTGGCCCATACTCCCTAGTGCCCCCGCAGTTGACTCTTTTGACCGCGGAAGATCTTAATCCAACAGTCCATATTCACTATGGAGGCACCTGGCTCGCAAATCCCTCTATACCCCCCAGTCCCCCTGCAGTTAATCTCCACCGTTGATCTATTCGGATCTAACGGCCACCATTTCACCCTGCTGATCAGACCTTCCGCTCCACGACAGAATTGCTGATGTTACCGTCAGTCCCACCATTCATCCGCCACACATCTTTTCTCCCTTCACGTTTGATCTCAGCCATCGATCTCCCAGATCTAACGGTCCAGAACTGTTTTCGCGCCCATCCTCGCCAAACCCACAACATAGGTTTTCATAATGTTTTTAATGTTTATTTGCAGGTTTTAATGGCGGATTAATGTGTAGGCTCTCCCAAAGTCAAGAAAAGTGACAAAGAGCCAAGGATAACGATCCTCGAAGGCTCAAAGACAATGCAGAAAAGGGATAAGAAAGGGTTGATTCCACGTTTAAGGCGATGTATCATGAGCATTGACCATTTATTCAAAAACCTCCAATGTAGAAAGCCACCTGTACACCAGCAAAATGGAAGAAACAGTGAAGATTAGTGAAGAGTATCAGAGAGATTAAAGTTTAAAGGTTAAGTCAAAAGCATGAAAGATTAAAACACTTAAACCATGCAGATTATAGATAAAGACAACATAGTGAAATAAGGAAGGAAAAAGGCATAATTGAGCCTTAAAGCACAGTTTAAATGGTAAAATTAAGAAAGCTTAGGCTAAAATCTACCTTGAATAAATAAACAGAGGCAGTTATTCATCCAAAATATCCAACTGCCACCTGTAGCCTAATTTTTACCTACAAAGACTAATCAAACAATTATTGCATAAAAGATATTTTTACGCTGTCAGGCAATTATTGTAAAATATAGAAATAGGCTACAAATTCAAACTTTCCACCTATCTTTCCTTACAGAGTTAAGACAGAGTTATTAAACATAGAAGTAGCTACACACCTATTTCTGCCTTATGCCTTGCATGGTTTTCAAGGCTAGAAATACATTTACTCTATAATTAATAATCCTCAAACCCTAGATCAGTTCCACCTCCTCATTTGTGTTAGCCACCTATAAATTTTGATATGCTAAATGGTGGCTAAATTGGTTGTCAAGCCTTCAAGAGATATATTTCCTTTGAAAATCCATCATCTTTGAATTCTTGTGATGATTTTTTATCCTTTGAAATAATCTTCACTATTGTTTCCCTATAAGCCTTCAAGAACCTGCTCATTACCAAAGAAAACTGCTTAAAAACTCCATTTTACCATCATTTCAATTCTTCATTGTCACCCTTATTCCCTTCAAAAAATTCCTCTATAACCCTTCATTTAACCTCTAAATCATCAAAACCCCCTTTTTAAACCTTATAGTTCCCTTTATTTGGCTTTAAAATCCTCCTTTGTACCTATCAAAACCCTTCATTTAGCTTAAAAACCCCTGTTTTTTTGCCTAAAACACCCCTTTATACATTATAAATTTTCTTGGCCATCGAGGGCCTAAAGTCACCCTCTAGACCCAGTCCTTTTCCCTCCATGGGACTGCACCCGAGCACTTATCCCAAGCCCTCTTATCCTCATATTTCTTGGCAAAACACTTTTTCTCTTTGTTTTTATTATTCCCTGACAATTAAGATTTGAGTTAACGTGAACTGTCGATCTCCATAGATCAACGGCCTTCGGGTAATCATCCCTCCATTTATCTTTCCTGTTCTTGATGTTAAGATTTTAAATGAATCTGGACCATTGAATCCACAAGAACCAACGGCCCAGATTTCGTCGCATTCCGCCCATCCATATAACCTTTCTTTCCCGTTTAAAACACTTCTGATCCATCTTTAATCTCGACCATCCATCTGAGAAATCCAACGGTCGGGATTTAACCCAATAGCCCGATGCCTCCCCATTGCGCGCCAAGCCGTCACATGTCATCCGGGCCCTACCCACCTTTCCACCGGTGCATCTTACTTCCCATCACACGCAACCCTCACCGTCCGACCAAAATCAAGAGATCTGATGGCCGATGTGCGATTTCGCAAAATTTTTGCACCCAGGGGTTAACGTTTTGAAATTATGCGAAACGGGCGGTTTTATATTTCCACGTGTCAGGTGCTAAGTGGAATCACGTTGTTTTGGCTGATACTGCTTATCCCTCATTTTATTTTGCAAAAACCACTCTGGTTTCTACCATACCACCCTCCGTAACATCATTTCCATTTTAATCACCGTCGTCGATTATTCTATATCTAACGACCCACATTTAAATCTCGCCCCCACTCATTTACCACCCGGCTAATACTCCAAACGACTTCGTGGATGAATATCCACCATAGATCACCGTATATCATCCTGATCTAATGGTCCACAGTTCTCCTCGCGCCCAAGCCTCCATTAGACCCGTTTTCGCCTTTCACCATGATTTTAACCCCATTTTCCGCTAAATCCAGTTTTTCTCCTCACTACCCCGCTATCCCCACGAGCCTCCGAAGCAGTCACCCCACTCCCTCTAGTTTTTATAACATGTTTCTCATTTTTTTTAGGTTTCAGTGGTGATGAATCCATACAGTCTTTGCAGTCACAGATAGGTGACTCATAACGCAAAAGGACCCTCACATAGCCAAAATAGCAGAGGAAGACACCGCTAAGAAGGTTTAAACATATTTTATCAAAGATCAAGGCTATCAAACCCTAACATAAACCCTCCAACACCTCTGTAGCCTGTGTATTTACAAACACAGGTCAGAGGAAGCAACACAGAGTATCAGAGAAGAATTAAAGGTTTAAAGGCATAATATTGAAGATTAAGAAGCCTAATCCACAGTCAGCAAGGATAAAAACCATGAAGATGATTAAAGAGGCTAAATGAATCCTGAACACAATCAGAGCCAAATCAGCAGAAACAATTCAAGAAGATCAAAAAAGAAGGAGCACAATCGGGCTTAAAAAGTTTCAAGTACAGAGGGATAGAGTAGTTATTGGCACAGAACGTTGAATGACACATACAGCCCACCTCCATGCACAGAAAACATCCCAGCAGTTACCACATCAAAGAAAAACACCACAAATTGTCAGAGCAGTCATTTGGAAGTATGGGGGGCCTCAAAACCCATGCTTTCACTTAACTTACACCAGGAAAATGACATTACTACTATAGGCAATGTTTTCTCCTAAAGGACAGTCTGTAGGGTGATCTCTGTCATATCAAAATGGCCTCAACAAGCTACATATTTATTGATCCTGTCAAGGATTCAATGAAATGTTTAGGACACAGAATGGGACATTCGAATGCCCTCTCCTATCTCTGATGCTCATTAAAACTTTCCTCACCTATTTTTCATATAAATACTCTTCGAAGTCTAATTGTAAAAGGTTGGAATTTGGTGATTTCTAAAGTAATACATATTGTTGCTTTGAAGAAGCATTGGTGTTCTGAAAGAGTGTGAAGATCTTTGTTTTTCTGTTGATGAAGGAGGTTGGACCATTGGATCCCTAAGCCTGGTTTTGGTGAAGTACTTCTTATTGTTAATGTTATTTCCTATTTTCCACTTTGTTCCATCATGCTTTTCTTATAGTAGGATAAAAAGTTTAGGCAGAGAAATGTATCTTAGAAGCACCTCTGACCTATTTATCCTTCACTGTTTATATGTTTTCTGCTACTGAACATGATAGGGTATTATAATAGCTCTCTTGAATATTCAGTTTGTTTTGTTTCAAAAATGGTAAATTCAGTTGTGTTACAGACTGTTTAGGCGTTCCCTCTTTCTTTGCCACTGAAATGTTGTATCTGAAATCTCCCTTTAATTATTAATGTTTTCAGTTTGACAGAGAGGCTTGTTTCAATCATACCCTCTGTTCATTATTTTAATTTTTGTGTTAAAGGTCCCTATAATTGTAGTCCTAGATTTCTAAGGCATTCCCTCCTCTTTGAATGTAATTATATGTCTTTGTTGATTAAGCCTTCAGCAGTAAACTTATAGGAGGAAATAGGGCATTCCCCAAATCCTGTAGTTCATCAAAAAGGTTTTAGTCTGCATTTCTCCTTTTCTTTGAGTATTTATATTGAATTGAGTCCAAAGCAGTGAGTTTACTGGAGGAAATAGGGCACTCCCCGAATCCTTTAATCCATTGTGAAAGGGTTTAGTTTTCTTTCACTCTTATTCCTTAATGTTCATCCCATTTCACCTATATTATTTAACAGATTCTTGACCAAGTTAGATTTTCCCTTTTGTTTCCATTCCTTCTCAACCAGAACTATTTGGACTTTCACATGACTCCATTGCCTAATGGCTTGTAGATTCCCATGCTCTATCTATACCACATGAAACATACTTGTCCAACCAAACAAAAAAAACAACCCTGCACCTCATAACTAGCCTAAAATCAAATTCTAAACCTTTCAAGATATATCTTTATAAACATATTTAGAGATCCCTCTTTGAGACTAGGAGGGCTAGATCCTAGAGCTCTAAATATTGGTTCTGATGTTGCCTTTTCTTTTGGTTAGCCAATCCACCAAAACACAGGACCCCAACATAATGGCGATCACTGTGGGACTTCTGAGTAAACCTCATCTTATACATCCTTTAGATCTCAGAAGACCCATAATCCTCCTTAGATTGGTATTCAATTGCTGATGGTGGACAACAACTCATCTCAACTCTTTGAAACCCTCCACCTGGTGACTCCACAACTCCCAAAAGACGAAATGACTCCACTGGTAGAATACTTTGAACTGGTTGACCAGATACAGTGACCTCTTTTTTGATTTACAAACATGGATCTAAGTATGGACAGAGAAGAAAAGCTAAATTCTTTATTGGATAGAATGACAAGAATGATGTGCATACTTAGTGAAAAAATGATGGAAAGGTATCAGGCTAATTTAAATATCGATGATCTGGAACATCCCATGATTTTTCCAGATCAAGAACAAATTTAACCTCTACAATACCTAGACAATGAGTAGGACATGTATGATGCTCAAGACTTTATAGAATATGGTAAGGAAGGTTGTCAAGAAATTCCTGATTTCCTACCTATATCTTGTACTATGTTGATAAGAGAATTTCATGACTGAATTGCAAGTACTTATAGTGAGAAATTCTTTGAGGAAACAAGTGGCCACTTAGAAAACACAAAATCTGATGTGGATGGAGAACCAGCACATATAGGAACTTTTCCTCTAGATTATAACCCATTTCAGATTACACAAGAAGAGTGGCATCCTGATAATGTAGAAGAAACAACTCATGAGCCTTGTATCCAAACTAAGTGTCATAGTAATCATGAGGAATTGTTTGAGATAGAATAAGATCATGAGACATTAGAAAATCCTTAAGGTCTCCCTGCAAGCACAAATGAAGATCCCCTAGAAGAGGCTCAAGAAGACATCCAGCCTCAAGTTTAGTGTTCACAAGAAATAGAGAGGTGTTGCACTTCTGCTCAAAGAAACACAAGAAAATCTTCCCCTTTGACAAAAGAAGAAATTGATCAGATCATCAATAGACAGCCAGCCCCTGAAATATTTTTCAGAACAAACATTCTTTCCCATTATTCTACTGAGCTTTGTTGTACATATTTGGAAAGCTCCCTTGTAAATTAGAATGAAGAAAGATCTGCTGATAATCCAGTATGTTTGATTGGTAGCATTACCTACTTTAATGATTTTACTAACTTTGATTCATCTGAAGATGATGTTCTCCAAACAGAAGTTGACCTTGCAGGGCCATCATTAGTAGATTTGTGGAATGAATATCGTGTCCATCAACTTCAAGAGAGTAATGAGCCAAGTTAGGCTATTTATGATACGGATGAGGAAAGTTATGAAAGTCTAGTAGCAGGTGAAGATTCCTTGAATCTTCACTCTGCCTTATCTCAGATCATCAGTAACAGTTTTCATGTGATTGGAAGTCAGCAGCCTTTCATCTCAAAAGGTGAAGAGGAGAAAATTGAAGAAATTTTTTAGCAGGTTGAAACCAAGGAGCCTTCTCTTGAAAAAGAGGAAGCAATGGAACATATCCCTGCTTGAGAATTCAGTGACCTTTTCACAGAGCTCAGCCCACCAGATCAAAATATCCCAGAGCTAAAAGAGGACAACACTGCAGTATATGATGAGTCCTCCAGTTCATAAATTGATGAAGATGAGGAAGAGTTTCTTTCTCAAAAGAACCTTCTCCTTGATCCAGTGGAAGAGGATGTAATCCTGGTTGAAACCCACTTGTCAAATACTCACAACCAGGTATCATTTCAAGATCCTTATGCTCAATTCCTGCAGACTTTTGAAGAAGGATCAAAATCCATCAAGAGCAGCTTGTTGCAGACAACAAGAAGCATTTTAGAAGCTGCTGTTAAAAAGCAAAGAGAATGGGAGCGACCTTGCATATCCAACATGCTCAAAGAGATGAGACGAAAACAGTCATGGGATCATCTGATCCGCTGGATGTATTGGAAATGAGAGTTTGTTAGCTAGACATGTAAATATTTCAAGTTAGATTAGGGTAGGTAGGAATCTCAATAAATATCAGCCTGTGAGCATTTAGTTAGTTGTTGATTTTACTATGAAGAAACTTCAAAAAAATACAAAAAAAGGAAAGGTTCATATATGCTCAAAAATTGAACCAACAAGAAGAAAAGAACAACTCTAACAAGATCAAAACCAGATCTTAAATGAAGAAAGAAAGGTGACTCTAAAAAGCTCAAAATCCGAGTCACAAAAAGAAGGAAGGATGCTGGTGATTTTCAGGTTTGAAGCCTTCAAATTTTGGTTTTAATTTCTGCAAATTTCAGTCCATGCGCAACTTGTATTTATGCCATGGACCCACAGAAAATAAAACAATCTAATCTTGGTTTGAATATGTTTCACTTTCTGTTTTAGAATGTAGAGAATGAAAATTTGTCAAACAGTTTAATCCTGATAGATACTAGTTTAGGTAGAGAAGCTATGAGTCCAACTGTTTAATCTGGTCTCATGTAGAAATAAGGGTAGCATTAGATAGGTTTATTTTTCTATTTGAAAAATAATATGTAAAGAGATGTCAGCCCAAGTGAACTCAAATAAAAAATAAAATGTTAGGACAAGTAGCTCTGGGTAGGTAGAAATGTTTGTTTCAAAGAGATCTCATGCTGCAGGTCACTGAAAGAACTGCCAAAATGCAAAAAGTACCAGCAAGAAAGCAAAGAATTCTGCCCAATGGAATGGCATTGGTCTGTTAAATCCAGAGATTACTGAGGTTCTGGACACCTAAAGGGGAAGCTGTGCTCCCCAAGTG
Source organism: Pinus albicaulis (assembly GCA_034641835.2). Classification (NCBI taxonomy): domain Eukaryota; kingdom Viridiplantae; phylum Streptophyta; class Pinopsida; order Pinales; family Pinaceae; genus Pinus; species Pinus albicaulis. The sequence continues at coordinate 41,183,674 of CM076574.1, forward strand.
GAGCCACTGTTAGCCACCTATAAATTCTGATATGCTAAATGGTGGCTAAATTGGTTGTCAAGCCTTCAAGAGATATATTTCCTTTGAAAATCCATCATATTTGAAGTCTTATGATGATTCTTTATCCTCTAAAATAATATTCACTACTGTTTCCCTATAAGCCTTCAAGAACTTGCTCATTACCAAAGAAAACTGCTTAAAAACTCCATTTTCCCATCATTTCAATTCTTCATTGTCACCCTTATTCCCTTCACAAAATTCCTCTATAACCCTTCATTTAACCTCTAAATCATCAAAACCCCCTTTTTAAACCCTATAGTTCCATTTATTTGGTTTAAAAATCCTCCTTTGTACCTATCAGAACCCTTGATTTGGCTTAAATACCCCTGTTTTTTGGCCTAAAACACCCCTTTCTGCATTATAAATTTTCTTGGCCCCCGAGGGCCTAAAGTCACCTGCTAGCCCCGATCCTTTTCCCTCCATGGGACTGCACCTGAGCGCTTATCCCAAGCCCTCTTCTCCTCATATTTCTTGGCAAAAAAACTTTTTCCCTTTGTTTTTATCATTCCTCGATGATTATGATTTGAGTTAACGTGAACCGTCGATCTCCACATATCATCGGCCTTTGGGTAATCATCCCTCCATTTATCTTGCTTGTTCTAGAAGTTAAGATTTTAAATGAATCTGGACCGTTGAATCCATAAGATCCAATGGCCTAGATTTCCGCCCATCCATCTAACCTTTTTTTCCCGTTTAAAACACTTTCGATCCATCTTTAATCTCGACCGTCCATCTGAGAAATCCAACGGTCGGGATTTAACCCGATAGCCTGATGCCTCCCCATTGCGCGCCAAGTCGTCAAACGTCATCCGAGCCCTACCAGCCTTTCCGCCCGTGCATCTTACCTCCCATCACATGCAACCCACACTGTCCGATCAAAACCAAGAGATCTGATGGCCGACGCGCGATTTCGCAAAATTTTTGCACCCAGGGGTTAACGTTCCGAAATTATGCGAAAGGGGCGGTTTTAGATTTCCACGTGTCAGGCGCTGAGTGTAATCACATTTTTTTGGGTGATACCGCTTAACCCTCATTTTATTTTGTGAAAAACACTCTGGTTTCCAGCATACCACCCTCCGCAACATCATTTCCATTTTAATTGTTGCCATCGATTATTCTAAATCTAATGGCCCACATTTAAATCTCGCCCCCACTCATCTACCACCCGGATAATACTCCAAACGACTTCATGGAAGAATATCCACCATAGATCATTTTATATCATCCTGATCTAATGGTCCACAGTTCTCCTCGCGCCCAAGCCTCCATTAGACCCGTTTTCGCCTTTCGCCATGATTTTAAGCCCATTTTCCGCTAAATCTAGTTTTTCTCCTCACTGCCCCGCTATCCCCACGAGCCTCCGAAGTAGTCACCCCACTCCCTCTGGCTTTTATAACATGTTTCTCTTTTTTTCAGGTTTCAGTGGTGATGAATCCATACAGTCTTCGCAATCACAGACAGGTGACTCATAACGCAGAAGGACCCTCACAGAGCCAAAATAGCAGATGAAGACACAGTTAAGAAGGTTTAAACGTGTTTTATCAAATATCAAGGCTATCAAACCATGAAATAAACCCTCCAACACCTCTGTAGCCTATGTATTCACAAACACATGTCAAAGGAAGCAGCACAGAGTATCAGAGTAGAATTAAAGGGTTAAAGGCATAATATTGAAGATTAAGAATCCTAATCCACAGTCAGCAAGAATAAAAACCATGAAGATGATTAAAGAGGCTAAATGAAGCCTGAACACAATCAAAGCCAAATCTACAGAAACAGTTTGAGTAGATCAACAAAGAAGGAGCACAATTGGGCTTAAACAATTTCAAGTACGGAGGGATAGAGTAGTTATTGGCACAGAACGTTGACTGACACATACAACCTACCTCCATGCACAGAAAACATCCCAGCAGTTACCACATCAAAGAAAAACACCAAAAACTATCAGAGCAATCATTTGGAAGTATGGGGGGCCTCAAAACCCATGCTTGCACTTAACTTACTCCAGGAAAATGATAGTACTACTGCAGGCAGTGTTTTCTCCTAAAGGACAGTCTGTAGGGTGATCTCTGTCATATCAAAATAGTCTCAACAAGCTACATATTTATTGATCCTGTCAAGGATTCAATGAAATGTTTAAGACACAGAATGGGGCATTCGAATGCCCTCTCCTATCTCTGATTTTCATTAAAACTTTCCTCACCTACTTTTCCTCATTTTTCCTATAAAGACTCTTCGAAGTCTAATTGTAAAAGGTTGGCATTTGGTGATTTCTAAAGTAATACATATTTTTGCTTTGAAGACGCATTGGTGTTCTGAAAGAGTGTGAAGATATTTGTTTTTCTGTTGATGAAGGAGGCTGGACCATTGAATCCCTGAGCCTAGTTTTGGTGAAGTACTTCTTATTGTTAATGTTATTTCCCGTTTTCCACTTTGTTCCATCATGCTTTACTTATAGTAGGATAAAAAGTTTAGGCAGAGAAATGTATCTTAGAAGCACCTCTGACCTGTTTATCCTTCACTGTTTATATGTTTTCTGCTACTGAACATGATAGGGTAGTCTAATAGCTCTCTTGAATATTCAATTTGTTTTGTTTCAAAAATGGTAAATTCAGTTGTGTTAAAGACTGTTTAGGCGTTCCCTTTTTCTTTTCCACTGAAATGTTGTATCTGAAATCTCTCTTTAATTATTAATGTTTGCAGTTTGAGAAATAGGCTTGTTTCAATCATACCCTATGTTCATTATTGTAATTGTTGTGTTAAAGGTCCCTATAATTGCAGTCCTAGATGTCTAAGGCATTCCCTCCTCTTTGAATGTAATTATATGTCTTTGTTCATTAAGCCTTCAGCAGTAAACTTATAGGAGGAAATAGGGTGTTCCCTGAATCCTATAGTTCATCAAAAAGGTTTTAGTCTCATTTCTCCTTTTCTTTGAGTGTTTATATTGAATTGAGTCCGAAGCAGTGAGTTTACTGGAGGAAATAGGGCATTCCCTGAATCCTTTAAGCCATTGTGAAAGGGTTTAGTTTGATTTCACTCTTAGTCCTTAATGTTCATCCCATTTCACCTATATTATTCAACAGATCGTTGACCAAGTTAGATTTTCCGTTTGGTTTCCCTTCCTTCTCAATCAGAACTATTTGGACTTTCACATGACTCCATTGCCCAATGGCTTGTAGTTTCCCATGCTCTATCTATACCACATGAAACATACTTGTCCAACCAAAAAAAAAAAAACAACCCTGCACCTCACAACTAGCCTAAAATCAAATTCTAAACCTTTCAAGATATATCTTTATAAACATATTGAGAGATCCCTCTCTGAGACTAGGAGGGCTAGATCCTAGAGCTCTAAATATTAGTTCTGATGTTTCCTTGTCTTTTGGTTAGCCAATCCACCAAAACACAGGACCCAACAATTTGCAGCATAAATACTGCATTCGAACTCAATGTAGTGTGGGCATTCTGATGACTCTTTGAAGTAATACATAGCTCTGCTGAAGTTGAAAGGAAATTGATGTTCTGGAACCTGTGAATGTTTTGACGTTTGTTAATGGAGAAAGCTCTGTCATTGGATCCCTGAGCTTGGCTGTTGGTGAAGTATTCTAATCTATTAATGTTTTTCCTATTTTCCATTCTGTTTCATCATTTCTTACTACAATATAGTAAAAAGTTTAGGCTAAGAAATGTACCTTAGAAGAACCTTAGGCCTGTTTACTCTCCACTGTTTTATGTTTTCCTCTGCTGAGATATTCTAGAGAATAATTAATTTCTCTCTAGAACCCTTATGCTTGTTTATTTATTAAATAGTTAAATACAGTTGGCTTCAAGAATGATTTATGGTTTTCCCTGCTTACTTGCTACCAGTTAAAAACTGTTTCCGAAGTCTCCCTTTAATGTACCAATGTTTATAGTCTGCCAAAGACGTCTGTTTTGATCATACCCTTTGTTATTGCTGAGAAAATTGTTTTGAAGGTCTTTATAGCTGTAATCAAAGATGTTTAGGAGTTCACTCTTCTATGAATGCAATTATTTGTGAATCTTTTATGTTTTCTTATCCTTGAAAGTGAAATATTTGAATGAAATAGAGTGTTCCTCAACTCCTAGATTTCATTTGAAAAGTTTGTCTTGAAATTGTTATTTGTTGAAGTGTGGTTTCTAGAATTTATGGTTAGCCCTATCTATGAAATGCCTCTTCATGTTCAGAAAATGTTTTAAGTCCCTTTGTTGAGAAGTACATACAACTAAGGATTATTAATTTACCTTAGTTCTACTTTTCATTCTAAACCTTTGATGTCCATTTCATTTTCACCTGAAAGACCTTATAGATCCACTAGCCAAGTTAGATTTTCCCTTTGATACCCCTAATTCATTTACAAAATTGTTTTAAACTTCCACTTAACTCCATTTCCCAATGACTTAGAGATTTCCATTTTCTATCTATGCTGCCTAGATCATCATGTCCCACCAAACAATCAAACAAACTGTTGCTTAATAACTAGCCTAAAATCAACCTTTTACAAGCGAACGAGTCATATCTTTGCAAACAATTGAGAGATCCCTCTCTGAGACTAGGAAGGATAGGTCCTAGAACTCTAAATAATGGTTTTGATTTTGAACTATCACTTGGCATGCCAATCTGCCAAATCATAGGACTACAACATTTTGGCGATCATGGTGGGACCTTCCAAGTAAAATGCATCTTAGACATCATTAAAGACCTCAGAAAGCCCACAAACATCCTTAGATTGGTATCAATTGCTGATGGTGGACAACAACCCGCCTTAAAATATTTGAAATCATCCACCTGGCGACTCCACAACTCTCAATAGAACTAAAGACTCCACTGGAGGAAGAACCTGAAACATGACCAGTCATCCTAGAAAGAAAGAGCATTCAGGCCTAAGTTGGATTCAAGAAATTATTGTTTTCATCTATAACTATGTTCTATCCTACTTTAAGCATGATCAAGAATACACTGATGAGATCTACATTTATCATTGGAAGGATCTCAACCCTCGAAAATATAAGCCCAAAATTTTATACCATGATCAGTCTTACACACCTGTGCTTACCCTAGATTCACATGTGGAAGATCTAGTGAAACATGAGCCTCATGCTACCTTTCCTCCTCTTGTTGAAACCTCAAACAACCATAAATCTCTTTTTACACTACCTATACCCACAAAGGTCCCGGAAAGATACAAGCCTCTAATTTTTCCTCCTCTTCTGAGCCCTCCCTACAAATCTTGCAAATAAACTACCCATATTTGATGGAGAAAGCTCAAAAGTTACCGCTGAAGAACACATTAAAAACCTTGAGAATTTACTTGACCTCTATGAAATAGAAGAGGATGATGTGAGTATTAGGATGTTTTCCTTATCATTACAAGGAAAAATTAGGAGTTGATTTAAGGACCTTCCAGCTGCAAGCATTATCAATTTTCATCAATTTACTCAAGTCTTTTTAGATAGGTGGGCGATCATAGGAAATGAAATTCTCATCATAGAGGAATACAAGAATTTAAAAAGACAACCAAGGGAGATAGTACAAAACCTTTCAGCCAGGTTTAATAAGGTATACAATGCATTACATGCTAAGATAAATCCACCTTTGGGGTGGGATCTCTTGCACTACCCAAGTACTTTTGACCGAGAGATGGAATTCCAGATAAGAGAAAAAGACCCTTCACACCTAGAAGAAATGTAGAATATGGAAATTACTGTGGAATTCAACATAATGGAAAGAGAGAAAAGGTTAAAAGAAATAAGGGAGGAACCAAATCAGTCATTTCAATGCAAAGGTAGCTATTAAAACATATTGGCTGACCAAGGTTGCAAAGAAGAAGATGTAGAAAGTTGTCAAGTAAGTACTATATGTCTTCCTACATCTTGTGCTTCACTATTTAGAGAGTATTACGAGCAAATTGAAAGTAGAAACAAGGTAGAATGCTCTAAAGAATTAGTAAGGGAGGAAATGGATAGTACAAACCATTTTTCAAATCCAGAAGTTCTCCTCTCAAATCATCTTGGTATGGTTGTTTGGATTATAAAACCAGAAATGAAAGATGAGCCAACACCTCTTGAGTCCCTACCCTTGTGCTTTGAGTCATTTCAGATTGCTAAAGGAGAAGCTATTGGCCATGAACACTCTCCTTTTCATATGATGGAACAATCTGCTGATCAAATCTGCATAATGGATGACATTCCTCCTATGAATAAGCTGCCCAAATATGATCAATATGATAATGATTATGTTCTCCAAAATCAAGCCAACACTACCGAACAATCAATGATTAGTTTGTGGGACAGAGACAGTCATTCTCCACATCTAAAGTATAGTGAACAACAAATACCAATCAGCCATGACAGTGAAGAAGAAAGTGCAGAAATTTTGGGAGAAAGGGAAGGATCTTTACCTCTTTGTTGCACTTATTTTTAGTTCATCAAAGACAACCTTAATACAATCAGAAGTCAAAAATCTTTGGGTATTGATTTTAACAACAAAGAACATATTCAGCCCTATGTCCAGCCTTCACAAGATAAAGAGAAAAACTATAGCTCTTTTCAATCAATTTTTCTAGAGGACAACATGGCAATATATGATGAGTTTGACAGTGCAGATGATCATGAGGAAGAGGAAGGGTTTCTTTCCCAAAAGAGTCCTGAGTTTAGCCAAGTAGAGGAAGAAGAAATCCTGGATCAAGCTCATTTTCTAGATCCTCACATTCAAGTATTATTTCAAGATCCCTTTGTTGGTTTATTAGAGAAATGTGAAGGAGGAGAAAAATATGCCAAGAGCAGTTTGATGCAAGTTTTAAAGAACATGTTAGGCACTACTGTTGAAACAAAAGAAAAGTGGAAATGGCCTATTGATTTTTTCACCACACTCAAAGAGCTGAAACAAAATCATTCATGGAATCATTTACTTGACTAGTTTTATTGGAAAAGGGAGCTTACCAAATGAATGTATATATTGCATAAGTTATATTAGGATAGATAGGCACAAATAAGCTCACCCTTTGAGCATTTAGTTAGTTTTTTAATTGTCTTGAAAGAAATATGGAAAATACAAAAAAACACTAGAAAAAGAAAAGGAAAAGAGGGCAAATTCAAAATAGGAACAACCCCATACCCAAAAAGAGAATTTATGAAAGTGAGCAAGTCTAAGTGCCACTGTTGATTAACAATGATATATTGTTCAGTCATCTAGCCTAATCACGGCTGAACATAATTTTAATTTATGTTGATAAGTTAGCAGAAGAAATGATTGTCAAGATGATTTCAGACTTAGCTTGTTAGAGAGGATAGATTAGGAGAATATAAAGATGTTGGTTCCACATGCTCAAAACAGAACCAAAGAGATAGATAAGGATGCCTTACAAAGACAAATTATGGCCTTGTCTTTCTAATTTAATTTATGAAAAATGATGATTGTGTGCAGCTTGTTCAAAAAATCCATAACCATGGTTGAACAGACTGTCTAAACCTGATTTGAACCATGCTTTAAATTTTCATGTCAATAGCTAGAGAATCAAGATTGCCAAACCATTTAATATTATTAGTCAAGTAGCATAGGTAGGGAACAAAAGAGTTCAATAGTTTAAACTGGACTCTTGGAAGAAATAAGGATAGGATAGTTAGTTTATTTTTTTTTTCAAAAAAATAAAATGTCAAAGAGTTTGCTAGTTCAAAAGCACTCAAAGAGGAAGAAAAAATGATAGGGCAAGTACGAATGGGTAGGTAGAAGGACTATGTGAAAAATATTATATATTGCAGATTTTCAAAAAGCTATCTTTTTCAGAGAAAAATTAGCAAGTCAAAAGAAGAAATCTTCCCAATGGATTAAGACACTGGTCTACTGAAATCCAGAGATTGATAAACTGAGGTTCTGGACACCTGAAAAGCAAGCTATCCTCCCCAAGTGGAGCCACTATTAGCCATCTATAATTTATGTTATACCAAATGATGGATAAATATGTTCTTAAGCCTTCAAGAAGAAATATTTATGGAAAACTGGTAGTTCTTGAAGCCTTCTTGGTCTCTTTATCTTACAAATCATCTTCACTGTTGTTTCCACAAGAAATCCTTCAAATAAGCCCTGCTGATTCAAAAAGAAAACTGCCTTCAAAGCCATATTTCCCACCATTTCTCCATTTCAAAATATTCCCTTCATGTCACCCATCTTCCTCATTTTACCCTTTATTTCCTTCAAAATCCCCTTAAAACCTTATAAATCCTTTTTATTTTGTTTTAAACCCCTTTTTCTAACCTATCGGAAACCTCAAAAAACCTTTAAAACCTTTGTTTTTAACCCTTTCCGCCCCTTTTTATGCATAAGGCTTTAAGCACCTTTCAGCTTAGCCTTAGCCCCATTTTTTTGTCATATAACCCGCTCCATGACCGAGTGCTAGGCCCATCAGCCCATCGGCCCATCAGCATTTCGGCTTTTCACCAGTCCCAGTGACCTTTTTCTCTTTAAAAATGTTCGCCGCCGATGCGAAATCCTGATTCAATCTGGACCATTCATTCTCCCTAGATCGGATGGTATGTGCATCGTTCTATCGCATCGCAATTCGGCGTTTCCTCATTCCCACTCCTTTTTTTGCTGATGGAATTCCCCATCGATAAAATCTTGACCATCGATCTCCCTCAGATCAGACGGTCCACGCTACATCGCACTTCGCCATCTCCATCGCATCGTTCCATCACAATCGATCCCTCCACATTTCCTCCTCCCGTCCATCCAAATCTCTGATGTGCATGGCCCCGATTCGATCACAACCATCCATTCCTCCTAGATCAACGGCACAGTTTCACTGCGGGGGCACCTGACCAAAGTGGCTCGTACTACCCAGTGCCCCTGCAATTGTCTCTTTTGACTACGGAAGATCTTCATCCAATGGCCCATATTCACTGCGGAGGCACTCGCCTGCAAATCCCTCTATACCCCCAGTCCCCTCGGAGTTAATCTCCACCATTGATCTATTCAGATCTAACGGCCACCATTTCACCCTGTTAATCAGACCTTCTACTCCATGACAGAATTTCTAGCATTACCGTCAGGTCCCACCATTCATCCGCCACACATCTTTTCTCCCTTCGCATTTGATCTCAGCCATCGATCTCCCAGATCTGACGGTCTAGAACTGTTTTCGCGCCCATCCTCGCCAAACCTAACCACCATGCATATTGCATGTGAAATGGGCGGTTTTGATAGGACACGTGTTGTCCTCCAACCTGTATCGCATTCCCCCAGCCCATTACCGCTTACCACCTTCTGGCCACATGAAAACCACCTCCAGTTTTCTGCAAAACCACTCATTTATTCTTCGCGCCATATTTTAAATCTTTTCCTCCTTCTGCCTGTTTCCACCTCTGGAAACCTTCCTAAGTGCATTTTCCCCCCCTTTGCAACGCTCCTACCCCCATACAGCTTCTGCAAGTAGTTTAAACCCACAACGTAGATTCTCATAACGTTTTTAATGTTTAGTTGCAAGTTTTAATGGCGGATTAATGTGCAAGATCTCCCACAGTCAAGAAAAGTGACAAAGAGCCGAGGATAACGATCCTCGAAGGCTCAAAGACAATGAAGAAAAGGGATAAGAAAGGGTTGATTCCACATTTAAGGAGATGTATCATGAGCATCGACCATTTATTCAAAACCCTCCAGTGCAGAAAGCTACATGTACACCAGCAAAATAGAAGAAACAATGAAGATTATTGAAGAGTATCAGAGAGATTAAAGTTTAAATATTAAGTCAAAAGCATGAAAGATTAAAAGACTTAAACCATACAGATTATAGATAAAGACATCATAGTGAAATTATGAAGGCAAAAGGCAGAATTAAGCCTTAAAGCACAGTTTAAATGGTACAATTAAGAAAGCTTAGGCTAAAAGCAGCCTCGAATAAATCAATAGAGGCAGTTATTCATCCAAAATATCCAACTGCCACCTGTAGCCTACTTTTTACCTACAAAGAATAATCAAATAGTTATTGCATAAAATATATTTTTAAGCTGTCAGGCAGATATTGTAAAAGATAGAAATAGGCTGCAAAGTCAAACTTTCCACCTATATTTCCTTAAAGAGTTAAGACGGAGTTATTAAACAGAGAAGTAGCTGCACACCTATTTCTGCCTTATGCCTTGCATGGTTTTCAAGGCTAGAAATACATTTACTCTGTAATTAATAATCCTCAAACCCTAGATGAGTTCCACCTCCTTATTTGCACCATAAATACTGCATTCGAAATCAATGTAGTGTGGGTATTTTGATGACTCTTTGAACTAATACATAGCTCTGCTAAATTTGAAAGGAAATTGATGTTCTGGAACCTATGGATGTTTTGACCTGTTTGTTAATGGAGAAAGATCTGTCATTGGATCCCTAAGCTTGGTTGTTGGTGAAGTATTCTAATCTGTTAATTTTTTTCCTGTTTTCCATTATGTTTCATCATTTCTTACTACAGTAGAGTAAAATGTTTAGCCTAACAAATGTATCCTAGAAGCACCTTAGGCCTATTTACTCTCCACTGTTTTATGTTTTCCTCTGTTGAGATATTCTAGAGAATTGTTAATTGCTCTCTAGAACCCTTCTGCTTGTTTAATTCTTAAATATTTAAATACAGTTGGCTTCAAGAATGATTTATGGTTTTCCCTGCTTACTTTCTACCACTTAAAATATGTTTCCGAAGTCTCCCTTTAAAGTACCATTGTTTATAGTCTGTGAAAGAGGTTTGTTTTGATCATACCCTTTGTTATTGCTGAGATAATTAGTTTGAAGGTCTTTATAGCTGTAATCAAAGATGTTTAGGAGCTCCCTCTTCTATGAATGCAGTTATTTGTGAATATTTTATGTTTTCTTATCCTTGAAAGTGAAATCTTTGGATGAAATAGAGCATTCCTCGACTCCTACATTTCATTTGAAAAGTTTGTCTTGAAATTGTTATTTGCTGAAGTGTGGTTTCTAGAATTTATGGTTAGCCATGTCTATGAAATGCCTCTTCATGTCTAGATAATTTTTTAAGTTCCTTTGTTGAGAAGTACATATAACTAAGGATTCTTAATTTCCCTTAGTTCTACTTTTCATTCTAAACCTTTGATGTCCATTTCATTTTCGCCTGAAATACCTTGTAGATCCACTAGCCAAGTCAGATTTTCCCTTTGATACCCCTGATTCATTTAAAAACTTGTTACAAACTTCCACTTGACTCCATTGCCCAATGACTTAGAGATTTACCTTTTTTATCTATGCTACCTAGATCATCATGTCCCACTAAACAATAAAACAAACTCATGCTTAATAACTAGCCTAAAATCAACCTTTTACAAGAAAACAAGTCATATCTTTGCAAACAATTGAGAGATCCCTCTCTAAGACTAGGAAGGCTAGGTCCTAGAACTCTAAAGACTAGTTTTGATGTTGCCTTGTCACTTGGTATGCCAATCTGCCAAATCACAGGACTACAACAATGGGCAGCAAGTAAGTGGTGGGGAAACCACTTACCACATCTTGATTTGATGCAGACAGGATATGCACTGCGCTAGTTCCACATGTGGGAATATGACCCGCCGCCATATGCACAAATTTATGTTTGTATGTATTTGATGTTGATCCCATACATTGATGATGTACTTATACTTTTTATGGGAATGTATGGAGGGTGAATGGGAGGTATGTATGTGCCCTATGGGATGGAGATTCTCCATGTATCTCATGCTACATGTTTCAGGGAGAACATTGGGATAGCCATGTTTGTTTCATTTGAGATATTGTCTCCTTATGGGATGGATTATTTACATCTCATGAGAACTTTGGAGGAGCAATTCATGGAGGGTTGGATTGGTGAACACTTAGCTTATGGAGGAAGCTTATCACATGATGGTGTCACCTACGGAGGAGGAGAAGAGTTGCAACACTCACCTTATCAGTTGCTTGAGGACAAGCAACATTTGGGAGGGGAGGACTGTAATATTCCTAATTATTCATGAGCTAATTGGAATATTTTTTTTTTTTTTATTCCTTTGTTTAAATAATAAAAGTGTAAAGGAGGTCCATAATACTCCTAAATAATGAATAAATCAGAGCCAAATGTAAAAAGGCTGAATTTTGGCTGCTAAATCAAGCACCATTAGGTGTGAAAATGGCTTTACATTTTGATTGGGTCAACCTTGACGAAATGTACATCGTTGTCTTGGAGGAGTGGCCATCAATGAGGCACAATGCAGTTTTAGATGGAGATTCTTTGTGTGAAAGGAGTGATCTCATTGGAAGTAGTTTAGGGTTTGCAATCTCTTAACTTATAAAAGGAAGAGGATGGAAGCATTATAAGGTTGTTGATGATTATTATATTTCTGAATATATTGTCTGTTTAGACATATATCTTTCTCTTGATGTTTAGCTGAGATTGAATGTTGTTTATCATTGGGTGTTCCTAGTTAGGAATCCTACCTCTTCCCATTAAGTAGCTCTTGGGAGAGTTTGTATTGCATTGTCCACTCTCTAGCTTAGGGCCAAGCTACTTCTTTCAACTACAGTGCAAATCTTGTTGAGGGTTTGACTGTTTTTGCAAGCTGCAGCAAGTGGAGATTAGATCTTTCAGATCTAGTCCATTTCAGTTCTTCTTTTTAGTGGAGGAGGGTTCTACTTCATAGGAAGGACAATATTGAAAATATTGAGCATCATTTTCATATGTTGGCTACAGACCAACTGTATTTTGATCCCTACAACATAGTATAGATCTAGATCTACGTTATTCCTGTAGGTGTATTTGCATGGTGTTTCAGCACAGCATTTGGAGAGTGATTTTCTAGGTGTTGGGGATCTGGCCTTCACTTTGGAGAACTGTTGGAGGTGATCATTTTCTTGTCTATATCAGATCATATCCACTTTCTAGATCTGAATATTTCTATAGATATGCAGTCTTAGATCTCAGATATACACTTTGTACATGGTGTTTTGTTGAAAACCCCAAGGGGGTTCAATAGAGGAGCTTGTATGGTGCATGGATCTACTATAGATCTAACTTTTTGTCCACATACTTGCTCTAGATCTGATTTTTAATCTATAGTTGTTGCAGACCCATTAAAATAATGTTGTAAGGCTTTTTCAGTCTTAATCTATGGTTGCAACACCTCATTTTGAGGAATTTCTTTCATTAGAGGCTATATTTTCTTGTTATGCATCTTAGGGGCCACTTTTTACATCTATTTTGCTGCTATTATAACAAATGAAAGGTCTCCATATTGGCCTCATGCTTCATAAAATATGATCTACGTTATTTATCTCTCATTCTGCATTCCCCATTTGGGAATATTACAATTGGTATACTGGTTCTCTTCCTTTTTCAATAGCCATGTTTGTAGATAGGTAACACAAGAAAACACTTATAGAAAATATAAAGGAAGCTTTGGCAGTTGAAAGGAGAATAACTGTACTCAAAGAGAAAACCCTTGTTGAGGAGAAGAAACCAGCTAGGAAAGTCACATTCAAGAATGAAAAAAAGATGAAAAGTGTTATGGATCCATTATATGGAAGGATTGAAAAGGGTTCTCAAACTCTAATCATTAGAGAACTTTTGAGGTCTAAAATGGGCCTCCTAAGGAAAATATAAAACCAAAATAAAATTTATAAGAACTAGTAGGATTTGTTGGAACAACGTCCCCTAATAGCTGTGAATTTTGTACAATTTTGTATATTTTTGGTATTAATTAGTCTAGCGCAGGGGTTTTGGGGTGGGTCAAAGCCCCAAATTCATTGTAATGGGTCAAAAGTAGACCGAGAGTCTGAAAATCACGGTTTACGGACCATTGGAACATAGGCTAAATCGATATAAATAGATGAACATTTTGAGTCTTAAGGTAGGCAAGAATTAAGTTTGATTCTAAGTGCGAATTGTTAGATCTGTTGTTGGGTCGTTTGGGTAAGGACTCCTGCTGGATGTGTGCATGGAGATCCTCAGTCTTGCTGTGTGCGGACCCTGTTGGCTATGTGTGCAGGCTGTGTTTGGATTGTACTGGGTTTTGGATGCTAGTATATGTGGATATAGTTAAAGTAGCTCTCTGTTATCTGATCTGATGTGTTACTGTTGATGCGAACCTTTGGGATTTGTTAGAGCTAAGAATACAGTTGTGTTATCTATTATGCTGCAAATCTGTCTGTGTTATGGTATATCTGCAATATGTTAATTATGTGTTCTGATATGGTGTACTAGTAACAGCTGGTACACACATGGATGCGAAGGTATTGACTAGTTCTATGCATGATAATAACTCTGTATACTGTGGATTATACTATTAACACACCTGCAAATAGACTTGTCTTGTGCAAACCTAATAGGTTGCAAACGTAGATATGCTTTACTTACCTACTCTCTCTTAGGGTGTGGAAACGTGGTTCCAGCACCCTCCCATACTACTTCGGGTGAGACTTTGGCCTGCGTAGGCAGGTCACTGTCGAAAGGGCCAGTAGAATAGGGGTTTTTTGGAAAACCTTAACCTCTGAACCTGGGTTAGGATCCCTTGAGCCAAAAAATGGTTCTGTTTCCTGGACCGAGAGCAGTTTGAGAGAGAGATCGGGTAATGCCAAGAGAACGTTGGAGACCTGAGAAGAAAGAAATTGAAGAGTGGTTTGAAAAACAGGTTCAGGGATTTGTGGTAAAAGAGAATCACAACACCAAGTTGACAGTAGAGAAGTGGAAGAATAATTACATTTTCACTGAAGTATACAAAATTTTCTTTGTAACATTTTTGAATGAGCTTCAGGAGTGGCTAGGAAGGCTCGTAGATTTCCAGACGTGTTGGAAGGACGAACGGGTCATGCAGTGGACTCCAGAGTTAATCCAACAGTTAAAAAGGACTGATAACACCATCACTCATATGGTAGATCACTGCGTGGATAGTGTGCTGGGAGGATTTGTGACAGAGTTCGCAGTTGATCAATTCATGTCCTATTCTAAGGAAAAGTGGAGGTTCTTCAAGGGTTTCCGGGGTAAGTTTCTGAAAACCTTGCCATTACTGATTAAAATATTATTGTGCGAAAAGGGAATTTTGTGCAACCATACAAAGTGAATGAGCTTCGATTAGAGCGAGGGTACAACATGAAGTGGTAAATACTATAGAACTAATCAAGAAGGAGATAGATCTATCTACAGTCTAGTAAGGGATTTGGCTGCGCATAGCCCTCCAAATACACCACCTTCAAACCAGCATAGGGGTAAGAACTCACTCGTAACTCCACCCCCACCAGAAGACGAGATGGCCTTGCACATGAAGCTACCTACCTTCAAGGGTTTAGGGGACGAAGATATGGATTGGTTCTGGTTTTTCACAGAGTCGATATGGACTGCGCAGAATGTGGCCATCGATGATGTGAAAAGGGCACAACTATCCCTTGCCTTTGAAGGAAGAGCCTTGGACTGGTATATGGAATACGTAACTCAGCATGCAAATGCGACCATTCTAGAGGTTAATAATGCCCTAAAACAGTAGTTTCGAAAGCCTAAATCCTACTCTCAAATAGTGAATGACCTAAAAGACTATAAATAAGGGCCCTATGAGTCTGTATGGGAGGTTGACCAACGGCTAAAGAAGGTAATCAGGGAAGGGGAATTTCTGTATGATGAAAAACATCACAAGGAATGGTTCATTGCTATGTTACTACTTCACCTGCACGTACCTATGGGTTAACAAGCCATTGAATCGGAGGAAAAATCCTTGGAGATTGATATGAAGTTGGAATCTGAACTAAGAGATGATACCTAGTTGGGAGTACAACAAATCTAAGGGTAGCGGGAGGTGATGCACATGAAGATCCAGAACCTGTGAAAGGACTGAGGGAAAGAAGCTAGCTCAAACGTATGGTGCATTGATGTAGGGTATCTGGCCATACCAAGGATCAGTGCCTGCTGCTGGCAGACTACCTACAAGTGGGGGGACCCAGACGGTTGCGCCCAGGACCAAGTGGACCAGCGTTTTGGTTGATGATTGCTGCATAGCCGGCCCGCATGATACTAACCACTGCCCCCGTCTGGGTGCATATGTCCCAGAACTGAAGCAACATTGGTGCCAGTTTTTCTGATCAGTAGGACATGATGAACATAACTTCTGAACTTATGATCTAATGATAGACCAGAGAAACCTATATAGGGTACCATCAAACCCTTCTTCACCAAGATCCCCCTCAGGCATAGGTGCCTCCCCAGCTAGGGGCAGGGGAGGGGGCCAAGGTGGAAGCGCAAGTAGGGGAGGAGGACAACTGATCTGCTATAACTGCGGAGAGGTAGGGAAATTTGCGAGGGACTTCCTAAACCCTGTAAGACAATCTTGTAGATAATGTAGACAGCTGGACCATGTGATTGAATATTGTCCAATTCTGATAGAAAAAATGCAAGAAAGGCAGTAGATACCTACACAGAATGTACAGAGGGTTAAGGTAGAACCTCGAGACGAAGGACCAAGAATTAATTTCATAACACACAGTGGCATGGCCACTAGGGGAGCTAAGGAGAAAGCTGTGGCTGGGCCTCTTATCCAAAAATAAACCATAAAAAAAGAAGGTTAAGACCTATAGAAGGAAAAGGAAACATTTTTCGTAGCTCGCCAAGACTTTGATAAGGCTGAGGCATCTACTTATCAAGCCCCCGTAAACCTCAAAGCAAAGGACGAGGCCAAACCATTTTTGTAGGCATGTATAAAGCTGTTGTGCAACCAACAGGCTATAGAAAACCTCCAAGCCTTAATAGAAAGCTATGCAGAAATAACTAATCCACCCCTAGAAGTTAATTATGTGCAAAAAATGTACAAGAATACGAAACACACTGGTAGGGAAATGTAGCTAACAGTGAAAATTTATGATTATCAAATGGATCAGGTTATTTTGGACCTGGGATCAGATTCGAACATACTGCCCAAGCAAACTTGGCAGCGAATGGGAGAACCTAAGTTGGAATGGTCCACTATCTAGCTACGCATGGCCAATCAACAGAATATCATACCGTTGGGGAGACTGCCAAAGATCGTGGTAGATATCGCAGGAGTTAAGGTTCGGGCTGACTTTGAGATCATTCAGATTGTAGAAGATGTGGACCCCTATCCTGTGCTCCTAGGATTCAATTGGGCCATAGATATGGGGGGTATCATCAACCTAAAGAAAAGAAGCATGGTTTTTGAAAATGAAGGTACGTGGGTGATAGTACCATTAGACCCTGCGGAAGGAGAACGGTATACGGAGCCAGTGTGTAAAGAAGAGGATATGAATCATATCTATAAGTTAACTACATGAGATTAAGATTGAATCAATCCCACGGCCGATGGTGTAATTTTCTAGGAAAAAGATAGCAAATGTTTCTCTGACTCCGACGGAGAGATGGAAAATTGGAAGAATTGGTTACATGATGTATCTACGCTATGATGTCTTAAAATCACCAAGGAATTTCGATGCATCTCCTCTGAGGTAAGAGAACTGCCCTACTTTGATGGTTCTGGTAGTGTTAAGGATTTTTTGCGAGCATTTGAAGTTGAGGTTCCGAGAGAGAAAAGGTTATGGGCCCTTAATCTAGCCATGCGCACAACACCTGCGAGGTGGTGGGATACACATAAGGGGGCATTCCAGGATTGGGAAGAGTTTCGGGATATGATGATCCTGCGATTTGAACCTCTGGTTCACTTTTGCATAAAGACATTCCTTGGACCAGGGGACAAGACATTCCTTGGACCAGGGGACCCGCGCGAGCATTTGTTCGCTTGGATGGAGAAATGGTGTCACTGGACTACAGAAGAATGGGTTCACTTGTTTATTCATGACTTGGGACCAATTCCCACCACATGGTATTTAGATGCAGAGCTACATCAGCACACCTGCCACTAGGAAACATTAAAGTATGAATTTGTAGGGACATTTGGGTTAGCAGGGGGAGCGGAGGCACTTGACGAAGCTCTGCTGGATATAGATACCTTCATATTTTATGAATCATGCCTTTATGCAGCACTTGGGAACCAACATGGGAAATGCATATTTAGGATATTATCAAATACCGCAATATAGCAATAGAGGAGTGCGATGAAGATCCATGCAATGTCTCTATCCTGGAGTCGGAGGGAGAGAATGCAGTTGCCGAAACCCCACTACAAATTATCGATGTTACTAAGCCTCTGAAGCTACAAGAAGTCAACGTTGGCACGGAAGAGCAGCCTATGTTGGTTAAAATTGGGGATTACTAGGATGATGATACAGTTAGCAAAGTTGTGGAACTTCTCACAGAGTATCAGGACTTATTCCCAACAAATTTTTTGGAGCTTAAAGGAATCACAGGGGACCTAGGGGTCATGTGCATCACGTTAAAATAAGATGTGTGCCTTGTAAAGCAGCGACCTTATTGGTTGAACCCAAAGTATAAAAAGAAGTTCAAGGAAGAAATTGACAAGATGCTTGTTTCAGGTATCATTGAACTGGTTGAAAAATCAGACTGGGTAAGTACGATGGTGGTTCAGGAGAAAAGGATGAAGGGAGAGACACGAATCTGTGTGTAATTATGAAAATTGAATTATGCCTATGTACATGATCCCTTTCCCATGTCGTTCTCAAATGAAATCCTTGATAGCGTAGGAGGGCAAGAGGCGTACTCATTTACAGACGGGTTCTTGGGCTACAATCAAATCAGAATCGCACCTGAAGATCAGAGAAAAACTACGTTTGCTACTAAATGGGGATCCTTTCAATATATTGTCATGCCATTTGGGCTCAAGAATGCCCCTGCCATATTTTCGTAGGTGGTGGTCGCAATGTTTAAAGAATTCATCCACAAGTTTTTGGAGGTATATTTTGATGACTGGGTTATCTTCGGCTTGGTGAAGAAGCACGTCTCAAACTGGCGCATGATGTTGGATGCCTGTAGGAAGCACCATTTTTCCCTGAATATCAATAAGTGCATATTCTGTGTACCCTTTAGAATCTTGCTCAGGCACATAGTTTGTCGGCAAGGATTGATGGTTGATCCTGCCAAAGTTACAGTTATCATAAATCTGGCAGTACCTACAACTGAGAAACAACTGCGTTCGATCCTCAGACATAGAAGCTACTACAGGAATTTTATTCAAGGGTACGCGTTGATCACATCGCCAATGGAAAAATTGCTTAAGAAGGATGTTTCATTTTTTTGGGACGACGAATGTCAAAAGAGCTTCGAGCTACTCAAGGAGAATATGGTCTATGTGCCTATTCTCATATTTCCTGATTGAGCGAAGGTATTCCATGTTCATGTAGATGCATCATGGATCGCCTTAGGAGTTGTCCTTATGCAACCTGGAGATGGAGAAATTGATTATCCTATTGCATTCGCTAGTAGGAAACTTTCCGGTGCAGAGCGCAACTACTCCACTATAGAGCAGGAGGGATTGGCCATGGTCTATGCATTATAAAATATCGACACTATCTGTTAGGAGGACACTTCAAAATGTTTATATATCATTCGGCTTTGAAGTACCTAGTGAATAATCCTGTGTTGGGGGGGAAAATCTGCCGATGGCTACTACTGTTCTAGGAATACAACTTTGAGATCATTTTCAAGTTGGGGAAGTTGAATGTTGGGCCAGATCACTTGTCCTGAATCAAGAGTGGTGAGGAACCGACCAACCTGGAAGAAGGATTGCCTGATGCACAACTATTTTCTATTAAGGTAGTTGATGCCCACTTCACCGACATCATTCAGTTCCTGACTACAGGCATGGCACCTACAAAGTATTTGGTACAACAGAAGAAATAGTTGGTAACTCGCACTGCAGATTTTACCATCATCGCAGGACATCTATATAAGATGGGAGCTGATGAAGTGATGTGAAGGTACTTTTTGGAGCATGAATGACACACTATCTTGGAAGAAGCCCACAAAGGTGTAGCAGGAGGTCACTACGTAGGGAAAGCAACGGTGCAAAATATCTTAAGAGCTGGACTATGGTGGCCTACCCTACATAACGACTCTCAAGACTATTGTAAAGCCTGGGATACGTGCCAATGTGTTATTATGAATCTTAATTCCAAATGTATGAAAAAATACTACTTTAGCTGTGCATAACAAACAACCCTAATAGAAAATATGGCTGCCAATATCTTCATATATGCAGTTAGTTGATCAAGATAAATGCTGCAAAAATATAGATCTATGCATCAAAAGACATTAAGCAGTAGATAAAACAAGATTTACTCCATGCATCCAATAGACAAGACAAGAATATGTTGAATGGATTTTGTATTAATGGCACCTAGGAGGAAAACACAGAAGGGTGTTACCAGTTCTCCTCAATGGGATGGGTTCTTGTAAGTCCTCAGCACTTTAGATCTAAAACTCATCCCTCTTGATGGTGTAGAAAACCCAGACAATAATGGTAGCAAAATATGACTATGATGGTGGATCAAAGTCAGGCCAAAATCATAGATCCAGAGTGACCTTTAGGCAACAAAAGATGGTAAATGAATGGGAAAACCCTTCTATTTATAACAAAACATTGAGTTAGTCTAGATATTGGTGCATAATTAAAATATTATTAACCAAATCAAGATCCAAATTTTATGGAATATTTTATTGTATTTGTTGGAGGGAAAAGGAATTTGACTTGAGTCAAATCTCTTTATTTGTAAATAATAAATAAATAAATGATTTATTTTCATTTTAAGGATGTGGTTGAGTAATAATCAAATAAATAATTATTTATTTAATTATTTAAGGGTGATTTAGTCATATTTAACAAAGAATATTATTTAAATAAAGTTTAAATAATTATTCTTAGAAAATAATAAGATAAATAATGATTTATCTAATTAATTTCCTTGTTTTGGGTTAAATATAACCAAGAATATTAATTAAACTGTTGTTTAACTAATTATTCCTTGAGAAAAATCAAACAAATGTAGATTTATTTAATATTTCCCCATGGGGTTTCCTGTTTAGACCATAAAAAACTTAATAAAGGTGGTTTACTAAGTTATTTTCATAGTGAAAGAAATCTTACTTAGGGTAAAATTGGTCTTACATGGTGTACTTGGGTCCATCTAATGATAATAGGTTAGATGACCAAAAAATGGTATAATAGATTGCCCCCCAGCGTGCAAGCATTAGGAGCTAATCGTATGACCGAAGTACGTTGTAAGAACTCAATCACTAGACACCGAAGGGGAAGTCAAAGAGAGAGAAATATAAGGTCGACCAAAGTGCTGAAAGGACTAGATCCTGAGGAGGCGAGACTTACAGGTGTGACAAGTCTCTTTTATGAGTGAGTACCTATGCTATAGGCGGTGGGGGAGGCATACCTATGCCCACCGAGACAAAGTACAAAGAATAAGGTGTCCAGTAAACAAGGGACTGAAAAATATAGTACATCCTGGCATAAACATGAGCCAGATAAACAACATGATAATGAATCCCACATACATATTGTGCCTGGGATAACAACTGGGAATTGTACAATAATATCTGAGTACATGAGATATAAATACAACCTAGATGCCCCTGTAAACAAGAAAGGCCTCTGAAAATCTAACTCATACATGAAATCAAAAAGGCGCTGCAAGCATCTGAGGCTGTCATCATCAAATCTATGGAGCTGCATCGAAGGCTGTAAGGAAGAGGTCATTTGAGCATGTGGGGGGCTACCTGTAGGGCCACACCCTCATGAGGGCTGAGACATCACACACACACACCCAGGAATCACCAGTCCAATATGTTGCATCACTGAACCATCGAGTATACGGATCTCGATCATGCTGAAAGGAGCTGGAGCTAAGAAACAATCAAGTCAAAGGGCTATAAGGAGTCTTTTTTCCTTATCCGAGGCACCAAACAAGAGTGGAAGTTGGAACCAAGGTACACCGCCCTCTAGACCTGTCTTCTGGAATAAATGATCTGATGTCGACAGAAGGAGGTCTACCATAGGTGAGGCAATGAAAGGTCCTCAACTAAGGCATGAGAGAAAATAGTAGAGTGACTGACAGATGTGTTAGTCATCTGTATTTTTCACTTGTTGATGATGACTAGTTGTTACAGCCAAGTTTTCAAGCAGATGATCTCAAATTTGTCAAATTTTCCAACTGGAAAACACCCATAAATATTTTTGTCCTCCTACCTTTTCAATCAACCCCTGATAAGATAAAACCTCATTGTCAAGCCCTATCTAGCCTCAGCCATACAAGCTTTTCCATCAGCTCCAGAGAGAATAATCCAAATCTGTCCAAAAATTCTCCCCTAATTTAGGTAGTGGTGCTTTAGGCAATCATCCCTTGGCAAATTATCCTAAAGCCAAAATAACCTCTATATAATATCAACCAGTCCTAGATGACCTTCCTATTCTACAAATAAATCTTGATTACACTCTTAAGTCGTGCCACTAACAAACCTTGATGTCTCAGCAATGCATATGCCATAGGTCAAACTGATATTAGGTGGATTTACAATGTTTCAATGTCTCTTTCAAGAGCGGAAGTGTACCAGTGTTTCGGAAGACATTATTAAACTCAACATGAGAAGACAACTGCTTCTCATGTGGTTTTGAGCCTGGAATGCAAGTACTGGATAGAGATTTATTTCATTAAGCTCCTGCAAACACAGTCAAAGGTTAGTGAATTATAAATGACAAGAAATGCTCTGTAGATACTGGCCAGGTTGCCTCTGATTGTCTAAAGATGCACAAAGGTATTTGAAAAGCATAATTACATGTCTCATAGAAATGCCCATCATGGCTTATTTTCAATTTGTCATTTTCATTTTCTTAAGCATGAATAGGCAGTGAAAGGAAAGATAACACTGTTTGAAAGCTGATGAAATGGCATAGACTGAGAAAACCTCCTCCATACATGAGTAGAGGGTTGAAATATTGAGAAAACCTCCTCCATACATGAGCATATGGTCAGGTCATTGGTTGAAAACCTCCTTCATTTTACAAGCAGAGGGTTTGGAAATGTGATAAAGGCCTCCTTCATCTAATAAGCAGAGGTCCAGGAATAGAGGCAAGGTTTTAAGTGCAGTGGGAAAGCAGCTGAAGGCTTATGGATAGAAAAATGGTGTTCAAAACAGAGGGAAAGCAATGGTACTGTGATAATCCAAGAGGTTTGATTTTTCTTCTATCAGAGTTTTCCTTCAAAGGAAATCTGAAGCCAAAATGAAAAAATCATGCT
The DNA here is from genome assembly GCA_034641835.2 of Pinus albicaulis. NCBI lineage: Eukaryota > Viridiplantae > Streptophyta > Pinopsida > Pinales > Pinaceae > Pinus > Pinus albicaulis. The sequence continues at coordinate 41,206,898 of CM076574.1, forward strand.
GAGGTATGTGATTTCATCAAAAATTTTCCAGATATTTTCTCCTTGATCAACAGGCATGAAATCCAGCCATTGTTTTCCTTCAAAAAAACAGAGTTGAAATTAGTGGAAATCCATTCAAGGTTTATGAGTGGGGAGCTGGGTTAAACATAAGCCAAAGAGTGATGTTGATATAAAAAGAAGTTTTTCTTTTCCGGTCCATGCAGATATTTTTCAAGAAAACTAATCAAAATGGACAAAAAGGTAACCTAAGCCTGGTTTCTGAAGGAGGCTTTGCAAATAGAAACATAGATTCATCAATGTGTAAGAAGGGATATGGCATGTGTTTCAAGTTCAGAAACAACACTCAAGGCAAATGAAGCATGCCACTGTTACAAACAGAGGCATGTTCCTTATGAAAACATGTAAAAAATACCTTGTTGTTGCATTTGATTATAGGAGAGGTTTTTTTAAAGGAGTTCCTTTTGATAAATAGATGATGGTAAAACCTAGGTGAATGCAACTAAGCTTCACCCATAGTAAAAGAGAAATTTCATGCAAAAGATGCATCTACAATCATTTATTTGTCTTTGAGCAAGGTTTTTCTTTTAAAAAGTCAGCAATAGGCAGAAGTGACAGATTTTCTTCTTTAATAAGAAGCAGTGAAAAGGCAGTAGGAGGGGTTTGTAACTTCTTAAAAAGGCCTTTTTACTTCAACGAGAACCATCACTATGTTTCCTTTCAAAATTCGACCGCAGCATCTTGTCAAAAAAATTGTTCAAGGATGAGTCTTTATAACATTTTAAAATTATCAAATTACAAAGGCAATGGCTCATTTTTTGACAAAAAAAAATTTCTTTTCCAACACATAAACCCTCTAAAGAATTATACGAAAACGTTTGTTTTTTCTTTCATATAAGAGGTGGGAGACCGTTGCAAAGCTCATATGCAAAATTCAAAGTGACCAAGCAACATCCCCCTGGCTGATCATTGACCAAAACAAGGAGATTCAAGTGAATTGCAGAGTTTTTTCAGGCTTTTAAGCCCACGCGGCACGCCTGGAAAAGTGCACGGCGCGTTTAGAAGCAAAAATACAAAGGCGTTATACTATGGCACGGTGTGCTTGTAGTGGCGCGCGGTGTGCCTATAGCATTGGTCACCACTGCCCGAAGGCCGACCCAACAACTTACACGACGCGATGCTCTCCCATCCGAACGTGTTTCTCACTCAAAAGGCCCTCAAAAAACATCTCTGAAGCTGCCAAATGATCAACGAAAGCCTGTGAAAAGTTTGCAATGTATTCTCCATTTCTCCTTGCTAGTTTTTGAAAATCTGAAGGGGGTGACAGAGTGATTTTCTCCAAGGGAGAAACAGTGATAAAGAGGGTAGGGTTTTTGATAAAAATCCAAGGTTGTTGTTGCTATGATTTCCCAAGATTAATATAGTGAAAGAGGGTGTGTTTATATTAGTTTCAAAAGGCCTAAAAACTTTTTTCAAACAAAGTGATGAACCATATGCTAATGAAAAGATAGAAAAGACAGTAGTAAAGGTTTTCAAATTGTTGAAGGTGTTCTAACAGTGATAAAATGAAGTTAACCTCTGTCTACAAATCCTAAGGTAAAAACAGTGTTTGTAAAGTGAGACAGTGATTAGAGGGCAGTGTTTTTTGAGAAAACACAGAGTGTTTTGTTGCTGTGGTTGTTACACATTTTTACAGTGTTGGGTGAATGTTCTAACCATCTTAAAAAGGACCCTGACTGCCTTTAAAAACATTGATATCCCACAAGTAAAATAAGAGCATACTTTGTTAAAAATCAAAAGGGGAAAACAGTGGCCATAGTCTCAAAGCCTTGTCATTTTGAAAAATTCCTCTCTATGTGGAAAAACAGTGAAACCTAGTGCAACCTCTTTTGTTCCATAAAATAGAGTATTTTATGAAGATCTTTTAAATTCAGTTGAGAGTGTTTTTTCTACCTCTGTAAAAACAATGAATACAAGAAGAGTTTAGTTTGGGGAAAGTTGTCTTGCTTCTGTCAAAACACAAGGAGATCTCTATTCTAACAAAAAGCCACAGATACCTCTTTTTCAAATACCTTGCCTAAGCACAGTAATCAAATTGACTGTTTTCTTTGCAATTGACAAAAACTTGTTGATTGGCATAAAGGAGGACAAAACAATGATTTATAAGGAGCAGAAATTTGGTGTTGGAGGACTGTTTCACAAACCATTCGAAACATTTTGTCTTGGTCAAACAGTGACTGACAAGGAGGATAAGGTGTGTGCTTGAAAACATTCCAAAATCCATTTACGACAGCTTGGTATTGTAAAGAACATTCAAAACAAAATGCCTCCCAGGCAAGATAGTAGGAGTGGACTTCACAGGAGATTTGAGCCTGTTTCCACTGAAGAAGTGAATGCTCGTCCATCAGTCCTGTTTAACTTCCATGAGGTTTGGTGTCTAGATTTTTGTCAAAGAGTGCAAGAGGTGAATAGCTATTCCCCTTTGACACATCTTTGTGCTTTGAGGTTTCAAGAGAAGCACTTCCAGCTGGCAGGCCTAGATTTCAAATTCTCTCCAAGATCCATTTCCAAGGCCACCAAAATACCTTATGTCGGGGAGAAGTGGTTTAAAAAAAGCCACCTGGACTCAGAAGAATACAAGCCTTTTCTAAAGCCTGAGCATAGAGATTCATGTCCATTCATTTTTCCCTTCTCATATCTATTGACTAGTTATACCCTCCTCATGAAGATAATCATGAAATACTTCACTTGTGAGGGAAGATTCTCCCGAGTCTATGCCTATCATATCCGATTGCTTATGCATTTCACGAGGGCCAAATTGTTAAATCTCCCTTTCCTCCTGCATAGAAGTATTGAGAAAATGGCCTCCACTATTCAGAAAAAGCCTCCTTCTCAGCAAACAGCCTGCCTCTTCCATCACTCCCTCATCAAAGTTATCATTCCTCATCAGCTTGAGAAGAAGGAAATCTCTCGGGATACTTTCATCACACATTTGGATTTCGCCACTGTCCCTTCATTTCATACATCTCCTTCACCTTCCACTCACCATCCTTTGCCTTCTTCAAGCAAGCCTATTCCCAAGAAGCTCAAATTTCCCATTGAACAAGAAAAAGAGCATGATGAGGAAGAAGAGCAGGAGCAAGAGGAGGAAGATGATGATGAGCAGCATCATGATGAAACAGGGCAGCAAAGGGATGATGAGGAAGATGATGATGAGAAGCCTCAAGAAGAAGGGTAGCATGATGAACAGGTACAGCCTCATGATGAACAGGTGCAGCCTCATGAAAAAGAACAACAGCCTCATGAAAAAGAACAACAACCTCATGAAAAAGAGCAACAGCCTCATGATGATGAACAGAGGCAGCCACATGATGATGAACAACAGCCACATAATGATGAACAATAGCCTCATGAAAAAGAGCAGCAACCACATGATGATGAAAAACAGCCACATAATGATGAACAACAACCTCATAAAAAAGAATAGTAGCATGATGAACAGGTGCAACACAGTGAGGAGGACAACCCTCAAAAAGAAATGAAAAAGGACAGTCAAGGCATCCATGAATAAATCCAAGATAGTGGCAAGAATGAGGAGCAAAGTAGAAAGGGAAAATTTCCCAAGAAGCCCATTGTTGAATTTCCCAAGAGAGGGAAGACTAAAAGAGCCACCCAAAGAAAAGGAAAGGAGAAAGAAGAAAGCAGCCATGAAAAGGAGAGGGACTTCGACATAATTCAAATTCAAAGTGATGATAGCGACAATGAAGCGTGAATCCTTGAAACTCTCTTGATCAATAGAGAAAACCAAATTGATGCTTTAAGGACTGATCTTGAGAGGGCTAGAAACTTCAATCACTTTTTGCAAGTTCAAAACAAACAGATGAGTGTCCATATGGCTGTATATGAGACACGGGCCATAAAATACAAAAAGGAGGCCTCTAGAGCACAAGTGAGATTGTAAGAACTCATGGTGAGTTCGATGAGGGTGAAGATGAAGATCGGCCCAGGAGAAAGAGGCCAAGAACCAAGGGGCTCAAAAAGGCCCTTTAGAAACAAAAGGAAGAAGAAGCTACCCTTCTCCAATCTACCCCTCTCACTACATTGTTCGCACAAGAGATAGAGAACAATAGAGAAGCATGGATTGAGAGGGTTAATGATCACTTGGAGAAGAAGTTGGAGAAGGAAAATAGAGACTTGGACCTTCAACGGAGGATGACCGGGCATTATAAGAAGCTCAATCAATTTGTCCGGCAGAAGTTGAAGGCCGCACAGGAAAAACTCAAGGAGGCTAAAAGGAGGCGCCCGACACCAAAATCGAGGAAAGACACCTCAAAGCTCCAAATTTTAGCCTCATCTTCACAACATGCTTATGAGAACCCTTGAGGGTCATGCTTGCCAAATTTGGGTGAAATTCGACAAATTTTGGTTTTTTGTCATTTTTTGGGTTTTTGGCTAAAACTCATGGGCATCGCCATTTCAGTTTGGGGCATCTTCAAAGGATGAAAATGGTGTCATTGGATTCCATAATTTCATAGGCATATACTCAACGGTTTTCATATCAATTGAAGATTATTTTCTCCCCCAAAATGGCGAAAATCACGCTTTTTCTACACTCTGCCCCGTTTATCAGCAAGGCCTTTTTTTTGGGTTTTTACACATAGGCCTATTTTTGGAGAACTTATAGTGGTCAGTTTCGAGCAAAATAAAAATTTCAGAAAATAGACACTTAGAGCTTTCAAACAAGCCATCACAGGCCTCGTTTCAACATCGGGAAGGCCTCCAAAAGTTGCCGGCAAGTCAGAGGACTTTTTTCTAATATATTTCTTGAGTATTTTTGTAAAAATTGAACCTTTCAAAAGTGACTTTTCCTCATGTGCATTTAGCTATTTTTGTACATGATTAGTTATGAAAAGTCAATATATTTCCCTTTTTAGCATTTTTTAGATATTTTGTGCCTTGGGCTTTGCAAAGCCTCAAGGACAAAATCAGATATTTTGGATAGGCCAATGAGATTGCAAGTTGAACTAAGAGGTTTTCGTCACTTTGGCCTATATATTCCAAAGGCTTTCATTGTAAACAAGGCTAAACTTGATGAATAGAAGCAATATATGGTTATACAAGCTTTGGAAGAAACACTTTTCTCATGTATTTGGAGAGTTTCTTGAGTGCTTTTGGATGATGAAAGAGGATTGTTGTTGGATTCCATGACTTGGTAGAATGGTATAGTGTCTCTCTCTCTGTTTTGTTTCTTAGTTTTCATTCATAATTCCATGTTCTTGCTTGCTATAAGATAGTAGAGAATAGACTTGAGACATACCCTTGGAGGCACCTCAAGTTTCTTGTTTCTTTATAGCTTCTATGTTTTATGCCTTCTTAGTCATATCAAAGAATCCTTTATTGCTCTTTGATAACTGAATAATATTGTTTGCTTGTTTCACTTATGGTTTTATGCATGCTAAGTATGATTCACAGTATGCCCTGCTTACTCATGGCTAGCCATAGCTCCACCTATGAAACCTCTCTTTGATTGATTAGATTTTCATTTGTTGAACCAAGGAGGTCTTGTACTGATCTTGCCCTTTGCCTAAAACTATGCAATCTTGTTTTCAAAGTGCCCAATAGCTTGAAATACTATGTTTAGGAGTTCTTTCATAGTGATTTGAGTTGTTTTTTTGCCTTAAATGTATTTCCCCAAAGTCTGATAGCCATTTACCAAACTTAGAGAGTCATATATCTCTATGCATGGCTTGAATGTTTATTTCTATGCATTGATCAATTTACAGTTACATTTCTCATGATTAATGGCTTGCCCTACCATGTTTATGTCAGCTACTAAACTATTTATTTTTGAAATCCTTTGTTCTTCACAAGTTTAATGTCCATCTCACTCCATTTTACCCAAAGATCCATTTTACCTCGCTCAAATCAGCCCTTCAACAACCTTGTAACACCATCTGAAATCTTTCTTGACCTTTTCAACCCCATAGCCCATTTGATTCGACATCTTTTTACCTATCTTATGTCTTTGATCAGTTCATCCCTCACAACCTAAAAACCAAAACCAAAAACATACTTCATAACTAGCGTAAAATCAGAAACACAATAAGAAAACACATAGATATCCCTTACACAAATAGAGAGAGCCCTCTCTGAGTCTAGGAAGGCTAGGTCCTTGGGCTCCAAAGATTGGTTTGATGTTACACTCTCATTTGGCTTGCCAATCAGCCAAGTCACGGGACCCTAACAAGATGGACACTAGGGGTGATGATGAAATGGGGGGTATTAAGAAGTGGACGGATGACTTCCCTTGTGTTAGCCACCTATAATATTTTTTTATACCAAAAGGTGGCTAAGATCTTTTTTGAGCCTCCAAGGAACAAATTTTATCACTAAAAATTGTTAGCTCTTGAAGTCTCTTTAAGGCCTCATGCCTCTATCCCAAATCCTCATTTGCTGTCCCATTTTATACTCAGAAAATTCTGCTGATTTCATATAACAAACTGCTGAAGAAACCATCATTTTCTTCCCCTTTTTTCTCCATATTATTCCTCTACTTTTCATAAGTTTTTCCCTCCATCCGTGAAAATCTTCCTGACATGGTTTAAAACTTCTTTTTGAGCTGTGCCGAAACCCTCAAATCCATTTAAAACCTTGAAATTTTTCATAAAAAACAAAGTTTTATTGCTATGGACCTAAGCCCTTGGGCTAAGTCCTAAACCACTTCCCCCCACATGCCCATGCGTCGAAACCAAATGCCAAAGCTTGTCAACGCTAAATCGGAAAGATTCAAGTGTGCATGTTTGTGAGCCATTTCAAAATGCCGATTGCGATCAGCCCCTTTTTCATAAACCGAAGATCATATTGTTATTTCGTTTAACCCATAGGCCCGCAATCGGGCGCTAAACCATTGAAAAATCCCTCTCTGATCAATTTTTCCTTTGTAAACCCAAAAACCCACTTTCCGAAGTTTTAAGTTAAAAACTTAAGAACACGTGATAAATAAAAATGGGTTGATCAAAAAGACCAATCGTGCAATCGCGATCGGAGAAATTACAAATGGGTTGATTGAAAGACCGGGCCCGAATGTTCCGATTGCGATTAGCCCTAGTTATATAAAGCCCTGGGCCCATGGTACTCCATACTCCTAGTGGCCCCGCAATCGGGCGCCAGCCTATCATATATATTTTCTGCCCGATCCACTCAAAACCTTGGTGTTTATCGAAATTTTCGGGTTTCTCGCAAAGTATAAGGGTCCCGCCAGTGCAAGAAATCAAAGGATCTGGACCGTCGATCTAGACCCAATCCGATGGCTAGCGCTCAATCGCAAGTTTCTAATCGCAAGTTTCAAATCGCATGCGTTTTTGTTGCACTCCCGATTGCCAATCCCCGATCCAATCTGAGCCGTCCATCCTCCCGAAGATCCAACGGCCCTTATTCCCTCCGATCACAAGTCTTGCCCCGTTTCAAAAACCCTCCGATTCACCTTCCGTCATCGATCTGATCTGCAGATCAACGGCCAGTGCTTAATCGCATTGGAAATTTACATCGCATGCACTTGCCTGCCACCCCCGATTGAGATCCTCCGATTAGATCAGGACCGTCCACGTGTCCAGATCGGACGGTCCAAAACCACCCCGCCTTATTTCTTCTCCCCGCTCTCATTTTCTTGTTTTTCGCCGATCTCCACCGTTAGATATTTTTATCCGACGGCTACGCTCCTCCCCCGCCATCTGAAGCAGTTTAAACCTATTTTTTTGCAGGATTTCTTAATTGTTTTGTGTTTGATGCAGGTGTTCTAAATGGTTTTCCATTGTATAACGAAGAAATGCCAAGGGCTGGGAATGACGATTCTCATGCCCTCGTTTCATTACAGAGAAGCCATCCACGGGGCTCTATTCCATGTTTCGTCAGTAATCTATGAGTATTGATGCCGTAAAGCCCAGTGCGGGTCTGCACATTGACAAGACACTGTTTTAATTCAAACACAGTTAAAGAGTATCAGTTTTGAAGACAGAGCACAGCAGATGAAGATTGAAGACATTTTTTATGGGGATTACGGCTAAGACAGTTGTCAAAAGCCTAATCCCCAATATAAAACACAGTTTAAAGGAAAACCTAAAGTGTTTTATCAGACAGAAAGGTTTCCACCGCTTCAACTGAGGCGAATTGATTCCTTAGCTACTACAAAGAGCCACCTGTCGCCTCAAACCATTCAAAACAGAGGCCGAAGTTATTGATTCAGGAAATATCTGCCTCCAGCGCTGCCAAGAAGTTAATTCTGCCAAAGGAGTGTAATAGTAAATAGCTGCAGAGTTGCTCCAGACAGAGCATAGAGCCTCAAAGTCAAATAAAGTTCCCACCGAGCTTTGATATTAATTGTAAAACATTAATACAGTGATCCACCTGTACACTTCTCCATCGAACTCCTCAAGAGGCCGAGAAGTCATTTAATCTGTATTAATGGTTCACGAGATATTTTTGTTAGTTCTCACCTCCTCATCTTCCTATAAGTACTTCTTCATAAGATGAGAAGGTTGGTTGCTTTTTGATCACAAGTTGTAATATTGAAACTCTCTGAAATAAATATACAAGTCTGTTGAAGTTGAAAATAATTTGGAGTCTTAGATGTCTTAATGATGCCATTGCATGTCTGTTCCTGAGAAGGCTCTATCATTGGATCCATGATCTTGGTAGTTGGTGAAGTGCTCTGAACTATTAAATGTTTTTTCCCTTGTTTTCATTATGTTCCATAATTTCTTACTACAGTAGGCTGAAAGTTTTAGGCTAAGAAATGACTCCTAGAAGCACCTTAGACCTGTTCACCCTTCACTGTTTTATGTTTTCTTCTGCTGAAGTATTTTAGAGGCTTTAAACCTTCTCTTTAATCTTCATGCTCGTTTATTTCCTTGATAGCTCAAATAGTTGGTTTCAGCATGTTATGGTTCTCCCTGCTTGTCTGCCATCACTTGAAAGCCGTTATTGAAATCTCCCTTCGAAGTACCATTGTCTTGAGTTAACCAAAGAGGTCGGTTTTGATCTTACCCTTTGCCCCTGCTTAAACAGTTGTTTTGAAGGTCTTTATAGTTGCAAACATAGATGTTATTTAGGTGTTCCCTCTTCTATGAATGCAATTATCAGTGAATCTTTTATGTTTTCTAAATCCTTTAAAATAAGATCTTTGAGGAAATAGGGTGTTCCCTGAATCTTAGATTTCATTTTAGAAGTTGTCTTGAAATCATTATTTGCTTAAAGAATGTTTGTAGAATTTACGGTTAGCCCTGTCTATCAAATATCTCTTTATTGATAAGTTATGTTTCTCAAGTTCCCTTTGTTGAGAATTAAATTTCTTTTTCCAAATCATTAATGTCCATCTCATTCCAAAACAAAGGATCCTGTGGCCAAGTTAGATTTTCCCTTTGATATCCCATATCCCTTGAAGAGTTTGTCATGATCTTATTTTGACACCATTGCCCAATGAACCGGATATTTCCTCTTTCTGTCTATCTTTCCTAGACCTTTCATATTCTGCTGTATCAACTCAACCCAACCAAACAAACATCTGCACGTAATAACTAGTCTAAAATTCCACAACCAAAGCAAACAAGATAAACCTTTGCAAACAAATATTTGAGAGATCCCTCTCTGAGAACAGGAGGACTAGATCCTGGAACTCTAAAGATTGGTTCTGATGTTGCCTTGTCTTTTGATTTTCCAAACTGTCAAAACACGGGATACCAACACCTTGTTAAAGCATAAAGGGCATGGATGACCTGGCAGCGACTGACACAATATCATGAGGGATAGGGGATAGTGGGACTTGAAGGCCATAAAGTGCGACACGAGAGAGGGACCAAGCAATGAAGGATGGAGGACTATAGAGAGATGCAAAGGGACTCGGGATAGACTCCCTAAATGCAATGATGACTCAACTCGGATGCTATAAACAAGGGTGACTCGATGATTCATCCACACAAAAAAGGTCCAATGGGGACCATAAAAACATGAGTACAAGATGGTAACTCACGACAAAATTCCACATGAGCATGGACAAGTATGGAGGCAAAATGGTGCCCCCAGCACGAGTGTTGCAAGTGAAGAAATTCAATTTTGAGGAGGGGTGAAGTGACGCTTCTTGGAAAAAATGTGTCCCGGTGAAGTATTAAATCACTAAAAACTAACAGATACCCATTTTAGGGCTCGGTGATATTTTTCCAATGGTACGAACAGTTCGTTAAATTGAGCTATGGTTTTGCCGCAGTAGGCAAAATAAAAATCAGGGGTTTTCTTTTAATAAGGCATTTTCCCTCCAAATTCACTCATTTTCATGTGGAGCTGTGGTAAATGTAGAGAGGAAAGAAGACCCTAAATCTTGCGGCGAGCGTAGCTGACAAACCAACCATTGGAATCAAGATCCATAAGTTGTAGGTAAGAGGCCTAACCCTACTCTTTCATTTCAGTGGATTGAAAGTTTAGTTTAGTTCGCAAGAGCTCATGAACAGGGCAGGTCACACTTTTAGGTTTCTCTTCTGTGACCTGGGTAGCAGGTACTAGGCAGAAAACTTTGACCTGTCCTAGGAAATGACTTGAAAAGTGCGACCTGTCAGAGAAAGGGGTTTATAGTGCTGTTTTTGGCTAAGATCTGGGATTTTATGGTTGAGGGGAATAGGTGCCCCTAAGCATGTTGTGGTCATGCCAAAATGTATTTAGAAAAAAAGGGAATCTAAACACATTTTAATGATGTGGTGCGTCATTTGTTTTCGTTATGGTTATGCAGTTTGAGAAAGGGAATGGAGGATTACCAATCTCTTTTGGTACTTCATATATGAATCAAATGGACTTTAAGTTTCCAGGTTGGCGTACATGGTGTCACTATCCCATAGAGAGGATTTGGAGATAATGAACTGATGCTCTCCTAGAAAGCCCATAGGTTGGTCAAAAACAATGTCAAAGGGACTGGGTTGTTGATGTAAGATGAAGGAATGATGAGGGGTATCATCCCTAGAGTGATTTGAAGTGATATGGGACTCTAGAGGTTCTTCTAAATGGGGAACAATAATGGTAATAGAGTTGACACGATGAGATACACTAGGAGAGTGGTGGATAATTACTTCTCCTGGTCTCTCAAATATGGGTTCCCCCTTACGCAAACATTGGGTGTCAATGTAATGGCCACAAGGTGTATGTGGTTCGAATCCATGGGTTTGATGTAAAGTGGGAAAGATAAAGTCAGGGGTGGTAAATACTTCCATAATGTCATCATCATAATAGAAGATGGGGTGACTTGTGGAAGAAATACCACCTGACGCGATGAAGCTACCTAACTCATCATCATGAGAAGAAAGGTTCACATGTGCATCATCACAAGGGGTGACAGAAGAGTAAGAAAATAAAGGATCTATCGATGTTGAGCCTAGGGTGATCACTGAAGGGAATTCAAGCGAAACATCAGGGGCAGTCTCCAAGGGGAATTCCACCAAGGGTCTCATGGATGATGATAGGTAGAAAATGGTGGACGAAGGCTCTGTCATCTCGACATCAGGAGGGGGAATGTCAATGGGAGCATTCGTATCCTCTGGTTTTGTTGAAGAAAAATGCACAAATAAGGGAGCTGTGGACTCATTGCGCTTGGCCTCTAATTGGCGAAATGCCAATAGAGAAGTGCGGAAGTCCTTGAGGCGGGGACAGAGGTGGCTATAGTGGCCATGGAAATCACACAAAGCACAAGGGTGATTTGTGCACAATTATTTGAGTTTTGGGACTGAATTGGGTATAGTGACATAGACCTCAGGGATGTCATATTTCGAAAACATCTCATTTACGATGGACTTAAGGCGAGGCAACTCCGAACAAGTATGGGTGGCATGACCGACAACATCACACAAAGCACACTGGACAGTGCGCCTTGGCGGCTGAGGAGGGGAAAGGTTTGTCGGGATAGTCTTGTCATTGGTTGCCTTCTTGTTGGATTTGCCCTTGTTACCCGAAGCTGTCGCAATAGGAGGAGGTTCATGTTGAGGTGGTTGAGGCACTCTAGCTACGGGAGAAGTCATAGGGACTGGTTGAACTGAGATCAAAGCAAGATATGGTTTGGGGTGACTAGGCAGGGTAGCGGTTGGGGGATTAAAGTACCATATGGGAATCCATAGGGTTAGGTTAGGTAGAGAGAGGGTGGCCATAACAGGTACCGTGTAGACTTCGGGAGGGGGGGCTAGGAATGGTATCTGACCAGAGGGGTAATGACCAGGCGGGATGGCTCCAAGATGGTTAAGGCCTGGAGGAACCATTCTAGGAGGATGAAGAGGCTCATGAGTACCAGCTGAAGGTGAAGGGCGAGGAGGAGGAGGTCCAGAAGGCTGAATCGAAGGGCTAGGAGTAGGCTGCGGAGGGTGCGGAGGGTGCGGAGGCTGCTAACTAGTCGAAGCGGGTTGATTGAGGGTAGTCCCAGATGATTGCATTATGGAAACATTCAATGAGCTAGGATCAAAGATAGGAGGAGGAAGACCAGGGAATGTACCAAGAAATGAGGAATATATGTAGACTCTGGGTGAGACACTGGTCAAAGGATCGACGATTTTCTTATTGGCCACAAAAGAGATGATAGACTCAGGGGAGGTCTAAGACTTCGGTTCGTAATATGTCAACTAGTCAATAATGACTATATTTCGTTATGAGGGAAGGAAATCTTATGGTGGACCACGGAAGGGACAACAGAGATCGCATAAGTGTAGCTACAACTGTTACACCATTTTTTGGTCATCTAACTTATGACCATTAGATGGACCCAAGTACACCATGTAAGACCAGTTTTACCCTAAGTAAAACCACTTTCACTATGTTAAAACAGGAAACCCCAAAAGGAAATATTAAACAAACCCATGTTTGTTTGATTTTCCTCATGGAATAATTAATTAAACCATAATTTAATTATTATTCCCAGTCATGTTTAACCCAAAACCAAAGAAATTAATTAGATAAACCTCTATTTATCTCATTAATTTCTAGGAATGATTATTTAAATCTTATTTAGATAATATTCCTTGTTAAATATGACCAAATCACCCACCATTAATCAAATAAATCATTATTTATTTGATTATCTCCCAACCACTTCCTTAAAAATATAAATAAATCATTTATTTATTTATTTTTCACTAATCAAGGGATTTGACCCAAGTCAAACACCCTTTCCCTCCAACAAATAATAATAAAATATTCTGTAAAGGTGGATCTAGATTTGATTAACATTATTTTAATCATGCACCAAGATCTAGAATGACCCAATATTTTGTTATAAATAGGAGGGTTTTCCCCATCATTCTTCACCTTTTGTTGCCTACTAGATCACTCTGGATCTATACACTTGGTCTCATTTTCCATCATTTGCTCCCATTGAGCTTCACTTTTTGCATTGGGTTTTCTACACCTACAAGAGAGAGAAAGCTTAGATCTGAAGTGCTGAGGACTACAAAGAACCCATCCCATTGAGGAGAGTTGGATACACCTTCTTGTTTTCCTCCCAGGTGCCCTGTAATATAAAATTCTTTCAAAAATTGTGTTCTTGTCTTGTCTGTTGGATGCATGGAGCAAACCTCTCTATTTTACTGCTTAATGTCTTTCCATTTATAGATCTGTTTGTTGCAGCATTTTTATTACTAATCGCAGATCTGAAGATGTTTTGCAGCCTCTATTGTTTTTAGGGCTATTAGTTATGCGTAGCTAAAGTGGTTCTTTTTCGTACACTTCGACGAAGAATTCATACTAACAAATGGCGACTCCACACGGGTTTTAAATTACGACCGCTGTCGTTTTTCATATTCCTGCATATCCAGCTACTTCAGGTCCTAGGGCTTCTTTTCAGCTGCTTATTTTTCCTCTTTTTATGTCATTTTTCTCACATAAAACCCTAAAACATAAAAATTTCTAACTTCCGTGTGTTTCTGGCCCTATTGCGCAGGTAACCGACACCAGCCGCACCTCAGACGGCAACTTTTCTGGAAATCTGCCGCCGAGACAACCGGAACGGGGGGTCGCACTTTTTGGCCCTAAACCTACGACCTGGACCTTTAGGTCGCACTTTTCAGCCTGTTTCCTGCGACCTGCACTCAAATCAGGTCAGAACCTGCGACCTGTCATTTTTTCAGCAATTTTTCTGCAATTTTTCTGGGTTCTGCTGCAGCATCTGTCAGGGTCTTCCAGCCTCTGTATGAGCCCGCCTTGACCAAGATCTGATCTATTTTTACCCATCTAAGTGGGAACCCAGCCCCTTAGGGCTTTAGTACCCTCCACTTTTGGTGGAAGAGTCTTAGATGTTTCAGCCGTCGGTTTTTTCAGAGCTTCAGCCCCCTCTTTTCCAGATCTATTACCTCCCTTTCAGATCCATTGAAATCAACCTCCTTTCCTTTCAAATCACCTATCGTCGTTTTGTTTGGACCTCCTTTGACGGCCTTCGCCTCGCCCCCTCCGGTTTTTGCTGATTTCCTTTCCTTTTCCAGCCACCTTGCCTCTGTCTCTTGGCTGTGACCTGCACCTATTTCCTGCAGCTTTATCCTCCAGATCCCTGTCCCTTTCGACCCTAGATCTGTTGAGCTCTTTTATGTGTGTTTTGACTAGATTTTTGCCCTCTTTTAGAGTAGTTTTGAGAGACCCGCCTCTTTGGGTTAGATTGATGCATAGTTAGCTGTTAAATGTTTTGTCTTTTCAGCAATCTCTATTGTTCTACGCAGATTTCTTTTCAGTTACGCAGCACACTCTTTCTTTCTCTCAAAACAAAAAGGGTTTAAAAATTAAAAATTAACGCACATCACACACTGACCCTAAGTGAAGAAGCGCCTGGTTAACACCGCCTGGCAAAGACTCTAAAATCAATTGTCACTGCACCTTATCTGCCCTTGACATTACTTGATCCTGTCCCTTTCTGCCCTTGTCGGTTTCCTTCTTCCTGTCATCATTGCGCCCCCAAGGCGCCGTTCCCGGAGACTTCTTGGCCTTCACCCTCAGTTTCCGGTTGATCGACCTGCTCCGCACCGCCGTCGTCGAGCCAGTCCACCTTTGAGTCCGCACTCCGACTCCTCTCCTACTTAATCGGGTCCTTCTCCTCCTGGTTCTCCCCCTGCCACCTTCACTATGTCTGGTCCAGGGCCTAACGCTAGCAGTTCTCCCGGCCCCAATGCTGGCCCTAATACTAGCGGAACCGCCACAAGCACTACCCCGGCCACCCCTGGGCTGCCGTACATTGCAGGCCTCAGCCTCCCCGATTTCCATCAGTTGATCAATGACCCCATTCACCACAATGCTACCTGGCCCGCTATGCCAACTAAGCTGCCCTCTGACATCCCTAAGTTCGAGGGCCTTAATGAAGAAGATCCAACCAATCCCGTCCGATCTTTCCACATGTGGTGTTCCTCCAATTCCATTACCGATGACTCCATCCGTCTTCATTTGTTCCAACGCACGCTTACCAGCGAAGCTTCTAAATGGTATGTTGAACAAGCCACCTCTTCCCATACCACCTTCGAGACTCTTGCCCAAGCCTTTTTGTCATACTTCCAGCTTCCTCTCCGATACGACACCAGCACGGAGCTCTTGACTTCCTTCAAGCAATCCTCTTCAACACGCCTTTCTGCCCATGTCCAGGAATGGCGACGAAGACGGAGCTTATGTCGAGCCCCTCCCTTTGAAGATCGGGTTTACATGGACTGGTTCCTTCGCACTCTTCCCTCTCCCATCGGCAAAGATGTCGCCTCTCACTTTCCTCAAACTGAAAAAGCCGCCCTCCAAATAGCTTTGAAATATGACCTGATCTACGCTCAATCTGATTAAGTTTATACCATCCTTCCTGACATCCCCAGGCCCGGTGGCGCTAACGCCCGGGGGCATCTCATTCCGCCGACAGTATCGTTGGATCTCTTTCCCATCCATCTGCTCACCCTCCTATGGGCTGTGGTCTCCCTTAGGGAGGGGCCAGCACCTCAAGCACTCTTCCCCCTCCCGGCAACATGTATCCAGGATACGGCATGCCTCCTCCTTTTGCCCAACCTCCTGCTTACCTCAATGTTGCCCAACCCAACCCTTACCTTTATCCACAGCCTGGTGCGCCAGCTCCTCCAGTATATGCGCTTCCGCCTCCCTTGCCTCATCACAACCCGCAACAGCACTTACAACCCCCTCCAGGGCAAGTATTTGCACAGCAAGGCACGACTAATCCCCCTTCTTCTCAAAGAAGGCGGAGAGGAAACCAGAACCAATCTGCCCCTGGTAACCGAGGACCCAATTCTGGTGTGGACCCTAACACTAGCAACCAGCAACAGGGCATTCAGCCCAAGTCGGACAGGCCGCTTCGCACAAACAAGCCCTGTTCGTGTTGCGGTGTTTATGGCCATTACACTCACGATTGTCCTCTTTTACCCCAGATGCGGCAGATGTGGGAGTCTCAAGCCACATTGCGCGGACAACACACCTCACCTCATGCTCCTCCTAATGTGGCCACTACTCAACCAGTTGTGTTTACCGACCCCTTCCCTCGTGTATGTTATAACGCTACCCAGCACTTTGATAACTCGATCAACCACTCCCCCCTCCATTTCTGGTTCCTGGGTGCAAATCCTCATGATGCCTCCGTCCTACGCGATCGATCTTCACCTTCCAAACTCGGTCTGTATTACCCCGAGCCTCACACTCGTCCACGCGCCCAGGAACCTCCCTCTTCGGGTTCTGAGCCTCTTCGACATCCGGTGCCCCTTACACATCCCTCAACCAAAGTTGAGGTTCATCCAAAAGATTCCAAATAGGGCCCATTACGTAGAAATCTTGCTTAGGTCGGCCAGCTCGATCAAATATAATATAGTAGATGATTTGGCGCAATCTCCTGCTGCCATTTCCACACTGGAACTCCTCCAGTCGTGCCCTTCCCAAAAGAAGGCTCTGCTATCTGCCGTGGGCGCTGTAGATCCTGCTGATGACCAAATGATTGTTTTCAACGCCCATCAATCAGAACATCCTCCTCTTCCTACTTCCGTCGCCTTCCAAATCCCAGTCAAAATCCGGAATGCCAATGTTTCTCGGTGTATAATTGATGAGGGGGCATCCACATGTGTGATGTCCGCTTCGGTTTGGAAGCAACTCGGATCCCCTGAGTTGGCCCCTTCCACGATCACCCTTCGAGCGTGGGATGGTCATGCCTCCCAGCCTATTGGCCTGTTTCGTAACTGTCCCATCACCCTCGCCGGTAAGACTGTTTGCGTTGATGTCGAAGTCATTGGCGCCCCTCTAGACTACAACATCCTATTGGGGCGAAGCTACACCTATGCCATCTGCCTATGCTATGTCCGCGGTCTTCCGCAAGATGTCTTTTCCTCATAATGGCAAGATAGTCACCATTGACCAGCTATCTTATCATGAGCCGCCGTCCCCGACCTCCTCCGAGACGACCATCTCTTCAGTGGCCAACAAGCAAACCGTCGATTCTTTGACCAGTGTCTCCCCTGGCGTCTATAAAGATTCCACCCTGCTTGGTACTTTTCCTCATCTTCCTCCTCCTCCTGTCACTGATCCCAGCTTTTCGAATGTTTGCATGATGAAATCGTCTCAGGCTGCCCATAAGCGGCCTGCCTCGGCTAGTCAGCAACCTCCCCCCCGCCCTCCGCAACCCGCTCCTAGCCATTCATCTCAGCCAGCCGGACCTCCTCCTTCTGGCCCTCCCCCTATAGCTGGTATCCCTGAACCTCTTTATCCTCCCGGATCGGTTCCTCCTGGCCTCAACCATCTTGAAGCCATCCGTCCTGGTCATTTCCCTGCTGGGCAAATCCCTTTCCTAGCTCCCCCTCCCGGAGTATATTCCGTCCCTGTCATGGCCACCCTCTCTCTCCCTAACTTGACCTTGGGAATTCCGGTCTGGTACCTTGATCCCCCAGCCGCCACCCCTCCTGGTCACCCCAAACCTTACATGGCTTTGACACCGGTTCAACCGGTCCCCCTCGCTTCCTCCATTGCCCCTGTGCCTCCCGCACCTCCACAAGACCCTTCTCCTGTTGTGATGGCACCCGGGAAGAAAGGCAGAGCCCGCAAGGGGGCACCCAAAGACAAGACTACCACGACTGACCCAGCCCATCCCCCTCCCGCAAAGCCTTGCGCTTTGTGTGACGTCACTGGTCATGCCACCCATGCTTGTCCTGAGTTGCCCCGTATCCAGCCCATCGTTAAAGTCGCGTTCCCCGAGTCTACGGTCCCTGAAGCCCCCGTTCCTTCGTCGTCTGTAACCAAGAACCCCAAGACTCTTCGCACCAACAAGCCTTGTGCTTTGTGCGGCGTTCATGGTCATTACTCCCACCATTGTCCTCACCTGACGCACTATCACGCCTCTTTAGAGGTCATTCGAGAGTATGAGGTTGAACAGAATCAATCCGCCTCTCCTATCCTCGCGCAGTACGCTTCAGGTCAACCGGAGGATCCCCCCGCTCCCATCGACATTCCCCCCTCTGATGTTCAGATGACTGAGTCTGTTGTAACCATCCTTTACCTATCTTCTTCTGCGAGACACTCGGAGCCCAACCCGTCTGCATCCTCCCCTATTGTGTCCCTTGATCACCCTGTTCCTCCTCATACCCGAGATCACTCCACTTTTTTCTCTGTTGACCTCCACAGCCCGAGTCCTCCTCATGTTTCCGATAGTCCTCATACACCACCTTGTCTGAGTCTTGGTCATCCTGCCCCTTACACTCCCTCCTGCGATTGTCGCCCGATGACTTCTGTACACTCACGCTGCCATCATTTCCTTTCATCCCCTCATTTATTGTCTTGTCACACCATTCTGCAGGACCCCCCGTCCACACCCTTTATCGGCTACGCTGATGGTGCAAGTCGCTACTCCAGGAATCTAGCCTCGGCAGGTTGGGCCATCTTCACCCCCTTGCATGCCCTTGTTCTCTCTAACGGGGTATGCATTGGTTCTGCCACCAACAATCAGGCCGAATATGATGCAGTGCGTGGTCTTTTAGCCGATGCCCTCTTTCATCGCATCCTCCATCTGCACGTTCGTTTGGATTCCCTGCTTCTTGTAATGCAACTAAATGGTGTTTATCGTGTGCATAACCCTGTGCTGTTTAGACGCTATTTACGAGTGAAAATCTTAATACGTGCATTTGAAACCATAACTTTCAACCATGTACCTCGAGAACAGAATCACTATGTAGATAGTATTGCAAACCATGTTCTAGATTGGCATTTATCACACACATTTCATTCAAGACAATAACATTAAATCAACCATCAAAAGACGATGCATATCCATAATATGTGTCGCAAAACATATGTTTAGAGTCCATCTACTCTGATACATACGACATGCCCATAGCACGTTACAAACAAAAACCCAAAACTGGGGGCACCACCTGCCCCTACATACATCATAAAGGGGCACCACATGCCCCTACCCCTAATCACTATCTGGAGGATCCCGAGCCAATGGCGCTGCCCCTGCAGCCTGTAGATCACGCATCGCCTGACCGGCTATCGCCATGCGCCGCATGATACCTCGCCACTCCGAGGGAAGACCAACACATGGCTCTATGAATTGGTCGTCTAGGTCCTGCCACCCACGCTCTGATACTCCGGTCAGCAACCATTCACATCTACATCGAATTTCCTCCAGTAGGGCAGTTGCATCCTCATTTTGCGCTGCTCTCGACCCTGTAGCTCCAGACGCTGCCGGTCGCCCCATATATCCGGCCGGTTTCACCGGTGCTATATCTGCATACCAAAAAGTACATGAATCAGTACCTTACATTACTATTCAAACTACTTTAACATGCCCATACAAGAATAGCAATCTGTCACTTACCATCGGGCCCCCAGACTCGACCAGGCGGAAGTGGCAGGTCCGAATCTCCACAATAGCTCATCCCACTATAGGGATAGTCATCTATGTACAAAGGCATCTGATCCCAATGGGAAAAAAACTCCGGTCGAAACACTCGCCCGACCGCCCCTCCTCCTCCTCTGCACAGTAGCCGTCCCCAACGGCGCATCCTGGGCTCTCTCGGGCCCCCATCTGGAAGCTGTACATGAGGCCTCAAGGTCGAGATCTTCTCAAAGAAGAAGGCGCACAACAAAGTCCCATATGCGCAGTCATGGTTCACTTGCCGCCTGCATAGTGACAACTATCGCTTTAGCGACACCAACAGCATTTGGGCCCACCCATAGTAGGTCCCACCCAATACACTTTCCACTAACATCATCTGCCCCCCAGTGATGTGATGGAACGCCTGGCTGCCCAGGATTCGCAGCACAGCTGCGGCCACTGCGCGGGTGTCTAGCCTCTCTAGATCCCCAATCAGTATTCGAGTCCCCTTGACTTGGAGACCCGGTCGACAATGGCGTTCCACGAACTCCATGATATGTCTCCCCCGCGACAACACTGGCTGTGTGTTTCCCACCATCCCCAGTGGCGGGAGACCAGTCAGAAAGTATACATCCTGGACCGTTAGTTCGATCCTATGCCCCTGCACCACAAAGATCTCCTGATCTGGATCCCAATCACTGATAACCCGGGCCAGTAACGGTTCCCCTGCTCTCATCAATGGGTTCTCCACAAACTTGAGAACCCCAAATCTGGCCAATACACAACAGACACCCTGATCCGCCTGGATCTCTGTCCGAAGTGTCCCCAGATCTCTCTCTCTCCAGTTGACCCGTAACTCTGCCATACCTACACAAACACATCATTTTTGTCAGCGTTCAGATCGGGAAAACCATAACCAAACACCAAAACCCAACTTCCAGCCATAAAACAGCACCAAAACCCCCTCATCTCCCAGGTCGCAGTTTTCTGCCATTTTCTGGACCAGGTCACACTTTTTGCCTTTAAACCTGCGTCCTAGGTCGCACTTTTTGCCCAAAAAAGTGCGACCCGGCCGTAGAGATGAAGGAGGGGCTGTTTCTGGGATTTTGGGCCCTAAACTGAAAAAATAATCCATCAAAATGCAAGAGAAAGGTTAGGCCTCCTACCTCCAACTGACGGATCTCGATTCCAACGGTCGTTTTGTCCGCTACGTTCGCCGCAAGATTTAGGGCCTTCTCTCCTCTCCACATTCACCACAGCAACAATAGCTAATGAATGATTTTGGAGGGAAAACTGCCTTATTAAAAGAGAATCACTGTTTCTTCTTTCGCCTGCTGCGACCACACCGTAGCCCTGTTTGACGAATCGTCAGCACCGCTGGAAAGCTCTCACCGAGCTCTCAAATGGGTTTCTCTTAGTTTTTGGTGATTTGACACTTCGCCCGGACACATTTTGTCCAAGAAGGGTCACTTCACCGCTCCCTAAAATCGAATTTCCTCACTTACGACACTTGTACTTGGGGCACCATATTGCTCCCTTACTTGTCCATGTTCGTGTCGATTTTCGTCATGAGTTCCCACCTTGTACTCATGCTTCCGGGGTCCCCCATTAGGACCTTTACTGTGTGGCAGCACCCTCGAGTCGCCCTTGTTTAGAGCATCCAAGTTGAGTCATCCTTGCATCCATGGAGTCTATACCACGTCCCTTTGCACCCCACTATAGCCCTCCATCCTTCATTGCTTGGTCTCTCTCTTGTGTCGCACATTATGACCTTCAGTCTCACTGTTCCCTATCCCTTATGATCTTGTGTCAGTCGCTGCCATGTCATCCATGCTCTTTATGCTCTAACAAGGGAAGTCGTCCAGTCGCTACTCAGTCCTTCCCATTTCCACTATCGTCATTAGTGTCAGTCTATCTGTCGCTCTATTGTTTTTCTCTCGTGCCTTAGTTGAGGATCTCTCATTACCTCACCTATGGCGGACCTCCTTCTGTCGACATCCGCACATTCATTCCAGAAGCCAGGTCTAGAGGGCGGTGTACCTTGGTTCCAGCTTCCACTCTTGTTCGGTGCCTCGGATCAGGCAGGGGGATCTCTCATTTCCCTTTGACTTGATTGTTTCTCCAGCTCCTTTCAGCATGATCGAGATTCGTATACTTGACGGTCCAGTGACCCAGCAGCAGCTCTTGATGATTCCCGGGTAGGTGTGAGATGTCTCAACCCTCATGAGGGGGTGGCCCTGCAGGTAGCCCCCCACATGCCCGGATGACCTCTTCTTTGCAGCCTTCGATGCCGCTCCAGATTTTGATGATGTTGGCCTTAGCCACTTGCAGCACCTCTTTGATTTGCATGTATCAGTCAGATTTTGTGAGCCCTTCCCCATTTACAGGGGGCATTTGGGTTGTATTTATCTCATGTACTCAGATGATATTGTACTAGTCCTGGCTGTTATCCCAGGCACGGCATGTATGTGAGACTATTCATTGTATTTTTATCTGGCTCTTGATTATGCCAGCTGTACTCTATGGTTCGGTCCCTTGTTCACTGGACACACTATTCTTTTATACTTTGTCACGGCGGGCATAGGTATGCCTCCCCCGCCGCCTTCAGCACAGGTACCCTCTCATAAAAGAGACTTGTTGCACCTGCGAGTCTCGTCTCCTCCGGGTCTAGTCCTTCAGCACACTATCTACCTCACCTTTCTCTCTCTGACTTCCCTTTTGTTGTCTAGTGATTGTGTTCTTACAACGTACTTCGGTCATACGATTTTCTCCTGACACTCGCACGCTGGGGGGCAATCTGTTACACCATTTTTTGGTCATCTAACTTATTACCATTAGATGGACCCAAGTACACCATGTAAGACCAGTTTTACCCTAAGTAAAACCACTTTCACTATGTTAAAACAGGAAACCCCAAAAGGAAATATTAAACAAACCCATGTTTGTTTGATTTTCCTCATGGAATAATTAATTAAACCATAGTTTAATTATTATTCCCAGTCATGTTTAACCCAAAACCAAAAAAATTAATTAGATAAACCTTTATTTATCTTATTAATTTCTAGGAATGATTATTTAAATCTTGTTTAGATAATATTCCTTGTTAAATATGACCAAATCACCCACAAATAATTAAATAAATCATTATTTATTCGATTATCTTCCAAACACTTCCTTAAAAAGATAAATAAATCATTTATTTATTTATTTTTCACTAATCAAGGGATTTGACCCAAGTCAAACACCCTTTCCCTCCAACAAATATAATAAAATATTTCATTAAGGTGGATCTAGATTTGGTTAACATTATTTTAATCATGCACCAAGATCTAGAATGACCCAATATTTTGTTATAAATAGGAGGGTTTTCCCCATCATTCTTCACATTTTGTTGCCTACTAGATCACTCTGGATCTATACACTTGGTCTCATTTTCCATCATTTGCTCCCATTGAGCTTCATTTTTGCATTGGGTTTTCTACACCTACAAGAGAGAGAAAGCTTAGATCTGAAGTGCTGAGGACTACAAAGAACCCATCCCATTGAGGAGAGCTGGATACACCTTCTTTTTTTCCTCCCAGGTGCCCTGTAATATAAAATTCTTTCAAAAATTGTGTTCTTGTCTTGTCTGTTGGATGCATGGAGCAAACCCCTCTATTTTACTGCTTAATGTCTTTCCATTTATAGATCTGTTTGTTGTAGCATTTTTATTACTAATCGCAGATCTGAAGATGTTTTGCAGCCTCTATTGTTGTTAGGGCTATTAGTTATGTGTAGCTAAAGTGGTTCTTTTTCGTACACTTCGACGAAGAATTCATACTAACAACAACCTAATATAATGTTTTAATCTAAGGGGGCATCTATGACTTCTACTTCAACGCAAAAATTCTTGCCCGCAAGAGTAATAGGACAATTGCGGAATAAGCCAATGGGCTAGGAAGCGTGACCATCCCATGCTCAGAGAGTGATCGTAGAAGGAGCCAACTCGGGTGATCCGAGTTGCTTCCAAACTGAAGCGGACATCACACAGGTGGATGCCCCCTCATCAATGATGCACCAGGAAACATTAGCGTTCTGGATCTTGACTGGAATTTGGAAGGTGACGGAAGCAGGGAGAGGAGGATGTTCTGATCGGTCAATATCAAAGCCAATCAATCGATTGTTGAAAGGATCTACAACACCCATGGTAGATAGTAAAGATTTTTTTTGTGAAGGGCACGACTAGAGGAGTTCCAGCGTTGAAATGGCAACAGGGGATTGTGCAAAATCATATACTATGCTATACGAATGGGCAGCTTCACCAGAAGCAGCATTTTAGTGTAGTGGTCCCTTACGGATCTTTCACCTTAGGCTGAGGAATCTGTAAGGGACCGTTAGGTGTCGAAAGAGGCTCTGTAGAGACCGAAGGAGGCGGCTCAGGGACAGATGTAGTGGGATGCTTGTTGTATTGATGAGACCGAGTCTAAAGATTGATGTCTACGGTTAGAGGTTGATTAGAGTTCATCATGAGAATCTGGTAATCAGAGGTACCAGATGGAAGAGGTTGAGTGGCCACCTGACCTTCAGGTGGTTGGGTAGCCACAAATCCTTGCTAAGGGAAAGGATCGGTAAGCATAGCCGGTTGACTAGGTGCAACACTGGGAGGGACAGAAGGGAAGACTTACTATCCTCTCAATGTTGCTTGATACTCCCACAACTACCGCATCTGTGGTAAAAGAGGACAATCATGCATGTAATGACCATAAACACCACAACAAGAACAAGGCTTGTTTGCGTGAACAAGCCTGTCTTGCTTGGGCTGGTTGCCCTGTTGCTGGTTAGTAGTGTTAGGAGCATTATTTTGAGGATTAGGTCCAGGATTACCAAGAGCAGACTGATTTTGAGTTCCTTTCCTCTTATTTTTGGAGGGAGGAGGATTAGTTGTGCCCTGATGTGCATACACTTGCCCCTGAGGGGGAGGTGGTTGTTGTTGCAGGGGTTGAGAAGGCAAGTGAGGAGGCGATTCTAATACTGGAGGAGCTGGAGCACCAAGATGTGGATACAAATAATAAGGAGGTTGGGTAACAGTGTGGTAAACAGGAGTTTGGGCAAAAAGAGGAGGCATGCCGTATCCTGGATATGTGCTACCGGGAGGGAGAAAAGTTCAGGAGGTGCTGGCCCCCCCCCTGAGGAAAGCCATAGCACATGGGAGGTTGAGCATACGGATTAGAGAGAGCTCTAACGATACCATCGGTGGCGTGAGATGCCCCTGGTGCATTGGCACCACCGAGTCTGGGAAGATCAGGTAGAACGGTATAAACATAACCCGACTGAGCATAGATCAGGTCATATTTTAACGCAATTTGGAGAGCGTCTTCTTTAGTTTGAGGAAAGTGAGATGCCACATATTTTTCGATAGGTGGAAAAAGAGATCTAAGGAACTAATCCATGTAGACATGGTCTTCAAAGGTAGGAGCTCGACATAGGCTCTTTCTTCTCCACCATTCCTGGACGTGGTCAAATAGGCGGGTCGCAGACGATTGACGAAAAGAAGTCAAGATTTCGGTACTAGTGTCATAACGAAGGGGAAGCTGGAAGAAGACAAAAAATCCTGGGAAATAGTCGCAAAGGTGGTATGAGAGGAAGGGGCCTAATCAACATACCACTTAGAAGCTTCACCTGTAAGTGTACGTTGGAACAACCGAAGACGGACAGAGTCATCGGTAATGGAGTTAGACAAACACCACATGTGGAAAGATCAAACATGATTTATAGGATCTTCTCTAGCAATGCCTTCAAAATTTGGGATGTCGAAAGGGAGCTTCATCAGCATAGCAAGCCAACTAGTGTCATGGTGTATAGGGTCGTTTATCAACTGGTCAAAATAGGCAAGGCTGAGGCCTGTCATGAAGGGGAGCAAGGGCGCAGCCAAGGTAGTGTTCGTTGCAGTCCCACTAGTGGTATTCACAGAATGAGGGTCGAGGTTACCACTAGCATTATTTCCTGCACCAGACATGGTGAAGGTGTC
This sequence comes from Pinus albicaulis, assembly GCA_034641835.2. Lineage (NCBI taxonomy): Eukaryota > Viridiplantae > Streptophyta > Pinopsida > Pinales > Pinaceae > Pinus > Pinus albicaulis. The sequence goes on from CM076574.1 coordinate 41,232,736, forward strand.
AGGTGGAGAACCGAAGGTGGAATGAGAAGGAGAACCCAAAGGACCAGAAGAAGAGTCGGTGTGCGGACTCAGTGGAGGACTAACTCGAATCCTACGCGGAGTAAGTCTTCCTACCAGAAACTGAGGATGAAGGCTAAGAAGTCTCCAAGATAAACTCCTTGGTGGCACAATGATGACGACACAAACATGGCACAAAGGAAAAAGAGACCGACAAGGGAAGGGAGGTGTAGGATCAACTGATTACAATGTTGAAACAAGGGCAGAGAGTTGTAGGATCAATTGATTTCAATGTTTTAGAGTCTTTGCTTGGTGGTGTTAACCAAGATCCTTTTCACTTAAGGTGTGTGTGTGAAGTGTGTAAATTTTAATTTTTAAACCCAAACGTTCTTAGAGAAAAAAGAAAAAGTGTGTTGTATAGCTATAAATAAACCTGCAAATGATAGTATATAAGCCTACAAAAATAGAAAATAAACAGCTAATAACGCAATAATCTAAGCCCAAGGAGGCGGTTCTCTCAACAAATAGTCTATAGGTGAGTAAAAAACTAATCAAAACACACTAAAAAATATAATAGATCTAAGGTCAGGAGGGACAGGGATCTAAAGGACATAATCTACTGGAAAGTGGTGTAGAAAACAACAACAAATCAGAGGAAAAATTGTAGTAAAAAGTGGTGGCAAAAGGCTATCTCCTGGAGGGAAATGGAGTGAACCCTAGAGGAAAACCAAAAAAAAGCTAAATGAGGTGATTTGGATGGATACCAAGCCGATCTGAAGTGGATCTGAAGGTGAGGTATCAAATCTGAAAAAATGGCTGAAGACTATGAAATTTCAGACAACCTGCAACAAAAAAAAATCTTCCACAAAAAGTGGAGGGTAATGAAGCCCTAGGGGGCTAGGTTCCCACTTAGTTGAGAAAAATATAACAATTATGGGTCCAAAATGGGTGGAGACAGAGGTCAGACAACCTTGAACAGAGGTTCAGACAAACCCAGAAAACTTTCAAAAAAACTCCTGCAAAAAATCCAGGTCGCAGTTTCTGACTTGTTTTCAGCAAAGGTTGCAGTTTTTGGGATGATTCCCACTTCTTGAAGCTCCAGGTCACAGGTTTTGGGCCAAAAATTGCCACCTACACTTCCAGCACTTGCGGTGGTAGATTTCAGAAAAAATTGTCATCTCAGCTGCGGCTGATCTCTGTCACCTACGCAATAGGTCTGAAAACACACAGAAGTTAGAATTTTTATCATTTTAGGGTTTTATAGGTTAAAAACAACATCAAGAAAAGTAAAAACAAGAGGATGAAGAGAAATCTTATGGTTTTAAGTAGCTGGATGTGCAAGGATCAGAAAAATGATAGTGGTCGTAATCGTAAACCCATGTGGAGTCCCCAGTTAGTATGAATCTTAATTCCAAGCATACGAAAAAATACCACTTTAGTTGCGCATAACAAATAGCCCTAACAGCAAAGATGGTTTCTAATATCTTCAGACTTGCAGTTAGTTGATCAAGATAAATGCTGCAAAAATATAGATATATGCATCAAAAGGTATTAAGTAGTAGATAAAACAAGATTTACTCCATGCATCTGTTGAACTCTTTGTTAAACTGAGGGGGGGGGGGTGAATCATTTTAACACAGTTATAATATTTTAAACCTTTTATTAAACCTTAGCTACACCTTCATTTCATGTCCAGCTTAATATGTGAGTAATCTTAGAATGTGAGCAGAAAGTATTAATATAATATAACAGCAGACTTAATATGAGAGCACCAGGTATTAAGCAGATGATATAAATCAGATCAACACATAAACATCATGCACAGAGACCATATATAAGTGGAAACCCATAAAGGGAGAAAACCACATCTTATTATTGTTGTGATGCAAAGGCAAGCTCCAACTCCCTCTCACCACTATTTTTCTGCAGGCACCAACCTACAGGAGGCTCCTACCTCAATTCTGCAAGCTACAACTTGCAAGGAAGCACCAACTCCCTTCAATTTTTTGCAGGCACCAACCTACAGGAGGCTACAACCTCAGTCGGCTACAACTGACAGCTATCAAGCTACAACTTGATAGGGAAGTTCCAACTTCCTCAATTTATCAAACTGAAGGTTTGCTGATTTACCTCTGATATCAGCTCTGTTCTGTAGCTTCTCTTTCCGCTCTTATTTTCTTAGTCTTCTCCATCTTACACTTCTATACTCTGCCTTCTCTATATTTTCTCTCTCTCTCCTCTTTTTTCATATCCAGTTGATATTATTTATAGAGTTCCTCACATGAATGTTTGTATTTCACAAAGAATCTGGAGTGAACAGTCATGACTCTTTGGCTTCTGTTTTCTCATTCCTTTTATCTGCCATAACTGTAGGTGCTTATTTTAATATTGCAGTGGGATATTTGCTCTCTTCCGGAGACTTTCCAATGCATCAAAAACAATAAAAAGCAATTAAAACATTTACATTCAAATTACAATGAGAACTCCACTTCCACTCATTTGGTCTTTTGGCTTGCTGCGTGTTTGTCTTTTCTTTGACTGTGTCTGTCTTTTCCGCTGCCCTTATAATCTCCGATGCGATTGGGAAGGGTCCCACCTTATATTACTACATTTCTTTGGATCTCGTGTTGCATATGGCTATACACATATATATATATATATATATATATATATATATATATATATATATATATATATATATATGTTTTGGTCCTTTGAATATAAAGCACAATACTTTGCCGCTGGAGTATACGATTCCCGGAATGAAATTTATATTAACTATGCATTACATTGCCGCTTGGGTTATGATTCCCGGAATTATATTTATGTTATGTGTAACGCCCGACTGGGTAAATATTCTCGGAATTGTATACATATATCCTCCGGCTGAGGTAGCAATTCTCGGAATTTAGTTATATATATATATATATATATATATATATATATTCACCAGGTGGGGACAGCGATTCTCGAAATAATAGCTGTGTCTCTGCCTCTACTGCTTCTGTCGCTCTGCCTCTGCCTTTACTGATGTGATAACGATTCTGCCTCTGCTTTTGATAATTGTTCTGCCTCTATTATATTCGCTTCCTCTGCCTCTGCCTGTCTCCTTTCTTCTTTCATTTGCTTCTTTTCTGCCTCCATTTCCATAATAACAACTCTGCCTCTATTTTCGCTGCTTCCTTTGCCTATCTCTCTCTTTGCTTCTTCATTTTCCTGTTTCTCTCTTTGCTGCCTCCTTTGCCATCAATGACAACATTTCCAACAGTCTCCCCCTTTGGCATTGATGGCAATACACTTTCTCTGTGGTAATACATTTTCTCTGTTTTCCTGCTCTTCCTCCTGTTGCTTTCTCTTCCTCCCCCTTTTACATCAATGGCAAGGGGTTCGAATTCTTAATGTAGCTTCTATTATTTGATCCTGTGATTTTATCCTTGTCCAATATTTTGTGCATTTTCTCTCTCTGGAATTTTCTGATTTTGTACGCTGATGCTTTAACTGTTGGGTTATATTTACTATTCTTCCGTGTTCGGTTCACGTCGGTTTCACCATTCTTCTTGTGCACCACTGCCCCTTTTTCCTTTTTATTGACTCTTTTATGCTGACTGTATTATTTCCATAATCCCTTTCATCCCGAGGACCTATTTTCATGCTTCCCTTGTTGGCTGATATCCCCCTGGAATGATATGTTCGTTTCTGTTCTCCCCCTGAGACTGTGCTTTCTCTTTATATCAGAGAGTAGCATCTACAGATACTACCCCTAGTTTATCTCTCAAATATTCAAATGGTTCTCTAGCAAGAGGTTTGGTAAATATATCTGTTGTTTGTTATTTTGTTGGCACATACTCCAGCTTTACTATCTTCTGAACCACTTGTTCTCGGAGAAAATGATACTTGATTGGGATATGCTTAGTTTTTGAGTGAAGCATAGGATTTTTGATATACTTATAGCACTTGTATTATCACATTTGATTGAGATAGGTTCATTAATGCTTACCTTCATGTCTTGAAGAGTTTGTTTCATCCACATGACTTGTGTACAACATGCTGATGCTGCTATATATTATGCTTCAGTTGTAGACAAAGAGATAGATGTTTGTTTCTTGCTTAACCATGCCACCAGACTTTCTCCTAGATAGAATGCACCTCCACTTGTACTATTCCTGTCATCCACACAGCTGGCCCAATCTGCATCTATGTATGCTGTCAAAATGAAGTTTTTTCTTTTAGGATACCAAAGCCCATACACTGTTGTTCCTTGTAGATATCTTAATATTATTTTTACTGCCAGAAGATGATTTTGTTTAGGTGTTGCTTGATATCTAGCCACTAGTCCTACTGCTAGCATGATGTCTGGTCTTGATGCAGTCAGATACAATAGACTTCCTATCATGGATCTGTAGAGTTTTTGATCTATGTCAGTAGACCCATCATCAACACACATCTTGCATCCCGTGGTCATGGGAGTTGACACAGATTTGCAGTCCTCCATTTTGAACTTTTTCAACATTTATTTTAAGTACTTTTCCTGTGAGATGAATGTGCCTGTGTTCTTTTGCTTAATTTGAAGTCCTAAGTAGAAACTGAGCTCTCCAATCATGGACATTTCAAACTATGATTTCATCTCTTCTGCAAATCCTTTTGCTAGTTCATCTTTTTTTCTTCCAAAAATAATGTCATCAACATATACAACAACAATCAGGAGTTCATTTTCATGGGCTTTTATATATATAAGTCTACTCCACCTCTCTTAAAGCCTTGTTTTTGCAAATATTTATCTAGTCTTGAGTACCAAGCACGAGGAGCTTGTGTCAGTCCATATAGGGCCTTCTTCAGTCTGCACACATAATCTTCTTTGTCTGTCAATGAGAAGCCTTCTGGTTGTTCCATGTAGACTTCTTCTTCTAAGTCTCCATTCAGAAATGCAGATTTTACATCCATTTGATATACCTTGAAATTCTGGTAGCATGCAAATGCCAGGAACATTCTGATAGCTTCCATTCTGGCTACAGGGGAAAATGTTTCATCATAATCAAGTCCTTCTACTTGTGAATATCCTTTGCAGACCAGTCTGGCTTTATTCCTGATTACTTGTCCTCGCTCATTCATTTTGTTTTTTAATACCCATTTTGAACCAATGATATTTTTCTCAATTGGTCTAGGAACTAATTCCCAGGTATTGTTATTTTCAATTTGGTCCAATTCCTCATTCATTGCTTTTACCCAAGACTTGTCTTTGTTGGCTTCTTCAAATTTCTTTGGCTCTATTTGTGACAGCATGGCTATGTATACTTCTTCAGTTTGTTCTGTTAGATACCTTCTTGTATGGACCCCTGCTTTCTTATCTCCTATGATTTGATCTTCGGGATGATTCTTCTGAGTGTATCTTGAGGGGGCTTTCGAGCTCAGCTCTTCATCTTCTATAGTCTTTCTTGTTTCATCATCATTCTGGTTTACTTCTTCATGGTTATCTGATGGATTGCAGCAGTCAGTATCTCTTGTATTGTTTGGAATTTCTTCATCAAATCTCATATCAATGCTTTCTATTATTTTCCTAAGAGTCTTGTTGTAGCACCTATACCCTTTTCTTTTGGATGCATATCCTAGAAATATTCCTTCATCTGCTCTTGCATCAAATTTTCCAAGATTTTCATCATTATTCTTTTTGTAACACTTGCTACCAAAGATTCTGAAATGTCTGATTGAAGCTGGCTTTCCATGCCACAGTTCGTAGGGGGTCTTGTCACTGCTTGGCCTTAAGTGAGCTTTATTAAGGATATGTACTGTTGTGTGCACTGCTTCTGCCCAAAAGGTTTGAGCAATATTATTCTCTTGCATCATGGCTCTGGAAATTTGTTGAACATATCTGTTTTGTATTTCTGCTACTCCATTCTGCTGAGGTGTTCCTGCAATAGTGAATTGTTGTTTTATGCCATGTTCATTGCATAGGTCAGCAAAGTCATAATCAATGAATTCACCTCCTCTGTCTGATCTGATGCATTTCAGCTTGCATCCTGTCTGGTTTTCTGCTAATGCCTTAAATATTTTGAATTTGTCCAGAGCTTCTGATTTATTCTTAAGAAAGGCCACCCATGTCATTCTAGATAAATCATCTATTATCAGCATAAAGTAGGATTCTCCACTTGGTGTTTTAGTTCTTGCAGGTCCACACAGATCCATGTGCACAAGCTGGAGTGGTCTTCTTGTTGACAACTCCTCTTTAGCCTTAAAGGATGTGCGGGTCTGTTTACCCAATTGACAAGATTTGCATATGGTATTAGAAGACCTCTTTATTTCTGGCATGTCTCTGACAGCTTTCGTCTTGCTTAGTCTGATGATATGATCGAAGCTGAGATGTCCCAATCTCCTATGCCATAACCATGACTCCTCAAGTTTTCTAATATGGCATGCTTCATCTTCCTCTTTCACAATGTAAACATTGATTTCTGTTCGAACACCTTTGAGTATAGTCTTACCTGTGGTGCTTGATCTGACTTCACAGTCTTGTGCTCTAAATAGAACTTCGCAACCTTTGTCACACATCTGACTGACACTCAGTAAATTTGCTTTCAGCCCATCTACAAATAGTACATCTTGGGCCTTTCCTTTGCCATTGTCTATGCTGACTGATCCCTTTCCTTTGATTTTTCCTGACTTATCATTGCCAAAATTAACATTGCCAGATTTCTTTTCATCAAGAGTTATAAACTTACTTTTGTCTCCTGTCATGTGTTTAGAGCAGCCATTGTCCAAATACCATTGACTTTTCAAGTCTTGAGCAGTTAGAGCCAAGTCACACTTATTCTCCTTCTTTATCCACTGGAGGCACCCTTTTGTTTGGTATCTTTTCTGAGGTGATGACCTCCATCTTCTTAGAGGACATTTGGAAGGTATGTGTCCAGCTTGATTGCATACACAACATTTGATCATAATTTTTGTAGAATTATGAGTATGAATAGAATTTCTTTGATTCATAAACCTTCTAGAGGTGTTAAACATTAACCTTTGTCCATACTTTCTACACTCAATGATTTTATGACCAAATTCCTTACAATAAAAGTAGTAACCATAGAAGCTATTTGCATACCTGATGTAAGGTTGTCTCTTCCATTTGTTTGCTTGAGGCAGTCTCTTCAATGTTTGCATCTTTTGTTGGTTTGAATTACTCCTCCTTGCATGACAATATGCAGCAATGTGTCCCAGCTTGTGGCAGACATAACAAGTGGAATTCTTCATTGGAGGGAAGAATCTCCTTTGATGGTTTCCAAATTTTACATATTCAGGGGTCTGAGTATTTATTACATTCTTTGCTACTAGTGGTTTCTTCTGATCTCTTTCTTCCTTGTTGCAGATTTCTTCTTTTGTAGGAATTTTTTGAGCTGCTTCATCAATCTTCTTTGCTTTTACAAAAATAATCTCTCTGTCAATCTTTTCTTTTCCTTTACTTGATTCTCCTTCATAGCCTATTCCAGTTTTTATCATAGGGGATATTTGAGCAACCAGAATTTCATTCAACTTACTAGAGCTTGTTGTTTGAGAAGATTTTATAACCACTTTCCTTTGAGCATTTTCTAGTTTCTTCCTGATACATACTACTTCTTCTTCCAACTTTTCTTGTTCTTGAATTTTTTCTTTGATTTTCTTAAGTAACATGTCTTCTATCTTCTTGGCTTCTTCAAGCTCTCTCTTTATTTGCTTAAGGACTTCTGAATTATGTTCTTCTTGTACATACTTGAGAAGAATGTCCTTTTGTTTTCTGCATTTCAGTTTGAGTCTATCAATCTCTTCTAGAGAACTTCTTAGCTCCCCCTCAAGATCAACTTCACCTTCTTCTTCTTCTTCATCTTCTAGCAGGAGACCTTCAAGATCTTCTATGGCCATCAATAAGAATTCATAGGTTCCTTCTTCACTTGAGGATTCATCTGAATCTTTAGATGTACTGCTGTCTTGCTGAGCATAGAAGGATTTTCTGCTGAACTTCTTCCTTTCTGCCAGTTCTTTGATTTATTTTTCTCTGACTCTTGAGCTTGATTCCTTACTTTCTTATGAGGAAACTTAGCAGCATAGTGTCCCACTCTTCCACAGTTAAAGCATTTGAAGGGGATTTTACCTTTTTATTTACCTGAGCCTCTATCCAATTTCTTGACAAACTTTTCCTCTTCTTCATCCGAGCAAGAGCATATGTCTCCCTCTTCTTCTTTATTATTTTCTGTTTTAAAGGCTGCTTCCCTCGTACTTGGCTTCTTCTGTGGGAGCCTCATTTCAAAGGTTGTTAGATTTCCAAGTAGTTGGTTTATGGTCAAGGTCTCCCAATCAGCTGTTTCTTCTATTGCAGACACCTTTGGATTAAACCTGGATGGAAGAGATCTTAGAATATTTTGCACAATTATACTTTCTGGCATTTTTTCTCCAAGATCTTTCATATTGTTAATAATTTCTGCAGCTTTTAGGAAGAAACTGGCAATGTCTTCATCATCATTCATTTTTAAGTTTTCAAACTGGGCTCTATAGACTTGAAGTTTGGCAGTATTTACTTTCTTGTCTCCCTCATGTATGTTTTCAAGAGTATCCCATATTTATTTGGCAGTGTCTTTGTGCATTACTTTAATAAACTCTGCTTCACACAATCCATTCAAGATGGCATTCATGGATTTTGCGTTAGCCACAAAATCTTGTTTTGTTTCTTTCTCTATGTCAATTTTCTTTGAAGCATATCCTAATTCCACAGCAGCCCAGGCTTCTATTCCTAGAGACATTATGTATGTCCTCATTCTGATTTTCCAGAAAGTGTAATTTTCACCAGTGAAGAAAGGGGCTTTATTGGTTGAGCATCCTTCTTTACTAGCCATCTTGGGAACCAAGGATCTCCTTTCAATTGTTAGACTTGTACAAAGGAACCTGCTCCGATACCAATTGTTGAACTCTTAGTTAAACTGAGAGGGGGGGGGTGAATCATTTTAACACAATTATAATCTTTTAAACCTTTTTTTAAAACTTAGCTACACCTTCATTTCATGTCCATCTTAATATGTGAGTAATCTTAGAATGTGAGCAGCAAGTATTAATATAATATAACATCAGACTTAATATGAGAGTAGCAGGTATTAAGCAGATGATATAAATCATATCAACACATAAACATCATCCACATAGACACCAGATATAAGTGGAAACCCATAAAGGGAGAAAACCACATCTTATTATTGTTGTGATGCAAAGGCAAGCTCCAACTCCCTCTCACCACTATTTTTCTGCAGGCACCAACCTACAGGAGGCTCCTACCTCAATTTCGCAAGCTACAACTTGCAAGGAAGCACCAACTCTTCAATTTTCCGCAGTGCAATTAAACCTACAGGAGGCTCCAACCCTCGCTAGTTACAACCGATGCCTATCAAGCTGCAACTTGATAGGGAAGCTCCAACTTCCTCAATTTTTCAAACTGAATGTTTGCTGATTTACCTCAGATATCAGCTCTGTTCTGTAGCTTCTCTTTCTTCTCTTCTTTTCTTAATCTTCTCTGCCTTACACTTCTATACTTTTCCTTCTCTATATTTTCTCTCTCTCTGACCTCTTTTTGCATATCCAGTTGATATTATTTATAGAGTTCCTCACATAACTGTTTGTGTTTCACAAAGAATTTGGAGTGAACAGTCATGACTCTTTGCCTTCTGTCTTCTCATTCCTTTTATCTGCCATAACTATAGGTGCTTATTTTAATATTACAGTGGGATATTTGCTCTCTTCTGGAGACTTGCTAATGCATCACAAACAATAAAAATCAATTAAAACATTTACATTCAAATTACAATGAGAACTCCAACTCAACTCATTTGGTCTTTTGGCTCGCTGCGTGTTTGTCTTTTCTTTGACTGTGTCTGTCTTTTCCGTGACTGTGTTTTATCTCTTTTCATCTCTATTTGCTCTTCTGTCCTCTGCTGTGGTGTAACTGTTGCATACGTGTAACTGTGCTTTTTATATTAGTGCATTTTATATAAATATGTAACAGCTGGCGTTAAATCTGGGCAAACTCCAACCCTTTACACACAGCAAGTGTCTTGTTGATGTGGCGAGTTCCGCAAGTGGAACATACGTTCATCACAATTGTTTTATATTAATAATCGCCCTCCCATTAAGCTGAGGCATATATATATAACCCACGGATCACGCGGCACATCACAACAACGTTATATATATATATATATATATATATATATATACGACAGCGCCCCTTATATATATATATAATCCAACTTCAGATCTTGGCATAAGTTTATCCTACAAACTTGCCCTTTTAGGTATGACTTAAATCAATTCTTGGTCCTATATAATAAAACCTGTTTCAACATATAAAAAAAAACTTTCGGGCCCACTTGACACGTTTTCCAATGCGATATACTAATCCTCCACCGGTTAGTACATGCGATGGATGCGATGGTTGCGCTGGTTGCGATTGTTGCGATGGATGCGATGGTTGCGATGCGATGGTTTTATGCGATGGTTTTATGTGAGCAGGTTGCGATGCGATGGATGGTTTTATGATATGTATCCTTTGCGCGGTTGCGATGCGAAGTGTGGAACTCGACTTCAAACACTTGTTAAACATGATTTATAGACCCATCGGGTCGAGCTTAATCGCAATCGCAATTCTTTGCTGTATGTTGTGGCTGCCCTTATAATCACCGATGCAATTGGGAAGGGTTCCCATCTTATATTACTACATTTCTTTGATCTCGTGTTGCATATGGCTATATATATATATATATATATATATATATATATATATATATATATCTGTGTGTGTGTGTGTGTGTGTGTGTGTGTGTGTGTTTTGGTCCTTTGAATATAAAACGCAATACTTTGCTGCTGGAGTATACGATTCCCGAAATGAAATTTATATTAACTATGCATTACATTGCCGCTTGGGTTATGATTCCTAGAATTTTATTTATGTTATGTGTAATGCCCAGCTGGGTAAAGATTCTCGGAATTGTATACATATATCCTCCGGCTGAGGTAGCGATTCTCATAATTTAGTTATATATATATATATATATATATTCACCAGGTGGGAACAACGATTCTCGGAATAATAGCTGTTTCTCTGCAATAATAGCTGTGTCTCTGCCTCTATTATATTCGCTTCCTCTGCCTTTGCCTATCTCCTTTCTTCCTTCATTTGCTTCTTTCCTGCCTCCATTGCCATGATAACAGCTCTGCCTCTGTATTCGCTGCTTCCTTTGCCTGTCTCTCTCTTTGCTGCTTCCTTTGCATGTTTCTCTCTTTGCTGCCTCCTTTGCCATCAATGACAACATTTCCAACAACATCCAATAGAAAAGACAGGAATATGTTGAATGAATTTTGTATTAATGGCACCTGGGAGGAAAAAACAGAAGGGTGTTACCAGTTCTCCTCAATGGGATGGGTTATTGTAAGTCCTCAACACTTCAGATCTAAAACTCCTCTCTCTTGATGGTGTAGAAATCCCATACAAAAATGGTAGCAAAATATGACTATGATGGTGGATCAAAATCAGACCAAAAGTATAGATCCAGAGTGATATTTAGGCAAAAAAAGGCAGTAAATGAATGGGAAAACCCTTCTATTTATAAAGAAACATTGATTTATTCTAGATATTGGTGCATAGTTAAAATATTATTAACCAAATCAAGATCCAACTTTTATGGAATATGTTGGGGTTCCCATGTTTTGGCCAGGTTGACAAGACCAAAAGATGAGACAACATAGAACCACTTTGGGACCTTAGGATCTAGCCCTCCTAGGTCCAGAGAGGGATCTCTCTAGATGAGTCAAATTGCATGTCTTTGAAGCTCTCAGTCATGATTTTAGGCTAGTTATAGGCTCGGGGTTGTTTGTTTGATTGTTTATGTTTGGTTGTTGGGAATCAGGAAAGAAGGGTCCAAAATAAGAAAAGGATGAGCAAAGAGGAAACTAGGCAAAGATAGATAACTCAAGGAACATCAAAGCCATTGGGAAATGGAGTCAAGAAAGGATTTACTTGTGTTCAATGTGTAAGCTTTCAGTTGGGCTAGTCATCTAGAGCATTTGGATCGTAAATATGGTTGATGGAATGGAACAATAAGGACTAAAAATGAGTAAAGATGAACCAACCACTTCTGTCTATAGATCAGGTCAGAGGTCATTTAACACCAGACATGCTTGGACAAAACTGGAGGCAAGACAAGAGATCTTAGAAAGGCTTAATGAGATGGAAAAATCCTAATGAGGCAGAGACAGGGTTCTAGACCTCCCAGTGTTCTCAACTCATCTAACTAAATCCTAACAAGAACATCTGAACATAAATTTCATTAATTCATACATCAGAGAGCAGGAAATGACATCCACTACACTGGTTAAATCAATTGAAGTCAATATTCAGACACACATATAAGCAGAAAACATAAGGGCTGGGAGAGCAGCAACATAAGGTACCTATCAAGGGTAAATCTTATGCCAAACTTCTGATGCGAGCCTGAAGAAACATAATGAAATGAAAGCAAGTCAATCACAAATACAGAGAAAGGAAAACATCACCAGTCACTTTAGATCAGGATCCAAAGAAATATGCTTGTCATATTAAAAACAACACCAATCAGGTACATCATTACCCACAGCTTGAACATTCAGCCTGAATACAACAAATCTCAATCTATCTTACAATATTACACAGAGAACTTGTCTCAAGAGGAGAGAGCTTGCGTTCTACTAATATCCAATCAACAACCATTACGATAATTTCCTTCTGTGCTTTATAGTAGATGGTGATCAGAAGGTCGACTGAGGTGGTAGGTGAATACTAAATGCAACATTAAACATAAAATGAATGCAGGGCCGAATATCGATTCTGTTTGATTGCTCTGTATTTAATCTCTGTCACTTCCCTTGTGGAAGGTGATCTTCTCCAGGTATGATCTTGATAGATTTTGGCTGTCGTACCCTTGATTTTTTGAACAAGAATGAAAATAAACTACTGAAAAGTTTGCCATATAAATGCTCTGGTGGTTTTGTACTGCTGTTTGGGTGGAAATTCCTTCAGGGGCACTGTGCATGATAAAAGCTGTATGGGTTCCCTGTACTTGACGAAGAAAAAAATTCTGCTGATAAATGAACCCTGATGTTACCCTTTACTGTGTGCAGGATCTCCAAACTAGTGCTTTGCCTCTTAAACCACTGATTCCAAGCTTAAGATCTTCATTACCGGGCCTTAATCTCCTTTGCGTCGTACTTGGAACACCTTGCTGCTCCATGTTTTCTTCTGACGGATTAGCTCAGATTTTTAATGGCGCTAGGGGGTTTTAGAGTTTGGATTCTGCCTTTCTTCAATGCAAGTACTGTGTTCACCTCCCCGGGTCGTTTTTTATATAAATTCCGCCACTGAAGAAGATCTTCTTTGATCTCTCTGTCACTGTAACAGAGATCTTGCATCACGGTGACCATTGACTCTTGATAACCCTGCAAGAACGAAAATGATTCAGAAAATAATGCATGGGGTGGATGATGTGGATGTCTGTGCGGGTGATGGTGGAACTACGGAGGAATGGCAAGAAAGGCTATGCACTGGTAGAGAGCAGAGGTGGCGGAGGGTGAGCGAAACACAGGGTAGATATACGTGAAAACCTTAATAAAAATGACCTTGGACGAATTTATACAAATGGGATAGTGAGGGTACGGTGTGACATGTGGAGGGAGTGACGTGGCGGAACGGGGATAGGGGAATAGTCTATGGCGGAGGCACGAATCTGGGCCGTTGATCACGGTGGAGATCAACGGCGAAATGCAACAGACAACAGGCCAAAGGTACGGGGGCTATGAGTTAAGCAGTGCGCAGCTTCGAGGGACGATAGCCGTCGGATGGGGGCTGACAGATCGGACAGACATTACACATATCGCTCAGCGGCTTGGTCCGAAGGATAACGTGCGATGGGATGGCGGTTTTGCCATCGTACAGGGGACACGTGGCACGCGATGAGTGGAATCGCATGGCATTGGAGAAAAACCGCCTGCTGCGCATAAGCGGTGCGATGGAAACCGACGGGTTTGACATAGTGCGCTGCAGGGTCCACTGGGCGGAATAGGCCACGGACCGTCGATCTGGCAGGGGAATGGACGACGATGGCCCGGCTTGGAAAATAGGCGTGGAAGGCGCGGGCGCTGGAGAATTAACGTCCGCCGTCCGATTTACTGAGATCAACGGTGGAGAAAGCGCCTGATGAACTGTGTGGGACAAGCAATTTTGGGGTTTGTGCTTGGCTACATGGAAGAGAAGGGGCGCGGGCTTATCAGAAAATGGGCTAGGCCTGATATAAGGTCCGAAATGGGTTTTTTTTAAGACATTTTTCAATGAGATTATGAATTAGGCCCATTTTTAAGGTGTTTTAAGGCTAGCCCAGGGCAATGATAGGAGAATGAAGGATGACAAAGTCAAACAAGTGGCAGAAATAGGATTCCCAGGGAATTTAGGGGCTTTTAGGGATAAACAAGGGAAATTAGGGAACCAAGGTATTTTGACAGAAGGAGGGAAAAGGGGGAGAAAAGGATAATTGCAGGGGTGCAAAGGGGAAAAAGTAAGCCTTTTAGGAATGGACCAGCAAATAGGATTCGTATCGGGCATAGCACTCAGAGACCTCAAGGAGGAAGGGTTTCTGGGGGAAAGGCATCCCTTGAAGGTCTCCAAAACTATCTAGCCCCCAGCTTGCTTGTCAAGAATTTCATAAGGGGGCTAACAGAATATTTTATTATATTTGTTGGAGGGAAAAAGAATTTGACCTGGGTCAAATCTCTTTATTTGTAAATAATAAATAAATAAATTATTTATTTATCATTTTAAGGATGTGGTTGAGTAATAATCAAATAAATAATGATTTATTTAATTATTTATGGGTGATTTAGTCATATTTAATAAAGAATATTATTTAAATATGGTTTAAATAACTATTATTTAGAAAATAATAAGATAAATAATGATTTATCTAATTAATTTCCTTGTTTTGGGTTAAATATAACAAAAAATATTAATTAAACTACTGTTTAACTAATTATTTCCTGAGGAAAATCAAACAAATGTATATTTATTTAATATTTCCTTATGGGGTTTCCTGTTTAGACCATAAACAACTTAATAAAGGTGGTTTACTAAGTTATTTTTATAGTGAAAGCAATCTTACTTAGGGTAAAATTGGTCTTACATGGTGTACTTGGGTCCATCTAATGATAATAGGTTAGATGACCAAAAATTGGTATAACACAATGAACAGGACAACAGATATGAAATTCCCCTTCAACCGCAAATGGCCCTGCAAGCATTTGACAAATGGGCCATCAATTTTGTGGGACCTATCAACCCACCGGGAAAGAAGACAGGTGTGTGCTACACTATAACTGCCACTGATTATGTAACCAAGTGTGCTGAAGCATAAGCAGTGAACGATAGCATTGCAGATACCACTGCGCACTTCATCTTTGAGCAGATCCTGACCAGATTTGGATGTCCAAAGATCTTAATGAGCGATAAAGGTATGCATTTTGTTAATGAAATAATACAGGCCCTGACGGAAGAATTTCGAATCCATCATGTGAAAGGCACTCTGTATCACCCACAAGAAAACGGCGTGGTGGAAGCTTTTAATAAAATTTTGGAGCAAGCACTGACTAAGGTTTGCAATGCTGACCACGACGATTGGAACGTGTGCATCCTGTCTATTCTTTGGGCCTATCGAACTACCTGCATGAAGTTGACTGGGAAGATACCATTTACGATGGTCTATGTCAAGGAGGCCATTATGCCCATGGAATATATTATTCCTAGCCTATGCCTTGCAGCCTTTACAAACATGGTGGAGCCTGATATCATGGAGGAACGTTTAGCGCAGCTTATGGCTTTGGAGGAAAATCGTTTCATTGCTAATTTCCATCAACAGGTTCAGAAGGCTGGGGATAAGGCATGGCATGATCGACATATTTGAAAAAAGACCTTTGCGAAGGGAGAATTAGTCATACTATATGATAACCAGTTTGTGAAACACTCGAGGAAGTTCCGATAGCACTAGATAGGGCCCTATACAGTTAGAGAAATCACGGATGGCAGAGCTATTCGATTAGCCACCCCGCGCGAAAATATGCTACCTGGCTATGTCAATGGTAGTCAGCTCAAACCGTATCAGATCAAATGATAATATGGCCAAATTAGTTGTATGAAGTGTGGTATGCCCACCAAGGAAGGTAAGCATAGAAGGTACCATGGTACGCTCAGGAAGCGGCCGTAGAGTTGGAAGCCCAGAGGGGTGCACAGGAGGTGCAGGCGTATATTTAGAATGCAACAGGTGCACTGGATGTGCAAAAGTGAACTAGGAGCGCAGGAGGTACGCTGGGAGAACAGGGGTGTGTTGGATGCACGGGAGGTGTGAAAAATAGCTGTTGAAACAGTAAAATTGGGTAAAAGGAAAAATTCACCATTAAAAGGAGCAGGCAGCCAACATTTAATGAGGTGAGTTCCGAAGATTTTTTACCGTTTACTTGATGGTAAGTTCCAAGTGAGGTTCACCCAACCATCGATTTATCCCCGCGACTATAAAAGAAGAAGGATAGATTAGACAAGGGTTCTGTATCTCTTGAATTGTTTGTACTTGGCATGTTTGTCATTGGCAAGTTTGTGCCTATTGCGTCGCGTTCATGTTTAAGCATCCAACACCCTCTGACAGTAGAAAATCAGAGTTCATTTTCCATGCCAGAATGATGGCCACTAATCCCACTAATGTCTCAGAACTGGTGACCTCGACGGAATGAGAAATCGAGGTAGTGGAAGTCGAATCAGAAGCTGAAGAAGATATATCTATGTTGGGTCTAGCCAAGAATAAGGGGAAAGAAAAAGCGCAAGGATCAGGGAAACCCATGAAATGGGCTGCGATGAAGCCCTGCACCTCACTCCGAAATGTGAAGTCCTCGCGGGCGGCAGCCTAGGAAATCTCGCCTGGGCTAGTAAAGAGACCCTTGTCTACTCAGAAGAAGGCCCAGATGGCTGAACCAATCAATTGGGTATCACCCTTTGTTCGGCCTTGCAGGCCGTCCATACGCACACTAAAGAATCTTGATGCCCTGCGTGCCTATCTGCACATGCCTCTGACTCCGAGCGAGGTCCCTATCATTAGCGAACCCTTTAGCAAGCTCCACGAGGTCAAATTCGACGACCATGACCTGGCCAATTTGGAGGGCTTCCCCGAGCTCGTACCAGAGCTATACGTCGAAAGAATACTGGAATATGATGGGATAAAGATCGTCCCCATGTGCTGGGTGTTCAAGTTGGCTGGTTCTGGGATCTTGAACCTTCTGAGGATGCCGCATTTTGGCCATTACAATATTACAGACCGGATTGTGCACCAACTACTTGCCTTAGTCCATGATGGCTACTTATAGATCCATGATCGAATCCCCATCGATGCTGTGCTCATTCATCGAATTACTAGTCTTCCCATGGAAGGGCTGGACCCTATATTGTGATTTGGTAAGAAGTACGAAAAAAATATCACATACCAGGTGCGCGAAACCTACCATGTGCTATGAACACTTGGGGCTTCATGATCAACACCATTAGTGACCCTACTACGCAGATGGGTACCTTGTTGCTAGCATGCAAACTGATGCGAAAATGTCAGGCTACCACCATTCCTGAGTATGTCATTAAGCTAGCGGGCTGATGTGAAAAACGGGTGTGCTTCAATTGGGCCCAATAGTTATGTAATGAATTCCTAGCAAATATCCGTGAGGCCCAGGATCATGGGTGTGCATTTTTCTACTCTTGCCTCCTTCTTCTCATTGCGTTGGTTGCATGGGAAGCTAGAAAATATTCGGTCCTCCCTGAGCTCACCCTAGACATGTGCGAGGGGGCTCAATATACAAACTTGTGGGACTCTAAGGATGTGCAGTGCATCGAGGAAAATCAAGTCTTCTAGGTGTTGTTTTAGAGTTGGCTCGCAGCAGCTATCAACTCCTGACTGCGTCTGTCACCAGCCATCTATGATAAGTATAAAAGCATCACTAAATTCCAGTTGACTATGCATAAAGTCCAAATCTGAGGCCGCAAGGATCCTACATGGGTTTTTCTCCCCTATATGGCTGCCAATGAAGGTATTGACTATTTAATTGCGCAATGGCCTCCTCATTGGAAGCTTGGCTTCAAAATAGGTGTGAAGGGCATTGAAGGAATGAGCACCACGAAGGTTACCTTGCCTGTCATCACCAAAGACAATGGAGAACTGAGCAAAATCACAGGGAAGGGTGCCGAAGCCACGTCATAGAAGGGTTCACAACCCGATAAGAGTATGGGGAAGGGCACAGAAGTAGTAGCGCAGAAGGATGCATAGCAAGATCTTGGTACCAAAGGTCAAGAGGCAGGAGGTGCTGGCTCCCCTCGGGGAACAAAGTAAATGGGTGACCCTGCTAAAGGGCCATGGAAGAAGCAACGCTGTCAACGACCAGAACATGATGAAGCAGTTACACTAACTAAAGGGGACCTCGAGCAAATCGCAGACGCGGTCAATTTGGCCGTAGAAGACAAATGGCTAGCTCTGGAAGAGCAAAAAAAAGTCCTCGTCGACACGCTTTAGGCCAAGCTCCGAGCTCTGCAACTGAAGATGGACATGCTGCAAATAAGTATGATTCAGGTATGAATGACCTTAGCAACTAGCAATGCAACACTTGTTACAACATAAAGCCACCTCTGTTCCTTGCCGGGTACAGCCCTCGCAGTAAGTCCACCCGACTTGGGAGCGCAATTCTAGGCTTGTGCAGAGGTACAGCTGGATCTAGCCAGGTTGCCACATGAACCATTGTAGGTTCTCCACACCTCCTTATTTGAAGAAATTCAACATAGGGACTATCGAGTGCATCAACAGCTCAGTACAGCTGAGTAGAAAATTGAGGAAAAAAATGTTGAAGTTTCCCAAGTATAGGTTGCATGTACCCTTGCCATTGCGTTGCAGACGGAGCTGGAACACCTCATTAGTAGGCTCTGCGCTGACGTATTTGAAGATATTCCAGCTTTTTCCACCCCCAGGCCAAGATTGAGGGGTTGGTCATAGCATTAAAGGCCTCAAAAATGGAGATCCAAGTGGTCAAAACACAGATGGAAAAATAGATTGCAGATTTACAGGCCAAGTTGCTGCCAGAAACACCACCAGAGGTAAGGGCCCAGCTTGCCATGTTGGTTGTAGAGGCTACAAATTTTATCACAGGACAAATCGCTCAAGGTGCCGAGCTATTGGAAATAACAATGCAGCTATGGACCAAAGTGCAATGTGATCCTCTCATACGTGAGCTCAATAAGGCGCCACGACAGAAGGAAGAACAGTTTGAAAAGTTGGAAGCTATGATGCCTACTCTAATCCCTTCTCAACGGTTGGCACGGTTGCATACCAGCCACACCTTGCGAGACGAAATTTAAGAGCTCCACCAGAAGAATAAAACTGTTGGTGACCATCTCAAGCCTTGGGATGATGAAGCCCTCAAGCTCTCCCAAGAAATTGATCTCGCAGTAAAGCAACTTAACCAGAGTTTGGAAAGTGTCATGGCGGCCACAGAGGGACCAACTTCACAAAAATTGGTGGATATAGCTCAGAATTTTGCTGTGAAAAGTGAAGGAGTGTTGCCCGAGCTGATTGATGAGATAAATTTGCTGCAAGAAAAGTTGGAGAGCCCACCACCACAGTGACTCAGGATGAGTCACAAGATTCTGTTAGGGGACTGTTGGAATAGGGTCCCCTAAAAGCTACAAATTTTTTACAATTTTTTATATTTTTGGTATTAATTAGTCTAGCGTAGGGGTTTTGGGGTGGGTCAAAGCCCCAAATGCATTGTAATGGGTCAAGGGTAGACCAAGAGTCCACAAACCATGGTTTGTGGACCATTCGTAGCATAGGCTAAGTTGATATAAATAGATGAACATTTTGAGTCTTAAGGTAGGCAAGAATTAAGTCTAATGCTAAGTTCAAATTGTTAGAACTTTTGTTGGGTCATTCGGGTAAGGACTCCTACTGGCTGTGTGCGCGGAGATCCCCAGTCCTGCTGTGTGCAGACCCTACTAGCTGTGTTTGGATTGTACTGGGTTTTGGATTCTAATATATGTGGATATAGTTAAAGTAGCTCTGTGTTATATGATCTGATGTGTTACTGTTGATGCGAACCTTTGGGATCTGTTAGAGCTAAGAATACAGTTTTGTTATCTATTATGCTACTAATCTGCCTGTGTTATGGTATATTTGTAATATGTTAATGATGTGTTTTGATATTGTGTACTGATAACAACTGATACACACGTGGATGCAAAGGTATTGACTAGTTCTGTGCCTGGTAATAGCTCTGTATACTGTGGATTATACTGTAAACACACCTGAAAATAGAATTATCTTGTCCAAACTTGATAGGTTGTGAATGTGGATCTGCTTGACTTACCTACTCTCTCTCAAGGTGTGGAAACCTGGTTCCAACATCCTCCCATACTGCTTCAGGTGAGACTTTGGCCTGTGCAGGCAGGTTACTTCCGAAAGGGCCAGTAGTATAGGGGTTTGTTGGCAAACCTTAACCTTCGAACCTGGGTCAGGACCCCTCGAGCCAACAGGATTGAAAATTATGATGTCAACCATGGAGGATGATTCATCATTTTGGGGGTAAAAAAGTAAAAATAATAAAATAATATAACTACTTTTTCAACTTGTATTTTCACCTTATCTACCTAAGCTTTTATTAAAATTTTGAGTGGGAGTACTTGTTGGATGAAAATTTTAATTTCTCATCCAAGGAGTAACCATGTTGCATACCTTAGATGGACCCTACTACACGCATAAAGAGAAATACATGAAAAAACATGATTGCAATCACATTTTTCATGTATTTCTCAATTTTCATGTAGCAAGATCCACTGAAGGTATGCAACATGGGTACTCCTTGGATGAGGAATGAAATTCTACATCGAACTAGTGTTCCCACTCGAAATTTGAGTAAACCCATAGGGAGATAAGTTGAAAATATGAGTTGAAAAAGTAATTTTTTTCTTTTTTCCCTCTAAAATTTGATTATCTAATCTAATATTATTTTATTATTTCCACTGTTATTTTATAATTTCCTTAGGAGGCCCATTTTAGACCTCAAAATTACCCTAATGGAAGTGGTTGATTTGAAGAAACAAGTAGCTCAAGGTTCCTCTTCTAAAATATCCTTTAGAAATTTTAAAATAACACAACAGTCTCCACCTCTTATTCAGTGTCCTGCAAAAATCTCAGTCTTTAATGAAGATGATGAAGAAGAAGAGAAAGAAGTTCAATCAATCTAAGAAGAAACGAAATAAGTAGATGTATCTGAGGCTAATGGTCTTTGGGATTATATTATCCCTACATCCAATGAAGAAGAGGAAGAAGATCTTCCTATCATTGTTGGTTGTGGAGCCTGATTATTTTCCTGATTTAGAGGTCCTGTTTCAGATGGGTGTATATCTGAGGAAGAATGTACACCCCTAGAAGGCAACCCTTGGTCTATATGAGGGAATTGTATTTTTTTTGTGGATTATTATTATGAGTGAGAAAGAGAGAGGATATTGTGTGATATCGAAGAGGAAATTATAGCGGATATATTGTAGGTTGCATATTTTCATTTTGTTGGATAATATATAAGGAAGGACTGGTTGTTTCTCCAAAAATGAGGCCCAAATTGGGTGAACCGTGTATATTTGTGTCTCTCTTATTTTAAGCATTTTTGTGTTTTGTTTCCGCAATACTTTATGTGTTTTATTTCTCTATTATCCAATTTTCTAATAGTCACGACTAGAAGTAAGGGTTATATAAATACACCTTCCACAATTCAAAAGGATGCAAATGATTCCTGTTTAGAAAAAGGTATTCCTTAGAAAATTCGAGTCATAATTTTGGACCTTCATCTAATGCTCCTAAATATACTTCTTTATATCCTTCCTCATCTAAATCCTTGATTGTGTCTGATAATATTGAATACAATATTGTTGAAGATATGAAGTAGGCTAAGGAAAATATATCTCTCTGTGAAGTTAATAAGTTGAAGCAACAACATAAATTGTTATTGAATGCTTTAAATGCAACTCCAAATCCTCCTTTTCCATCAACACTAGAAAT
Source organism: Pinus albicaulis (assembly GCA_034641835.2). NCBI lineage: Eukaryota > Viridiplantae > Streptophyta > Pinopsida > Pinales > Pinaceae > Pinus > Pinus albicaulis. Next base: position 41,254,881 of record CM076574.1, read on the forward strand.
ATCAAGGACACATTAGCCATAGAATCCACATATAAACAAGTAAATTTACACATAAGATGTCAAGGAGAGAACCTCTTATCTATGAATGCAAAAACCAACCTAGGATGGGACTTCCACGTTCCACTCGACCATATATTAGCTGAGCCAAATCTCTCTTCAACCAATCAACCCCATGTCATATTCCAAGCACGAATGTGGGACTCAAATCGAAATAATAAACCAGGGCATCCCAAGGCTAAACCACATCACCCTCATCAATAGAAATCAAGATTTACTATAATCCACACCGAATAACTAGGCAAAAAAAATAAACATGTCATAACAAGATTTACCATGATCACCACCTGATCACTAGGCCAAAACAAGCATGTATGCCAATGGATTTCTCCACCTACACCGTGAGGAATTTTCCTGTCTCCTAATCTCTCAGGATTTATCGAAATCCATAGTTTGATCTAGGGATTACTATTCCTTAAACTGATACACACTCTCCAGGTTTTACTATATATCCGAACCCGAGATTCCTAGGCCTCATGGAGAGAAAACTACCTTTAGGATTTACTTTAGATCCCATCATTTTCCAGTCGAGGATTCCTAGGCCCACCACGATAACACACTATCCGACTTTACCGCAACCCATAGCCTGGTTCAAGGGTTACTAGGACATGTGTTTTATCATTTTAGAGATCCACCTCACTCAGCTTCAAATCCATCTGACACTCCAGCTCAACTAAAACATGAGAACTCCATCACAACATGGTTATATGAAAATGGTAAGGCTAGGATGAAAACATTGTCACACCTAGAAAAACCCATCCCATGACAGAAAAGAACCACATGCAATACCATGCATGCCAAATATAGGAAGAAAATCACATACGTAAATCGATACCTACAAAGAATCCTACTGTATATTCTTGATCTTGCTCCTCCTTGATTTATTTTCCCTTCCTCTTACCTTATTTGGCTTTCTTGATCCAATGCCAAAGTGATTGAAGAAAACTCAAAGTGTCCAAGAGAGAGAGAGAGAGAGAGAGAGAGAATAATGAGAGAGCTCCAAAAATGAACTAAAAAAGGTACCAACTAATCCTCATAAGCCTTTTTATTCGGATGAGGCCTTTATTTTATTAATTTTCCTTTATTTTCCTTCATTTTCCTCCTCACTTGCAACCTGTAACCTTCCACCTCCCTTTTCTCTTAATTTCCATTAGTTTCATAAAGAAATGTGCCAAAATTTTCATTTTTCCTTTCCAAATCCTTTTCCTTTTCCTTTTCCAATTTCCTTAGCCATAATAAACCAAATTAACACCCACTAGGATGTTTTTCCCAACATTCAGATTGGAATAAGTGTCCCATCAACCATGGTTATTATTTTTCCTTTATTAATTTTTATTACATGGAATTTTCACCAGGATTATTACAAAACCCTCCCCCTTAGGGGACACTGTCCTTAGTGTTCAACCACACTTATACCTTAGCAAAACCATCGAAAAGCAAACATAATGACCATGGAGCTTTATAATATAGCTCGATGAAATATTTACAATGATCATCATGCTGAAATAAAATGGACATGGCAACATGACGACTATAATCACATGAAACCCATACCAATTATTGAATCTTTATAAAATAGTTAATGGCAGCATTTACATCCATATATGTACATATATCAAAACACCACACCAAGAAATATGCCAAAGCATACACAAAACATCATACCAAAACTACTTTTCCTTAACCTGAAAACAAGGAAGGATACATAGCCCGCATCTAATCTTCCATCTCCCATATAGCTTCATCAGGCCCAAATTTCTTCCATTTCACTTTAAATTTCTCTATTTCTCAATTCTAGAGCATGAGCACCTTTCTATTCAATATACATCGAGGTTCTAGATGGAATTATCCATCTGGCTCCACCTGCAATACAAACTAGTCAATCACATTATCAACATCTTTAACATACTTCTCAAGCAATGATATATGAAAAAAATTGTGGACTTTCATGATGGAAGGTATATCGATTTGATAGGATACTGGCTTGATCCTCTCAATAATCCGGAAACATCCACAAAACCGTGTTTCCATCTTGGCACATGACCCAATCCACAAGGAGATCTTCTTAGGCTTAATGCTCAAGTACATTTTTTCGCCAACCTGAAACTACTTAAACAATTTGTTCTGAGTTGCATATCCCTTCTTCCTATCATGCGTTGCTTTCAAAATATTCTTGATTACTTGAATTTCCTGTTCCATCTTTGCCAACATGTCTGGTCCAATCAATACCATGTTAATTGGATCACTCCCTTGTGCCTCAAACAGACTCATCTTCAAGGATTCTTGATACCCATTTTTGTAGGTGAACTCTACCATTAAAAGATACTATTCCCACTTCCATTGTCGATGCATCACATAAATACTCAACATGTCCTCCAATATCCTATTGACCCTCTCTGTCTATCCATATTACTATGGATTATAATTTGTGTTGAAGGCCTACTCAGTTCCCAAACCTGTAAAAAACTCCTTCCAAAACTTGGAAATGAATTTTGCATCCATTTCTGACACAATCTTCATTGGAAAACCATGCAATATGACCACATATATGATGAAAACCTATGCCACATCAATAGCTGAATATGTAGTCTTAACTGGAATGAAGTGTACAACCTTTGTCAACTTGTCCACAACAACAATGATGGAATCATGTTGTCTAGATGCCTGGGAAAACCTGTGATGAAATCCATGGAAATAACCTCCCATTTCCACATTGGAATTGCAATCAGTTGTAGTAGTCCACTTGGATTCATACACTCTACCTTAATGATTTGAAAATCCAAACATCTAGCCACAAACTCTGCCACATCCTTCTTTATATTCGACCAATAATAGAACCTCTTCACTGTAGTTAATGTATTCTGATAGCCTGGATGATCCAAATATGGTTTCGTATGAAACTCCCTCAAGATCATCTTCTTGAGCTCACTATTGTCTGGAACATATATCCTATCTCTAAATCTAAGAAAGCCATCTATTGTGAGATGGAAATCTATATCTTGTACACCTGCACCTATACTTGTACCTGTACCGCCACCTGTACCTATACCTATACCACTACATGTACTTGTATATAACAACCCTGGTGAAAATTACATGTAATAAGAGTTAATAAAGGAAAAATAATAACCAAGGTCATGGGACACGTATTCCAAGATGAATGTTGGGAAAAACATCCTAATACATGTGTTTACATGGTTTATTATGGCTATAGAAATTGGAAAAGGCAATGGCTAAGGCTTTGGAAAGGAAAAGTGGCATTTATTTATGAAAATAATGGAAATTAGGAGAAAAGGTAGGTGGAAGGTCACAAGTTGCATGTGAGGAGGGAAATGAAGGAAAATAGTGGAAAATGAAGAAAATAACTGCCTTATGAATAAAAAGGATTCTGAGGAACAGTTCATGGCTTTTTTTTCAGTGCATTTTTGGAGCTCTCATTATTCTCTCTCTCTCTTTCATACAACTCGATAATTAGAGTTGTCTTGGAGCACCCTTGGATGGTGTGGAGTACTTGGTTATTTGGAGAAAGAAGGAAAATGAAGAGCAGGAAATTGCAATAAGATATTGAGATCCGTAGCTACAACGGGATTTTATTATAGGTACCAAGTTGCATGTATGTTTTACTCACTAGGTTCGCATGCATGGTGTATGCATGTGGTTTCTTGGTCACGATATGCCATTGACATGGATGATTTCCTGGATTGAGAGTCAATTTTCCTAGCCTTACCATTTCCTGGATAGCCATGGTGTTATGGGTTTAGTTTCATTCCTTTTTTTCTAGTTGGTTATCAAGTTCCTTTAGCCGTGGGTTAAGTTATTAGTTCTTGGAAGAATTGGTTGGAAAAACACTATGGAAACCCAATGAAGAGCTGTGGGTTGAGTTACTAGTCCTGGAAGCCTTGATTGTACAAACTCTCTAGAATCCCTAGGTGGGTTGAGTTACTCATCCCGGAAGCCCTAGTTGGAAAAATGCTATGGAAGCCCTGTAACAATTGGGGTTGAGTTACTATTCCTAGAAGCCTTGGTTGGAACAAATGTTCTAGAGCCCTAGAAAAACTTCAGTTGAGACCAATCCATGATGGTTTTGATGTCTGAATATTAGGTGGAATCATTGGTTGAGGTTTGAGGTAGTTTTGCCTCTAGAAGCCCCAGTTTGGTTTTGATGGATTTGGTTTATGAGATCCCACATTCATGCTTGGAATATGGCACAGGTGTGACTGGCTGAAGAGAGATTTGGCTCAACCATGTCTATGGTTGAGTGGAACATGGAAGTCCCAGACTTGGTTGTGTTTTTCTTATGGAAATAAGAGCTCTTTTACCCTTGTATTGATTGGTAAATATGCTTGTTATTCTATGGTGTATATGGTTGTTATGTACTTGTGATTTATGTTTCTTATATGTTGGTTATGACTGAATTTTATCATGGTGATGAAGTATTCCTCTCATCATGGTTTGATTCGTAATTGAATGAACAATGTATCTATGCTTAAATAGACTATAATGTAGTTAATGTGATGTTGTAACAATTCTTCTTAATGATTCTTAGATAAGTATGATAACCCTATGCTCATATATTTTATTTAAACCTGTAGATTACATTCTTATGACATGTTTGACAAAATGTTTGTCATGGGTAGTAGGGGTCCAGTCATGTCCTTGTTTGAAAATTTTCTTTTGCACCATTGTTTCGCTATTACATTTAATTTCTGAACTTATCATTGAGTTAAGGGTAGTGCCTTAGGCTCTAGGCCTAAAAAAGTGGCTCAAATCTTGGGGACACTAGCACAGGTCTGTGGGGAAAAGTCCTTGGATGTACACATGCATATCATATGGGAGCGTCATGAGCCTCCCAGACGCACCCATGCTTATACGGTGGGAGTGTACGAGGGTTTGAAGGCCAAAAATCTCAGTCAAACCCAGGGGTTGGATGCCTGAGTTGTTGGGATGGCTCCTGGGAGCACTGTTGTTGATGTGGATGGTTTGTTTGGTATTTTTCTGTCGGTTCCACTTCCTTAAGGTTACCTAGGAGGTTGAATTAGATCATAGTAACTCTTTGTCACATTTTTACCACGGTTGGCCGGTTACTTGGGTAGATGTTGGAGGAGGGTGTTAGAGAGTTGTATCATAGCATGGTCACCCATTGGACTAGATGGATGGTGTGTATGGGTCATGCAGTCATGTTAGTTTCTCATGAGCTAATCATCCTTGGAGTCTTTATGCTTGTTGTATATACACGGTGTTGGTCATGGTTGCAGTGATTTCGCCATTTGTAGATTGATGGTGTTGTTGTGCACTATGTCGTCATGAGTGTATGATTGGTTACATGCTGTTTATACATTGCAAGTGATTACATGTATTTTCCGTGCATGTTTGGTTACATGTTGTTATATGTTGTTACATGTATGGACCGTGTATGTTTGGTTACATGTTGTTATATGTCATTACATGTATTGCTCGTGTATGTTTGGTTACATGTTGTTACATGTTGTCACATGTATTGTTCATTTATCCTTTATTATGCTTATGTGTTTTCCATGTCAATTCTTGGTTATTTTCCATGTGCATTGGTATGTGTAGTGATGTCGTCATGCATTGAAAACTGGACTCTACCGAGAATGACATTACATGTTACTAAAACTATGTTTTATATGTCTATATTCGGATATGAATATATCTTTACATGTATTACATTGATTGTTTGATCTTGAAGATGACATATCCTCCTCGAATTACACTAAGGTACATTGATTTATTGTGATTTGGTTTAGTTGACATAGTATGAATTGCAGGAAATAAATCCAAGATGAATAGCAAGATGGTAGACTATAAATATTCTCTCTATGAATTAGATGAGCAACATGGTGTTGGTCACTCTTCTGACTTGGAAGGCACACTGAGATGTTTAAAGGAATAAATAAGCAGTTGCAAGGAAGATAATGACAGGCCCATATAGGCACCAGAAAAGTGAGAAGAGGTTAGTGCAGTCATCCTTCAAATTTTGTCAGAATTGCAGAAACAAAGACCAATGCTTGGACACTCTAGATAGGAGAGGTGATAGACATGGGTATCATTCTACTTCTAGTTCTGACAAGGATCATGATTGTCATCATTATCATCCTTACAAGAGGAGTGATAGGGGATATTTGTTGAATGTGTTTAAGAAATAAAAACCACCTACATTTGATGAAGAGATGAAGAAACCAAAGGATGTAGAGGAATGGTTGCTTGGTATGAAGAATTTCTTCAGGTTGCATGATTACTTAGAAAACATGAAAGCTAGAAATAGATACATTCAACCTTAGAGGTAAATCAGATATTTGGTGGGAAGATGTGAATAATGTCAGAGATACTTATGAGGAGGAACTAACTTGGAGTGAGTTCGAGAGGCTATTATGGAAGAAGTATCTATCATAGAAATACTATGATGATAGGGAAAAAGAGTTTTACACTACAAGGAAAAGACCCTCTAGAGGAGCTTATAAAGGAGGTATTTAGTGTTATAAAATTGGATAAAATTGTCAAAAAACTATTTTCGACAACATCCATTTTTGGTAACGGAGGTTTTGGTGGAGCTTTTAACGGAATTTCAACACAACAAAAAAAACTGGGCAGCCGAACGTTGTTACGGATGTTTTTTTTCATCAGTGCGCTACTAAGGTGTCGATGCATCGGTGCGTATCATCTAGACCATCAACCCGGGGCAGTTGAAGGTGCATGCACAGGGTTGTAAAGGTATAAAACCACACCAGGCGCACTATAGGTGATACAATGCATGGGGCTGTTCTAATTGGTATTGGGATTTGTGCGGTGCCCATAGGTCGTATCAACGCACCAGTACATAGTCTTATAGAAACGCACTGGTGCGCAGTATCAGACAAACACACTGATTGTTGTAATTCATATTGGTATTTTTGTGGTGGCCATAGGTCGTACAAACGCACCAGTGTGTAGTCTCACATAAATGCACTGGCGGGGAGTATCACATAGCCGCACCGAGATTTATAATTGGTATTTGTATTTGTGTAGTTCCCATAGGTCGTATAAATGCACCGGTGCACTCTATCATACAAATGCACAGGTGTATAGTAACTGAAACGCACCGGTGTTTATTTTGTATTTGTTAGAAACATCGACCTGTGACAATGCAATTATTGTGATTTTTAAAAATTCATTATTCATCAAAAGTCGACACATCTTATAACAGTATTCATATTAATTAAATTTTTATTAATGCATTTGAATGTGATGTTTGGATTAATTTTTTATATCATATCATAATTATTGTGATTTTTTAAAATTCATTATTCATCAAAAGACGACACATATCTTACAACAGTATTCATATCAATTAAATTTTTATTAGTGCATTTGAATGTGATGTTTGGATTAATTTGTTATATCATATCATTAGATTTTACATCTCTTCATTATAATATTTAATCATCCAGAAATTTAATCAATGGTATTACATTTCACAGTGACAATGGAGAACGCAGTAGAATAAATTAAAACACACACACACACATATGAGTATAAGGCAGTATTTTTCGTACAAAATGGGACAATTATTGGTATCCCTTTGTCTTTAAATTGGGACACTATGTCCATTACATAAAAAATATGTCTGATTTCATAGACAAATATTTCAAAAAATACAACCCCTTGCTTTGATATCCAAACATAATAATCATCATTCTTCGCTTGAACTGTTGTCACTGCTCGAGCTAATTCCATGACTTGGGTTATTTTCAGGAATTTTTTGTTCATGGTATTGATTGTTTTCTTATTCTTCTCCTTCCATCTACAAATATAAAAATAAACTATAATGAGTGTATATACATTGGCAAGAATAATGAAAATTTCAATATTAAATAATATACATCAATGTAAATCGAAAAGAAATGGCGTACCATAGCAACAACTGACTAATGAACTATACACATTCTTTTAAAACCATGTACTATGCCATATTTCAAGATTTCATCTGCTGGCGCAGTTCCATACTTTGTCTCCTACAAGTTTTATACCCCATAACAAATCACATATTTAATATAAAAGATTTTTTTGTTCTATTAATTATAGACGGAGCTAAGTAAAACAAGATCGATAGATGCTTACAAATTCTATAATTAATTTCTGATACGCCAACATATACTCACAACCCATATTTAACCCCATGTCAATCAATTGGTTTGATGGTTATTCTTTGTATGTTAGCAGTTGTTTGAAGACATTCAATGATGATTTTTGTAAAACAACTTAAAATATACAAAAATGAAATCTAGTTAAGTTGTTATAAGGAAGTAACAATTACTTACAAAATTAGATATCAACCCTTTTCTTCCTTGTCGTCCTATTTTATGTGTTGAATGGGTTCCATTTTCTTTTCTTTTCTGCAAGAAAATACTTGAAAATTAATATTTAATGCTAAATTGTTTATTTATTGTACCTAATGATTGAAAAATTCAATGATTACATATTACATTTGAATCATGTTGTTGTTGAGATGGCTCCTCCTGCGATGCAATTTTGTCCATTTCTTTGACCATCTCCTTGTATACCTTTTTGGAAATTTCTACTGGCATATTTCTGATATCGGCTGGTTCATCTTTTGAGATTTTAATAATCTTCCTGAAAATGTAACATGACAATAAACTATTTAATTTTTATATTGATATATGAAAAGTAAATATAAAAAAATTGATATTTATAAATAATTCTAGAAAAACATTTAAAGGAATATTACTTTTTCATTCCTTATTTTTTGTTGTAAGTTTTTTCTATTAAAAGTCTAACATGTCTCATTGACCAATTATCTGGAAACTCTTGTTGTAGTTTAGATAAAATTTGGTTCTTGGAACCATTGGATTGATTTTTGTATTGTAAGTGGAAATAACATCTAATATACATTCGTTCCACTAGATCCCTCAAACTTTTGTAAAAGATTTTCTCCCTTTCATTAACCTCCAGCACCACTCCAGATGAGATAAGGAGCTATTTATTTTCATTTGCATGTTCTATTTTTTTTCTTTACATAGAACAAAATTCCTTTTCTGAGTCGTTGGTCCCTTAGAACATTAAACATATGTGAATTAATAGATTGTTTGAAACATGTTATCTAATAATTCTAAGTATATTATTAATGAACATTAAAAAAAGAAACTCATATTGGATCGATGGCATTTTTTCATTCACTTGATTCATCCTTTTGCAATTTTTCCATCAAGATTTTATGCTCTTCTGGTCCTAGATCAGAAATAATCTTATTGAACTTCGTCATTTTGCGGCTCTGCATGATACACATTAAACAATACATATTAGTTAAACTTACATATAGTTAAAACATAATACTTTTTGTAAATAATTTACAAAGAACTTGCCTTTTTTTCTTTTCTTGATGTGTTATCAGTATTTTTGTTACTTGATCTCTTTTTAGCCATTTCTTTATCAATGTGAAACCTATACCATATCATTCATTAATATATTTTATAAATAGATTATCAAATTTTTAGGTAAAATTTTTTTATCAAGGAACCAATGCACTTTTGAATGATGTATGCATCGACGTTGGTGTGTCATGTTTTTATAAACACACCGCCCAAATAGTATAAAACACCATATGGTGCTCTATGTCAACAAGGAGCACCGATGCATTACATGTTAACCACCACACTACTAAACATAGAAAAAATAATAAAAATCATCTAGTGTTAGTTTTTGTAGCATATGGTATAGTGGAGGGGGTGGTGTGGCCTATTCTTATAAACGTCCCATGCATCAAGGGACCACCGTATAGTGCTCTTCATCAACTAGGAGACCTGGTGTGTTATATGTTACATGTTGCACCGATAAACTCAATTTTTTTTTTTTTTTGGCAAACAGTATGTGAGCAGTGCGCTATAATGAAATACCGCACTGGTGCCCTATTTTACATATGGCACACGGATTAAAAAAATTGGTTTTTAATTTTTTTATCAAACAATACATGCATGGTGCACTGGGATAAGCCATAGCACCAGTGGCCTACGTTACGCAAGGTGCACCGATTAAAAAAAATTTTTTTTTTGAAAATTCACACAAGGGACGACATGGATTGGGATCTGACTATGCAAGTCATCCCGTGGGTTAGATGTCATAGGCCTATATATATATATATATATATATATATATATATATATATATATATATCAATACACACCCTATAAATCTAATATGAAAATCCCTAATTCTGAAATCACAGAAACAAGAATAAGCAAGGGAAGAAACAAAAAGAATGAAGGGTTTATGGTAAAAATGGATTTTTTTTTGTTTTTTGTTTCTGAAAATGAACAAAAAATTAAAATTTCTTACTTACTGCGTAAAAAATACTGCAAAAAATGTAAAAAAAACAATAAAATTTAATCACGAGATTGTTTAAAATTCTATGCTACAGGGTTTGAATCACCAGAGGTTTGGAATTTTGATAGTCTGGATAGTTATGTTCGAAAGTATTTCACTTCTCCATAGTGCTCTCGTGCTCTCTTGCTCCAAGTATGTCTCATGCAAATCTCTGGCTGAATTTTTTTGCAAAAATAGTGAAATAATGAAAAGTGTTTAGTATTTAAAGAATTGTTTTATGAAATTATATTTTCGAAAATATTTTGCTACCCATTTTTCAATTTACCATTTTTTTTTCACTTAAAAAAAATAGAGTTGCATTTTTTTTTTATTTGCGGATTTTCGTCACCGGTACTTCAATCAATAACACTGCACCGGTGCGTCAACTAATAACATGACACTGGTGTGCAGTAACTAAAATAGCACCAGTGCGGTTATCTGTACATAAGCACCGATAACAATAAGTCCATTTTTAAGGCACCAAAATTACTTTTAGGTGTGTGCACTAAAATTTATTGTTGATTTTTCTCAAATGCAGGGAGAAAATATCATAATTATATCAAATGGAAAATTCATCAAAATCTGGCTCATTCCATAATATTTCTCAAAGTCCATCACGAAGCTCTCCCTATCCATCTCGAGACATAATATTTAATTCATATTTTATTTATATTTTCATTATATAATTGAATTTATGTTTTTATCAATGTAAATTAGCTTAATAAAATCTATAATGTATACAAATTGGTAGGTTCATGCAAATTCAGAATCTATTTCAGATGCACAAAATAATGAAACAGCTCCAAAATGTTGGAAGCTCTTAATAGGAGCAACATACCGCAAGGCGCATTTGGTAGATGAAAATGGACAACCGCTTCACCCTTCCAATTGTAACAATATTTCATCTTCTAGCCACAATCCCGGGACAATGATGGTAATAATAAGTGTTTGGTATATTAATGTAATTATTTCAACGTCAAAAAAATTAATCATGCATTGTCAACATTCTTAGTAATTGATATCATATATTTTGTACTAATAATGTTCAAATATATTTTTTGAAATTATTAGTATTCTAGTGATGATGAGTGACCTACCTACCGTCTTTCGTTTCACCCCACGACAATGTCAAATTGAGAGAAGACTGAATTAAGAGAAAAAATCAGAGGGGAACGATACCAAGAATGGTTGAATCAACCCCCGATTCAATTCCCGCTATGTCTAGATTCACCAATTAGGAATGAATACAACAATAGTAGTTCTTCACAAGATGGAAATGGAGGGAATCAAATAGATGTTTTTATAGATGGTTACTTAAGGGATATGATTGCCATGGAGACAATGTTGTTAGATGCATTCCAAAACGATGATCAGCTAGGGGATGCTTCTCATACCGCTAACACCTTTTTAGAAAGCCTTAAATTTGTTTCCACCACCCCTCTCTTTGGACTTGGCGGTCAGTCAAAGTCTACCCAATTGGGGAAAACGATGTTACTGTACAACTTGAAAGCAAATTTTGGCTTGTCGAATGCATGTTTCTCGAAAATTTTGAGGTAAGTTAGCATAAAGTCCTCCCTTATATAAATTTGAGAAATATAATCACATAATGAACATTACAAATGGTCAATTTTATGAACGTTAATAATTATATCAGCATTAATGTACATTTAATATTTTCCATGATCGCCAAATACAGGTTATTCAAATATAAGGTTCTTCCGAGTGATAATGTCTTGCCTGATAGTTGCGAAGAGGCAAAGAAATTTTTGAAAATGTTGGGTGTTGAGTACATATCATATCATGCATGTCCAAATGATTGTATTCTATATAGAGGAGAATATGTAGACAAAGAGATATGTTCGAAATGTGGGCATGATAGGTATGATAAATAAAAAAAATAAGGGTAAATCACGTGGTCCTCCTTTTTAGATATTGAGGCATATGCCTATAATCCCAAGGATTTAAAGGCTCTTTCATTGCAAATAATTCACTATGTCACAGGGATGGCATGCCTCATGTTACACCATTTTTTGGTCATCTAACCTACTATCATTAGATGGACCCAAGTACACCATGTAAGACCAAATTTACCCTAAGTAAAATTGCTTTCACTATGTAAAATAACTTAATAAGACACATTTATTAGGTTGTTTATGGTCTAAACAGGAAACCCCAAAAGGAAATATTAAACAAACCTATATTTGTTTGATTTTCCTCAAGGAATAATTAATTAAACAATAATTTAATTATTATTCCTGGTCATGTTTAACCCAAAACAAAGAAATTAATTAGATAAATCTTTATTTGACTTATTATTTTCTAGGAATAATTATTTAAATCTTATTTAAATAATATTCCTTGTTAAATATGACTAAATCACCTATAAATAATTAAATAAATCATTATTTATTTGATTATCTTTCAACCACAGAAAGTAGGGTCCCTATATTACTAGTATAGTCCCTTATTATTATTAGTGTAACCCCCTTATTGTTATTATTGTACCCTTGTAACCCCCATTTTGTTATTATTGTGCCCTTAAATTATTATTGTTAGGTCGGCTAGGATTACATTGTGGCCTACTAGGATTACATTATGGCCCCATGGACTCCTATATATAGAAAGGAGGTTTTGTAAATTGTATCATCCAAGAATTGTGCATTTATGTAATGTATTGGAGGTTTCCCCCTCGAAGTGGCTTATTTCTAAGGCGTTTATATCTCTTTTATTCTATTTTTGAAGCTGGTTACACAACATTTGGTATCAGAGGTTTGGATTCTAGGGTTTCGCTGCTCCAAACAGGTCATCGTGGCATTTTCTCTATAACCTTTTTACTACGAAGCTTCAGAAGCTGAAATTTTTAGGGTGCGAAGCTGAAATCTTGAGGAAGTTTTTCAAAAAATTTCAGATCTTGGTTCACAATATTTTCGGAGATATGATCTGTGGAAGTTAGGTCTTTTTTCAGGCTCCTAAACAGGTCATCGTGGCATTTTCGCTATAAAACAATTTCTACGAAGGTTCAGAATCTGAAATTCATATGGTACGAAGCTGAAATCCTGAGGAAATTCGTCAAAAACTTTTAGAGCTTGGTTCACAACATTTTTGGAGATATGATCTGTGGAAGGTAGTGCTTTTTCAGGCTTCTGAATTTCATCTCAAAGAGGTGATCGTGGGAAACGTTCAATAACTCTCTCTCTGGGCATTGGATTGGAGTGCCATGAAAAGTGGTTGCAAGTACATGGACTACAGTTTCTTGGCTATCAATTTTAGAGACGAAGGACGAAACAGTGACACGTGGCAAGTCGTACAAGTTCGCTCTAATGAACCAGTCCAAAATTGGGTCATTGTGGGAGATTGGAAATAACTTTGTCTTGAAGAATCCAAATCATATCATACCTATGGCATTTGAAAGATAGTTCAGAAGGCTACTATAGTAGTGAATTTAAGCTATTGAAGATTCTCAATTACAGAGATAATTCAATTTCAATATAGAGCTCCTAAAAAGAAAGTAAAAGGTGTGTATTTTTTCCGAATTTCATAAGTCTTGTTTGAAGAATCAAGTTGAATTGATTCCAAGGGAATATTGTAGAATAGATATCAGTATTGGATTCTAAAATGGCCCCTAAAAATAATTCAACTCCCATTAAGCCTTTAGAAGGCTCTACTGTGACTCATGAAGACGAAGAATGGCAACATGATGTATCAAAATTACAAGAGCAAGTGCAACAAATTTCGCTCTCGCAAAGAACAACAAAAAATGAAATGGAAGTTTTGAAGAAAGGCATGGAAACTAAGATGGATGGTTTGAAGAAAGGCGTGGAAGCTAAGATGAATGGTTTGGAAGCGAAGATGGATGGCATGGAAGTGGGCATGGAAGTTAAGATTGATGACATGGAAGCTAAGATCGATGAAAACATGGAAGACAACATGGAAAACATGAAGAATGATCTAAAAGAATACATGGAAGGCTTGATGACAAGCTTAAAACAAGAAACAATTCCTAATGGCGGAAATATAGTAGAAGAACCTCATGATGAGAACAAAATAAATGTTAATCGTGATTTCATAACCTCTAATGTTCGCGGGAAGAACCACCATATTCCAAAAATGGATATGAGGAAGTTTGATGGAAAGGATCCTGTAACATGGATACTACAGATGGAGCAATATTTTGATCTTCATAACGTGCAAAACACACAAAAGGTACGCATTGCAACTTTACATTTAGAACAAAATACATTTGTATGGTATCGATGGCTTTGCTCCCGTAAAAAAATTGTCACTTGGTCAATTTTTACGGAGGAAATGATAGCACATTATGAGGATACAAAGAGAAACACCTTCTTTACCCAATTGATAAATCTCAAACAAAAGGGTTTAGTGGGGCAGCACATTGAGGACTTCCAAAAATTGAATATAAGGGTAACTGATATTCCAGAGGGACACAGGATTGATCTCTTCCTAGGCACTTTAAAGGATAACATCCAACATGAAGTTCTCGTTTTGGAACCTGATTCATTGGAGAAGGCATTCAGGTTGGCAAGAAAAGTTGAATGTAAAATTATGGCGACAAGGAAGCCTACCACTCAATTCTATAAAGAAGGAAGTGTTGCTACGCCTAGATTTCCACAACCTACAAGGTTGACACCACAACAATTGGAAGAAAAAAGAGCAAAAAGGGCTTTGCTACAGTTGTGATAGCAAATACACTAAAGGTCATAAGTGTGCTGAGAAGAAATTATTTTACATAGATTGTGAAGAGGAAGAAGAAAATGAACAAGAAGAGGATATACACCAGGAACCAACCCTAGAAGAGGAAGAAATGAATCTGACCATATCGTGTAATGCACTGGCAGGAATTACCACTTCTCAAACTCTCAAGATAGAAGGACAAATCAAGAATAAAAAGGTAATAGTGTTGATTGATTCAGGTAGCACCCATAATTTTATTCATTGTAAGGTAGCAAAGGAATTAAATTGTTTCCTATACCCAGCACCAGAATGTCAAGTGATGGTTGCAAATGGAGGAACTATAAATTGCTCTGGAAAATGCCATAATATCAAGCTAACCATGGGGGAATATGTATTGATTAGTCCAATGCTTTCCATTTCTATGGGAGGTGTTGATGTTGTACTAGGAGTACAATGGTTACAATCTTTGGGGACGGTAGCTTTTAATTTTCAAGAACTTTTCTTGAAATTTTTTTCAGAAGGAAAGGAAGTCGAATTACGGGGTATCGCAGGGAAGCCAGGAAGGATAATAAGCTCTAATGTCAAGACAAAGCTTCTAAAGAAAGAACAGCGAGGCGTAATTGCACAATTATGCTCACTAGAAGTTCCAACATCAAAATCATCTATTTCTGCAGATCTCCAACAAGTCTTGGACAATCATTCCAAGGTGTTTGAAACTCCCAAAGGACTCCCACCTATTTGTGATCATGATCATGCTATTCATTCGATTCCAGGAAGTGTTCCTCCAAACATCAGGCCTTATAGATATCCTTACTTCCAAAAGAGCGAAATTGAACGTATGATTGCAGAAATGTTAGAGGCGGGTAAAATTCAACCTAGTCAAAGTTCTTTCTCTGCTCCTGTAGTTTTGGTACACAAGAAGGATGGATCATGGCGAATGTGTCCGGATTATAGGGAGCTCAATAAGCTCACCATTAAAGATAAATTTCCCATTCCTGTGATCGATGAATTATTGGATGAATTACATGGAGCAATTTATTTTACCAAGTTGGATCTTCGTTCAGGATATCATCAAATTAGAATGAAGACTGAAGATATTCCAAAAATAGCATTTCGAACTCATGAGGGTCATTATGAATTTCTGGTCATGCCTTTTGGTCTTACCAATGCACCTTCTACATTTCAAGGGTTGATGAATTCTATTTTCAAACCCTTCCTTAGAAAATTTGTGCTAGTATTTTTTGATGATATACTAATCTACAGTAGGTCTTGGAAGGATAATGTTGAACATGTTGACAGGGTGCTCAAACTATTGCAGGAGAAACAATTATATGCAAAAAAATCCAAATGTTTATTTGGAATACAAGAGGTGGAATATTTGGGTCATATTGTATCTCACGAGGGTGTTAAAGTAGACCCTAACAAAATTAAAGCCATTAAGGAATGGAAAGTCCCCACAACCATAAAGAAGTTGCTAGAATTTCTCGGGTTAACAGGGTATTATTGCAAGTTTGTTAATAATTATGGGAGAATAGCAGCACCTCTAACAACATTATTGAAGAAAGATGCATTTTCATGGACTCCTGAAGCAACTAAGGCCTTTGAACGTCTTAAGGAGGAAATGTGCCATGCACCGGTCTTAGCTATGCCAGACTTCACAAAAACCTTTATTGTGGAATGTGATGCCTCAGGAAATGGAATTGGTTCAGTTTTAATGCAGGAAGGAAGACCATTGCTTTTGAAAGTCATCCAATCAAAGGAAATTATTTACAGAAACCTATTTATGAGAAGGAAATGGTAGCAATACTGCATGCACTAAATAAATGGCGAACTTACCTAATGGGAAGACACTTCAAGGTAAAAACTGATCATGATAGTCTTAAACACTTTTTGGAACAAAGACTATCATCAGAAGAGCAGCAAAAATGGGTCACAAAGATGTTGGGTTATGACTTTGAAATAATCTAAAAAAAAGGAAAGCTTAATGTTGTTGCAGATGCACTCTCAAGAAAGAATGAAGAGGTGGAAGCATTGCTTTGTGCCATTTCTATTATCCAACCAGATTGGATAACTAAAGCAAGAGATGAATGGAAGAAGGACAAAGATGTATGGACATTCATTCAAAAGTTGCAGCAAGATCCTAGTACATCTGATACATTTAGTTGGAAAAATGATTCCTTATGGTACAAAGATCGCTTATATCTTTGTAAGAATTCCCAACTAAAACAAAAGATTCTTCTCGAATTGCACACTTCTCCTTTAGGAGGACACTCAAGATTTTTAAAAACTTACCACAGGGTGAAGAAAGAATTTTTTTGGGATGGCCTTAAATCTGATATTCAAAATTTTGTGGCGTAATGTTTGGTTTTCCAGCAGAATAAAGTGGAAACAATTAAGACCCCGGGACTTCTACAACCTTTATCCATTCCAAGTCAACGTTGGGAGGAGATTTCAATGGATTTTATCACAGGTTTACCTAAGTCTGAAGGAAAGAGTGTCATCATGATGGTAGTTGATAGACTTACCAAGTATGCACACTTTTGTGCATTATCTCATCCATTTAAAGCAAGTACAGTTGCTACTACATTTATGGACAGAATTCAAAGCTACATGGAAGCCCAAGGGTTATTGTGAGCGACAGAGATCCCATTTTTACTGGAAATTTTTGGACGGAGTTATTTTCTTGTTTGGGTACTCAATTAGCTCATAGCTCATCTTATCATCCTCAATATGATGGTCAAAATGAGATAGTAAATAAATGTTTGGAAGGATATCTTCGTTGTTTTGTATCTGATAAACAAACACAATGGGTCAAGTGGTTACCTCTCGCTGAATGGTGGTATAACACTTCCTTCCATACTGCAGCAAAAATGACCCCATTTATGGCACTTTATGGATATCATCCACCATCGATCACATCATCTTTAAGGGAAAATTCGAAGGTTCAAGCAGTGGAAGATCACGTCGAGCATCAGCAAGAAGGTCTCCAACTCTTAAAGGATAACCTGAATTTGGCACAAAATCGAATGAAACAACAGGCAGATCAACATCGCAGCGAGAGAAGTTTTGATATAGGAGATTGGGTATTTTTACGGCTACAACCATATAAACAAATGTCCCTCAAGGAAGCTAAGAAGGATAATAAATTATCGCCAAAGTACTATGGTCCTTACAAGGTGTTGCAAAAGATTGGTACTATGGCATACAAATTGGAGCTTCCTGCTTCTTCGTGAGTACATCCAGTTTTCCATGTTTCATGCTTAGAGAAGGTTATAGGTGAAAATCTTCCAGTTCAAACAGTATTGCCAGAACTTGATGGGGAAGGGAAAATCATATTGGAACCTGAAGCAGTCATGGAAAAAAGAACTCGACAACTACGGAATCGATCAATTTCAGAGTATCTCATCAAGTGGAAGAACTTACCCAGTGAAGATTCTACATGGGAGGATGAGAATTTTATACAGAAGCACCCAGAGCTACTCAAGCGTTGAGGACAACACTTTTTTGAAGGAGAGGGGCATGTTAGGTCCCTATATTACTAGTATAGTCCCTTATTGTTGTTAGTGTAACCCCCGTATTGTTATTATTGTACCCCTGTAACCCCCATTTTGTTATTATTGTGCCCTTAAATTATTATTGTTAGGTCGGCTAGGATTACATTGTGGCCCACTAGGATTACATTATGGCCCCATGGACTCCTATATATAGAAAGGAGGTTTTCTAAATTGTATCATCCAAGAATCATTCATTATGTAATGTATTGGAGGTTTCCCCTTCGAATTGGCTGATTTATGATGAGTTGATCTCTCTTTTCTTCTATTTTTGTAGTTACACAACCACTTCCTTAAAATGATAAATAAATCATTTATTTATTTATTATTTACAAATAAAGGGATTTGACCCAAGCCAAATACTTTTTCCCTCCAACAAATATAATAAAATATTCCATAAAATATGGATCTAGATTTGGTTAATTTTATTTTAATCATGCACCAAGATCTAGAATGACCCAATATTTTGTTATAAATAGGAGGGTTTTCTCCTACCATTCTTCATCTTTTGTTGCCTATTAGATCACTCTGGATCTACACTCTTGGTCTGAATTTGAGCCATTATCATTGTCAAATTTTCCATTATTTGTTGTGTGAGCTCCCTTTGAGTTCTATATTTGTCTGGGTTTTCTACACCAACAAAAGAGAGAAATACTAGATCTAAAGTGCTGAGGACTTCCAAGAACCCATCCCATTGAGGAGAATTGGAAACACCTTCTTGCTTTCCTCCCAGGTGCCCTTAATACAAAAAATTATTTCAAAAATATTGTTCTTGTCTTGTCTATTGGATATATGGAGCAAAACCTTCTTTTTACTCCTTAATGTCTTTTTATGCATAGATCTGGTTTTTGCAGCACCTATCTTGATCAACTAACTGCAGATCTGAAGATATTGGCAGCCATATTTGATGTTAGGGCTATAAGTTATGCGTAGCTAAAGTGGTATTTTTTCGTACACTTCGATAAAAGATTCATACTAACAACTAGAGACTCCACACGGGTTTTCAATTACCACCGCTGTCGTTTTTCATATTCCTACATATCCAACTACTTCAGACCCTAGGGTTTCTTTTCAGCTTTTTGTTTTTCCTATTTTTATGTTTTTTTTCACCTATAAAACCCTAAAACATTAAAATTTCTAACTTCCGCGTGTTTCTGACCTATTGCTATGTGACACGCATGATCACGCAACCGAGACGGCAACTTTTCTGAATTCCAGCGCCGGACACTCCGGGAGTTTCTTCGTGTCGCACTTTTTCCTTTATTATTCGCGGGACTCGTACGAAAACAAGTCGAATCTGACCGCCATTTTTCTGCTATTTTTCTGCAATTTTTCCGGGTTTTTCTGAAGCTTCTGTCAGGGTTTTCCAGCCTCTGTCTTAGCCCGTTTCGACCTGTTTCTGATCTTTTTTTCTCATCTAAGAGGGAACATAGCCCCCTCGGGCTTCAGTACCCTCCACTTTTGGTGGAAGAGTTTTTTATCTATTTCAGGTGTCTGTTTTTTCAAAGTTTCAGCCGCCCCTTGTTCAGATTTGATACCTCCTTTTCAGATTCCTTTTAATCAGCTCCTCTCCCTCTCAAATCACCTCCTGAAGTTTTGTTTGGATCTACCTTTAGGGCCTCCTCCTTGTCCCTTCTGATTTTTGTTGATTTCCTCCTTTTTTACAGCCACCTTGCCTCTGCCTCTTGGTTGTGTTTTGCACCTCTTTTCAGCAGATTTCTCCTTTAGATCCCAGTCCCTCCCGACCTTATATCTATTGGCCTCTTTTTAGTGTGTTTTGACTATTTTTTTTCCTTCTGTTAGACTAGTTTTGAGAGACCTGCCTTTTTGGGTTAGAACGATGCATTGTTAGCTGTTAATTTTCTGTTATTTCAACATTATATACTCTTCTCTGCAGATTTATTTTAAGTTATGCAGCACACTTTTTATTTTGCTCTCAAAACGTCTGGGTTTAAAAATTAAAATTAACGCACACCACACACTCACCCTAAGCGAAGAAGAGCCTGGTTAACACCGCCAGGCAAAGACTTTAAAACATTGTAAAATCAATTGACACTGCACCTTTTTGCCCTTGTTTCGACATTGTAATCACTTGATTCTGCACCTCCCTGCCTTTGTTGGTCGTTCTTCTTCCCCTTGTGTCGTGTTTGTGTTGTCACCATTGCGCCCCCAAGGCGCACATCCCGGAGACTTCTTGGCCTTCACCCTCAGTTTCCGGTCAGTCGACCTACTCCTTCCCGCCGTCGTCAAGTTAGTCCCCTTCCGAGTCCGCACTCCGACTCCTCTTCTGATTCATTGGGTTCTCCTTTTACTTTTGGTTCTCCCCCTGTCACCTTCACTATTTCTAGTCCAGGGCCTAATGCTAGCGATAATCCCGGCCCTAATGTCAGGACTACTACTAGCAGAACCGCCACAGGAACTACCTCAGCTGTACCTTTGCTCCATTACATGGCGGGCCTCAACCTCCCTGATCTCAATCAGTTGATCAATGACCCTATCCGCCACGATGTTGGTTGGCATGCTATGCTAACCAAGCTCCCCTCTGACATCCCTAAGTTCGAAGGCCTTGCTGGAGAAGATCCAACCAACCATGTCAGATCTTTCCACATGTGGTGTTCCTCCAATTCCATTACCGATGATTCCATCCGTCTTCGGTTGTTCCAACGCACGCTTACGGACGAAGCTTCTAAATGGTATGTCACCTCTTCCCATACCACCTTTGCGACCATTGCCCAAGCCTTTTTATCTTATTTCCAACTCCCTCTCCGATACGACACTGGTACAGAGCTTTTGACGTCTTTCCGTCAATCCTCTTCGACCCGCCTTTCCACTCATGTCCAGGAATGGCGGAGAAGACGGAGCCTATGTCGAGCTCCCACCTTCAAAGATCAGGTTTATATGGACTGGTTCCTTCACACTCTCCTACCTCCCATTGGCAAAGATGTCGCCTCCCATTTCCCTCAAACCGAAGAAGCCGCCCTCCAAATAGCCTTGAAATGTGACCTAATCTACGCTCAGTCTGGTTATGTTTATATCGTCCTTCCTAACCTCCCCAGGCCCGGTGGCACTAACGCCCCGGGGGCATCTCACTCCACCGACGATATCGTTGGAGCCCTTTCTCATATGTATGCTCAACCTCCTATGGGCTACGGTCTCCCTCCGGGAGGGGCCAGCACCTCTAGCACTTTTCCCCCTCCAGGTAGCATGTATCCAGGATACGTCCTGCCTCATCCTTTTGCCCAACCTCCTGCTTACCTCAATGTTGCCCAACCTAACCATTATCCTTATCCGCAGCCTAGTTCTCCAGCTCCTCCAGCATTTTCACTTCCACCTCCCTTGCCTTCTCAACCCCAGCAACAGCACCTACAGCCCCCTCCAGGGCAAGTATTTTCACAGCAGGGCGCGACTAATCCCCCTTCC
This sequence comes from Pinus albicaulis, assembly GCA_034641835.2. Classification (NCBI taxonomy): domain Eukaryota; kingdom Viridiplantae; phylum Streptophyta; class Pinopsida; order Pinales; family Pinaceae; genus Pinus; species Pinus albicaulis. The sequence continues at coordinate 41,276,978 of CM076574.1, forward strand.
TCTCAAACAAGGCGAAAAGGCAATCCAAATCAAAATCAATCTGCCCCTGGTACTCATGGACCCAATCCTCAAGGTCTTGACCCGAACACTGCTAACCAGCAACAGGGCACTCAGCCCAAGTCGGACAGGCCTATTCGCATAAATAAGCCTTATTCATGTTGCGGTGTTTACGGTCATTACACTCACGATTGTCCCCTTCTACCATAAATATGGCAGATGTGGGAGTCTCAAGCCACATTGCGCGGACAACATGCCTCCCCTCATGCTCCCCCTAATGTGGCCACTACTCAACCGGCTGTGTTTACCGATCCTTTCCCCCAGTAAGGATTCGTGGCTGCCCAACCACCTGACGGACAAGTCGCCACTCAACCTTCCCCTTCTGGTTCCATCGATTACCAGATCCTCATGATGAACTCTGATCCATCTCCAACCGTCGACCTTCATCTTCAAACTCGGTCTCGCCAGTACCCCAAGCCTCCCGCTCAGTCTGCCTCCGAGTCCCCTTCTTCAGGTTCTACAGAGCCTCTTTCGACATCCAATGGTCCCTTACATATCCCTCAACCCAAAGTTGAGGTTCATACCAAGATTCCTAAGGGACCATTATGCCGAAATGCTGCTCCCAAGAGCTCGCCATACGCAGATAGTATAGTAGATACTTCTGGCGTTGGCTTCCCGCTTCTCATTTTATTGAACTCTCCTACTGTGTCTTCAAAAGGAAGGTTCTACTGTCCGCTATGTCTGAGATCCGCCATAGACCAAATGATTGTTTTTGACACCCATCAATCAGAACATCCTCCTCTTCCTACTTTCGTAGCCTTCCAAATCCCAGTCAAAATCCGAAACGCTAACGTTTCTCGATGTATAATTGATGAGGGGGCATCCACCTGTGTGATGTCCGCTTCGGTTTGGAAGCAACTCAGATCTCCTGATTTGGCCCCTTCCACGATCACCCTTCGAGCGTGGGATGGCCATGCCTCCCAGCCTATTGGCCTCTTCCGTAATTGTCCTATCACTCTTGCGGGCAAGACTGTTTGTGTTGACGTCGAAGTCATCGACACCCCTCTAGATTAAAACTTTCTCTTGGGGCGAAGCTACACCTATGCCATGTCTACTGTCTCATCCGCAGTTTTTCGCAAGATGTCTTTTCCTCACAATGGAAAGATAGTCACCATCGACCAGTTGACATATCATGAGCCAAAGTCTCAGACCTCCCCTGAGACGGCCATCTCTTCTGTAGCCAATAAACAAACCATCGATTCCTTGACCAGTGTCTCTCCCAGCATCTACAAAGACTCCTCTTTTCTTGGAAATTTCCCTGGTCTCCCTCCTCCTCATGTCTCTGATCCCAACTTATCGAATGTTTGCATGATGCAATTGTCTCGGGCTGCCCTCAAGTGGCCCGCTTCGGCTAGTCAGCAACCTCAGACTCAACCTCGCCCATTGCAACCCACTCCTAGCCATTCATCTCAGCCAGTCAGACCTCCTCCTTCTAGCCCCTCTCCTACATCTGGTATCCACGAGCCCCTCTATACTCCTGGATCAGTTCCTCCAAGCCTTAGCCACCTCGGAGCCATTCCGCCCAGCCAGTACCCCTTCGGTCAGTTACCGTTATTCCTTCCACCTCCTGGAGTGTACTTGGTTCCTGTTATGGCTACCCTCTCTCTCCCCAACCTAACCCTGGGTCTCCCCGTCTGGTACATTGACCCTCGAGCCACTACCCCACCTGGTCACCCCAAACCCTACCTTTCTTTGACTCCGGTTCAACCGATCCCCGTCCCTTCTCCCGCTACCACGGGGCCTCACACACCTCAGCCCGCACCATCTCCGGTTGTGACGGTGTTAGGAAAAGGGGGAAAAGCTCACATAAAAACCAATCAGGACCAAGCCGCCCCGACGAACCCTACCCCTCCCCGACCACCAAAGCGCGCTATCCAGTGCGCTTTGTGTGATATTGTCGATCACGCCACCCATACATGTCCTGAATTTCCGTATCTCAATACCATGGTCAACGAGACGTTTCCAGAATCTGATATCCCTGAATTCTACGTCACTATCCCAAATTCTATCCCGAAACTCAAAACCTTGCGCACAAATCACCCTTGTGCTTTGTGCGATTTCCATGGCCATTACACCCACCTCTGTCCCCACCTTGATGAGTATTGTTCCTCCTTAGACACGTACCGCCAATTCAAGGCTACGCATGACAAGATACCTTCTCACTTTTTTGCGAGTTCTACTTCGGTAGGACCAGAGGATCTTCCTACTCCCATTCACATTCCTCCTCCCGCTGTCGAATCGACAGAGCCTTTGACCACCATTTTTTACCTATCGTCATCCTTGAGAGATGATTCGCCTAACCTCCTACCTGCGGACACTCTCGGCTCCACCTCAGTAGACCTTGGATCTGCTGACGTTGCTCATGTGAGCCCTTCTCCACAAGATGACCAGTCAGGCATTACTCCATCATTTGGTGATCCTCATTCCTCCAGTCTTCCCATCTTCCAGTCCGATGAAGACATCATGGAAGCCATGACCAACCCTGACTTTCCGTGGGATGATATGCACCATCGCGCATACTTCCTCCCACAGCCATCCCATGACCAATATGCTGTGGAAACTAAAGACTTCATTCCCAATGTAGTCGATTGGTTCAAAAATCCCATCCCTGCACCTGATGCTTTCGAAGAAGGAAACATGGCCAATATCTCTCCTACCATTAAAATTGACATTTCGGTCAAACCGGGAATTGAAGAATATATCATCTTGGGCGCCCAATGCACCCCGGAAGAAATTGAGGCTTACACTAAGCTTTTCAAAGAATTCTGCGATATTTTTTCCTGGTCCTACTCTGAAATGCCCGGACTCGATCCCACCATCGTCGAACATCACATCGACACATGGCCCGATGCCAACCCAGTCCGTCAAAAATTGAGACCCATTAATCCTTCTAGACGTGATGCTATCAAAGCCAAAATCGACAAGCTCAAGTAGGCTGGTTTCATTTATCCCATTGAATACACCACTTGGGTGTCCAACCCAGTTCCTGTCCTCAAGAAACAAGGCACCATCCGTGTCTGCACGAACTTTCGCAACTTGAACAAAGCTTGTCCCAAAGACAACTTCCCCACACCATTTATTGACCAAATCATCGATGAGTGTTTGGGGCATGAGGTTCTATCCTTTATGGATGGTTTCTCCAGATACAACCAAATCATTATTCATCCTGCTGATCAACTTAAAACCGCGTTCATTAGTCCGTGGGAAAATTTCGCTTACCGGGTCATTCCATTCGGCCTTAAAAACGCCAGCGCCACTTTTCAACGGGCCATGTCTTATTGTTTCCATGAATTAGCTCATATTATCCTTGCTTATTTATACGACCTCACTGCACGTTCTAAGCATCGGGCACAGCACCTCCACGATCTGCGTACCGTCTTTCTCCGATGTCGCAAGTATAATATCCGCCTTAACCCGTTGAAATGCATCTTTTGCATTCTCGCCGGCCGTCTCCTAGGCTTCATAGTGTCTACGGACGGTATCACTCTTGACCTTTTGAAAGTTCAAGCCATTCTTGAACTTCCCATTCTGCGTACCTTACGCCAACTACAAAGTCTCCAAGGCAAAGCTAATTTTCTTCGTTGGTTCGTTCCTGACTATGCCACCACCGCACAAGGATTCCTTAGACTCCTCCAATCTAATATCCCATTTTTATGGGATACCTATGCTCATGAGTCTTTTGATGCCCTCAAGCAGGCTCTCACATCAACTCCCTTGATCCGCCCTCCCAACTTTGATAGGGACTTCATCCTGTACATCTCCGCTTCCACCTATTCAATCACTATAGTTCTTATCCAGGAATATGACAACGGTATTTAGCATGTGATCTACTACGTCAGTAAGAACCTCGTAGGGCCTCCTGTTTCCTACTCACATGAAGAAAAACTAGCACTGGCTGCCGTGTTCTCGATCCAAAAACTTCGTCATTACATCCTCATGCATTCCACCCGGGTTGTGACTAATTCCAACCCCATGGCTTTCCTATTGAGTGGCTGCATCCTCACTGGGAATTACGCCCGTTGGGTCATCATCCTTCAAGAATTAGACCTTGAATTTGTCACACCAAAAATTAAGAAAGGTTTAGCCCTTGTTGAACTCATTTTTGAATTACCTACTGGAACGCAGGATCCCCCAGTTAATGATGATTTTCCTGATGAGCACTTATTCACCATTACTTCGAACGATCCTTGGTACGGCGATATCCTCACTTACTTGCAAACCCAAAAGTTCACCCTTCACCTTGATCGTGACGCTCGATGATGTATCCGACACCAGGCTCCCCGCTACCTTCTTATCGGTGACGACCTCTATCGTCGAGGTATAGATAATTTCCTTCGTCGTTGTCTCACACACGCTGAAGCTGAACAGGTCCTCAATGCCTGCCATAGCGGCGCTTACGGTGGCCACCTCTTCGGTCTTGCTACTGCCCAGAAAGTCATGCACACTGGGTATTTTTGGCCTTCCCTCTTCAGCGATTGCATTGAGGCAGTCAAACATTGTTCCAATTGCCAACATTTCTCCCCTAAGGCGCAAGCTCCCCCATCCCCGCTCCATCCTGTCGTCACAACTGGTCCCTTTTGTAAATGGGCCATCGACTTTATGGAGTGTCGCCCGCCATCCGCTGGTAACCATAAATATATCATCGTGGCAGTCGAATATTTCACAAAATGGGCCGAGGCTATGCCAACATTTAACAATATGACTGCTACCGCCGCCCTCTTTTTCTTTAACCATGTTATCGCTTGATTCAGAGTTTTGAAACAACTGGTCTCTGACCATGGCGAACATTTTGAAGATGAGATATGGCGCATGCCATCTTCACCGAGTTATTTTTGAGAACACATTCTTCCTCCTCAAAGGGTGCCACTCCCAGAAGGCCAAGTTAGCAACAATACAACTCTAAGACTATGTCAACAATGGTGAATAAGAATAAAACTTAAACTGCTATTATGCTCTTCCTATTTTGTGGGCCTATCGAACTTAATAAAAAATGACCGGTTTATATTTTCCACCTTGCTTTTGGAGAGGAGGGCTCATCGATCGAGTGCGGAATCCCTTCCCTTCATCCGAACTCTCCCCGATACCCAACCCTCAGAACAATGACTTATCATGCTTGGAGCGCGCCCCTCCGAAGACCGCTTTCGTGTTGCTACTGCAAACTAATAAAGCGGCTAAGAAACGCACTGAAGTCAAGAGGACTGACTTCACCTCACTTACAAAGGGGTTCCTTCAGTAGTATGATCGACCCATGATGTTCTTGGTCATGGGAAGTTAGACTCATTATGGCTAGGCCCTTACATCATCAGTAAGGATCTCGGTAAGGGGGCATACCTCTTAGAGGACTTCAAAGGCAACCCCCTTTCTAATCCTCGCAATGCACTCTATCTTAAGAAATATTACCCTTAGCATTTCCCTTCTGAAATGCATGTTTTATTTTCTTTTAGATAGCCAACATCTTTTTCATTTTCGTACTTTGATACTTCACCAGGACATACTTTGTCCAGAAGGGCCACTTCCCCTCCCCCCACAATCGAATTTCCTCACTTACAACACTTGTACTTGGGGCACCACTTTGCCTCCATACTTGTCTTTGTTCATGTCGATTTTCATCATGAGATACCATCTTGTACTCATGTTTTCATGGTCCCTCATGGGACCTTTACTGTGTGGCAACACCATCGAGTCGCCCTTGTTTAGAGCATCCAAGTTGAGTCATCATCGCATTCATGGAGTCTATCCCGAGTCCCTTTGTACCCCGCTATAGTCCTCCCTCCTTCATTTCTTGGTCTCTCTCTTGTGTCGCACATTATGGCCTTTAGTCCCACTGTCCCCTATCCCTTATGATACTGTGTCAGTCGCTGCCATGTCATTCATGCCCTTTATGCTCTAGCAAGGGAAGTCATCCATTCGCTACTCAGTCCCCTTCATTCCATCATCATCATTGGTATTAGTCTGTCCGTCGTGCTACTATTTTCTCTCGTGCCTTAGTTGAGGATCTCTCATTTCCTCACCTATGGCGGACCTCGGCCTTCTGTCAACATCAGCTCCTTCATTCTAGAAGACAGGTCTAGAGGGTGGTGTACCTTGGTTCCAGCTTCCACTCTTGTTCGGTGCCTCAGATCAGGCAAAGGGATCTCTCATTTCCCTTTGACTTGATTGTTTCTCCATTCTAGCTCCTTTCAGCATGATCGAGATCTGTATGCTTGATGTTTCAGTGATGCAACAGTAGCTCTTGGTGATTCCCAGGTGTGTGTGAGATGTCTCAGCCCTCATGAGGGGGTGGCCCTGCAGGTAGCCCCCCACATGCCCGGATGACCTCTTCATTGCAGCCTTCGATGCAGCTCCATATATTTGATGATGTCGGCCTTAGCCGCTTGTAGCGCCTCTTTGATTTGCATGTATCAATCAGATTTTGTGAGCCCTTCCCCGCTTATAGGGGGCATTTGGGTTGTATTTGTATCTCGTGTACTCAGATATTATTGTATAAGCCCTAGTTTTTATCCTAGGCACAACATGTATATGGGATCCCTCATTATATTTTTATCTGGCTCATGTTTATGCCGGTTGTACTTTATGGTTCGGTCCCTTGTTTACTGGACACACTATTCTTTTGTACTTTGTCTCGGTGGGCATAGGTATGCCTCCCTTGCTGCCTTTAGCACAGGTACCCTCTCATAAAAAGAGACTTGTTGCACCTGCAAATCTCGTCTCCTTAGGGTCTAGTTCTTCAGCACATTAGTCTACCTTACATTTCTCTCTCTGACTTCCCTTTTTGATGTCTGGTGATTGAGTTCTTACAACATACTTCGGTCATACGATTTGCTTCTAACACTCGCACGCTGGGGGGCAATCTGTTACACCATTTTTTGGTCATCTAACCTACTATCATTAGATGGACCCAAGTACACCATGTAAGACCAAATTTACCCTAAGTAAAATTTCTTTCACTATGTAAAATAACTTAATAAAACACATTTATTAGGTTTTTTATGGTCTAAACAGGAAACCCCAAAAGGAAATATTAAAAAAACCTATATTTGTTTGATTTTCCTCAAGGAATAATTAATTAAACAATAATTTAATTATTATTCCTGGTCATGTTTAACCCAAAACAAAGAAATTAATTAGATAAATCCTTATTTATCTTATTATTTCTAGGAATAATTATTTAAATCTTATTTAAATAATATCCCTTGTTAAAAATGACTAAATCACCCATAAATAATTAAATAAATCATTATTTATTTGATTATCTTTCAACCACTTCCTTAAAATGATAAATAAATCATTTATTTATTTATTATTTATAAATAAAGGGATTTGACCCAAGTCAAATACTTTTTCCCTCCAACAAATATAATAAAATATTCCATAAAAGGTGGATCTAGATTTGGTTAATGTTATTTTAATCATGCACCAAGATCTAGAATGACCCAATATTTTGTTATAAATAGCAGGGTTTTCTCCTACCATTCTTCACCTTTTATTGCCTATTACATCACTCTAGATCTATACTCTTGGTATGACTTTGATCCATTATCATTGTCAAATTTTCCATTATTTGTTGTGTGAGCTCCCTTTGAGTTCTATATTTGTCTGGGTTTTCTACACCAACAAGAGAGAGAAATACTAGATCTGAAGTGCTGAGGACTTCCAAGAACCCATCCCATTGAGGAGAATTGGAAACACCTTCTTGTTTTCCTCCCAGGTGCCCTTAATACAAAAATTATTTCAAAAAATATTGTTCTTGTCTTGTCTATTGGATGTATGGAGAAAAACCTTACTTTTACTGCTTAATGTTTCTTTATGCATAGATCTGGATTTTTGCAGCATTTGTCTTGATCAACTAACTGAAGATCTGAAGATATTGGCAGCGATATTTGATGTTAGGGCTATAAGTTATGCGTAGCTAAAGTGGTCTTTTTTCGTACACTTCGACAAAAGATTCATACTAACACCTCACACAAAAGTGAGTTGGGAGTTATGCGAATCCCAACTGATTCAATAGCCATGAAGCATATAGAGGATACATGGTCCGAAAATTTAAGGATGAAGTAGGAATTCTACGACTCAGCATAACCATGGATGGCGTCAACCCATATTCCCTCCAGAACACCAACTATTTTTTTTGGCCTGTATTAGTGATCAATAACAATATCCCCCCATGGTTTTCTGTGAAGAATGAACATCTTATGTTAGCTCTCATTGTCCCTGGTAGAAGACAAGTGAAGAATATGGATGTCTACTTACAACCATTGGTAGATGAATTGAAGGAATTATGGGATGGGATAAATGTATACGATGTATCAAGACCCATCAAAGTAGAGAGGAGTTTTACATTGTATGGCATATGTGCTTACACGACACATGATTATCCAAGCTTAGGAGTTTTCTCTAGTAAATTACATGTTTATTGATTTGTTTATATACGCAGCAATATTCTTTCGCATATTAGTTATTTAATTCTTTGTAATTGTTATGATCTTCATGATATTATTTAACGTGCCATGCATATAAATTGTATATAATAATATCATAGGTCATGTAACAAAAGGGTATTTTGGATGTAAATGTTGTGGACCTTCTATGAAATCTAGATGGTCCAAGGACCTACGAAAGCTAGTGTATCATTGCTCCAGGGTATTTCTCCAGAAGAACACCCTTACAGAAGAGCAGCATCTGCTTTCAATGGTAAATGAGAGAGAACCCAAAGGCCTCCAATAACGACACCAACTGAATGGCTTAGAGCATATGCAAGAGAGAAGGAGAAGGAGTTTATAGAAATGTTCAATTCAAATGGGGAGCCTATGTTTGACGATCTAGAATTCTTCGACACCTATGTTGATAAATTTCCCATTGGGATGAAGGAAATCTATCTTTTATAACCCCCATATTGGGAGCATCTTAATATTACCCACTTATTAGATCCCATGCATTTATTTAAAAATGTTTCATCTTCTTTATGGAGGCACATATCATCGAAACAAAGTGACATATTGGTTGTTAGGAAAGATCTTACTACTTCAAAAACTGAAAATAAACATTTTCCAAGATGATTAGAAAGTACAAGATCATAGGCAGGCACTAGTCCCTCTAATTCATGCTATTTCAAAGAAGGTGATGTCCCATGGATTTAAAAAAAAATGATATTTCTTTAGCAAAGGAAGTTATAATGGGTGTGAGGGTGCCATCTTCATACAAGTCTTCACTATGATGTTGCTTCACCGTGGATGACCATTTGTAGGGGTTGAAATCGCATGACCATTTGAATCTTATAAGAGTAAGTATAATGTCAAAAGCATGATTTTATTATTTTTTATATTAATAAATTTTATCGCACGCGGAGATCATAAAACATAACTAATTTTTTATATTATTGCACATGTTTATAACTTTGCAGTGTCATTATCCTTTTTTCATGCATGGGTGTGTGAAACATGAATTCCCTCAAGACCTAGGACATGCCATATCTAAATTATCTGCATTTGTACATTGGATCACGTCAAAGGAGATTAATGTGGCTAGCATTCCACGGTGGTGTCAAGAGATAGTTGAGATTGTTTGTATGTTTGAGAAGGAACTACCGACGAGTTTCATGGACTTGCAGGTTCATCTTCTAATCCACCTAGTAGATGAGGTTAAATTATTTGGGGTGGTTTCTTGTCGTTGGATGTTCTTCTTAGAGAGGTACATGAAGAAATTTAAAGGTTTTGTTCGATAAAGGGTGAAACCCGAGGGGTCTATGGTATAGGGGTACATATCGTATGAGTCTTTCTATTATGCTAGTGAGTACATCAAGCATATTGACAACAAACCAAGTTTGTTGATTTGGGATGATGAAAGGGATGAAGACAAAAGAGAAGGGGAGTTGCTCCAAAGGAATGGAAAAAGCGTTTGATAAAGAGTAAGCGACTTATAATTCTCCAAATTTACACAAAGTAAATATTCATTTTAAACTTCAATATAATGTATATTTTGATCTCTATGTACTATATAATGTCAATTTTATTTCATCAGCAAATGCAGAAATTGAAGAAATCAATAAATTTGTTCTTTACAATTCTGAAGCGACACAACTGTGGGTCTCATTGTATGAACAAAAGAGGATGAAATGGGATAGTGCCAGGAAATAATTCAGACGGTTGAATGGTAGAAGTGTTCCTTATCCTGATCATTTAAAAGAAATTATGCCAAAAATATGCCCCAATAGTTGGGTTTCTAACCAAGTTAGAGAGAAATATGGTGCAATCGGTCATTACCCGCATGCTGAAGAGGATGCGCTAAACATAGGGATTGGGTGCAACAACTCGGTAATAATATATTTAATTTATATGTACATTTGAAACTTAATAATGTAACTTTCAAATGTAATTACACCTATATATCATATTTTGACTGTTGGGTTATTATAAGACACATGACACTATGATTTTTTAACTTTTTTATAGGTGAAATTGGGCCCATCTATGTGGGCATATGGACACGATTTTCACACAGAAAATTACGATGATGGACACATCACACAAGACTGAGGAGTGGAAGTCGAGGTCGATCAATCTAGTCGATCTAGCCACCGTGATCAAAACCTAGTACGAGGGACGTTAGGTCACGTCGGAAAGATACAAAATATCATTGAAGTGGATTTCTCTTCTTTCCAATGTGTTATTTTTAGGTGCAAGTGGTGGGACACCTTTGATCAGAATAATGTAAAGGAAAATCGCGTTAGTAGGCTGATATGTATCAACTCTAGAAATATGTGGGATGAAGCTAAGGAGCCCTATGTTTTCCCCAAACAATGCAATCAGGTGATTTTTTACCCATATGTGTTGGATAGGCATTGGTGGTTCGTATTGAGACATGACCCTAGATCAAAACATATTTTTTAGAACAATAGTGTCATCATACCATGCGAGTTGGAAGATAACGAGGGTGATCATGAGAACCGAGAGTAATATGGTACATGTGTTATTTCATCAATATTTATATTTTTTAAGATGGGTTTTTATAAAGAAGAGGACTTAACTACCTTATAACTTATAAGACTCTTTTTTTCAAAACATTATAATATGTATTTGAATTAATTGGTAATTTTCATTGTGTTAATGTTGAAATCAATATTTCACTTGATAATTTTCAATTATGTTGATCTCAAAAATAATGACGTACTATATAAAGTTCTTTTTTTTTGTATGTAAGATCATAATAAAATAATGATAATTCTAAAGTACATGAATTTATTTGCATTATTTTCTAAACTTTATTATGTTACAAAAATACATTTTATTCTAGATTTATTATTTTACGATTATTTACAATTTTACAATTTTACAAATTTAAAATTTTTAATAAAATAATTTCACATTAATACAATTAAAATTAGAATTAGAACTAGAATTACAATTTTACAATTTCATACAATCAAAATTAAAATTAAAATTACAATTTTAGAATTTTACATACAATTACAATCATTTCACAGTAATACAATTAAAATTTTACAAATATTTTATATACAACTAGAATTAGAATTACAATTACAATTTTACAATTTCACATACAATTACAATTACAAATACAATTTTAGAATTTTACATACAATTACAATTACAATTTTAGAATTTTACATAAAATTTACAATTACAATTACGATTTTACGATTTTACATATATACCATTACAATTACAATTTTAGAATTTTACATACAATCACAATTACAATTACAATTTTACAATTTTACATATATTCAATTACAATTAAATTTAGAATTACAATCATTTCACAATAAATTAAATATTACAATTACAATTAAAATTGTACAAATATTTTACATACAATTACAATTAAAATTACATTTACAATCATCACAATAAATTAAATATTACAATTACAATTACAATTTTAGAATTTTACATACAATTAGAATTACAATTACAATTTTACAATTTGTCATATATACAATTACATTTAAAATTACAATTACAAAAATTTCACAATAAATTATATATTACAATTAGAATTAGAATTACAAATACAAATACAATTTTACAATTTAACATACAATTAAAATCAAAATTTCAATTACAATCACGACATAATATTTAATAAATATCATGATCATTTAATATTAAATTAAATAAACATCAGGATCATGATAACCATCATACAAACATCATATTTGACTAAAAATTTAACTTCTTACCTATTAGCATATTAAGATAAATAAATTAAAATATATATATTATCAATTTGATATTAACCCAACCTTAAAAATCTAATAAAGGAAAAAGAACTCTAAATATAAATTTTATTAAATCAAATATTTGAATTAATATTATAATATTACTATTGGGTGATAAAAGGTGCTTTTTAAACTCCTAATTATCCTCACATTAATTATCAATCTGGGCAAGTCCTTCTATTTCAAGAGTGTACACAGTATGTGGCTGCTATTTAAATTAGAGAGTAATGTTTCATAGATTGCAATATAGATATTTTAATACAAGACTAAACAGATGCATCAAGTAAATTCTAATTGCGATTAAACAAAAACTCAATCCTCTAATGAAATCAAATCCTATAGCATTTCAAATAACAACAATATCAATGAAGAGTACAGTAGTGAGAACCCTTCTATTCGACACTGATTAAATCTAAATCAAATGCATTCTTCAGTAAAACAACAATGATATCAATCCGAGAGTCTAACAGAAGTAGTTAATACTCGTTACAGTTGATCACATTGAGCAGAACAATTATCTAAGAAACTCAATCTAAAAGCGAAAGGAAACTAAATAAATAACAATACTGTAAATTATATAAAACATAACTATTTGGTCAACACAGGAAAATAATGAACAACAAAGGAAATAGAATCACATAAAGCGATAATACTATCAGACCATCACACTTGTGATAATCAGAAATGTATGACACAGATGAAGCAGTGAATTCCACCAGGAGCCGGGCCCTTAGCCACCAACAGGCACTGCTATATTAATTCAGATGATGCGAATGAAAACAAAAACTTCAATTAATCATCAAACTTGAGTCATATTACAATGTAATTTCATTCTTCAACTATACAGTCTGCAATTAAGCTTACAATTTGGAAAAACAACGGGCATCCCTGTCTTCATACAATCATTTCCTTTTATAGTCAGAAAGGGTAAAAACAAATTAGTAAATGCGATCCCTCAAGATTGGGAGATCTTGAGGGATTCGCAACCAATTTCCATCTTTAAGACATCTTCCTCTATTTCGTGATGATCTCATTGATTTTTTCTCAGCCTTTTCCACAACCGATTCATTCATTTCTTTGCTTGTCGGATTTGGTTGTGCCAACAACAAGGAACAACAATCGTTCCTTGTCCATTTTCCTGCATAAGGAAGGGTAAATGTTAGTTAAATCACCCCCAGATGCTGGTGCTCAAGCGGGTTACACGGGGATGAGCTGGCAGAATGGCACGTGGCAGGGCCATATGCCCGACCACAAGCATTCTCCTCGGCATGCTCTAGCATTAATGTTGCTTGGCCGCCACCCCAAGCGGCATTTATTATAGTGCACAGGTGGAGGCAGCTTCCTCCGCAAGATAATGAATCCTCTTGCATGCTCAGATGGCAACTTCTCTCGGCCCTTTGGCTCTACCTCTGGCTGTTTCCTTTGGCTCTCTGGTTCGACTTCTCGTCCTTACGCGAATTCCCTTCCCCTACTCACCATTTCCCTGCAGATTCCCTCTCCTTCCTTGCGGTGTCGCTGCTCTTCTATGGCGGCTGAGCCTTCTTCCCGCACAGAGATCGGAAAGTGCTACATTCTTGGTCATCACTTCTTTGCAATCCTTCTAGGGCATCACTTCTCTCAGATTCCTCACTATCAATTTTTTCTTTTGGCTTCTTTCAGTTTCAATTTTGCCCCCGCTCCTCAACTTGACCCTGCTTCCTCCCCTGCTCTACATTTTCACCGCCCCTTTCGCACCAGCATGCCCCACCTTAGGCACCGCATGTGCTATCGGCGAGGGAGCAGCAGAGGTCGCGTCTCTCGCCCGTCTTCCCCCTCCCGTTCCAGCTCCTCGGCCTCTTCTCGGAGCACTCCTGGGGAAAATACCCCAATATGCGCAATGGTAGAGGCCGACTGTTCAACCATCTTCTTGGATCCAAAAGCAGCAGCATTATCAATGATTATTTTTCTTGGGCAACCAAACCGAGAGAGGATATGACCTTCTAGGAACCTAATGATGACTGAATCTGTGGCATTCCTAGTAGGTGTGGCCTCTATCCACTTAGTGAAGTAGTCTGTGGTTGTAGGGATCCACTTGTGTTGTGCAGAAGAAGCAGGGTGTATTTCTCCTATGAAATCTAGGCCCCATTGCATAAAGGGACCCTCAACAGTGATGGGTTGTAAAGGTAGGGGGAGGAGCTTTCTATTTCCTTTGAAAATATGGCATTTGTGACAAGAAATTATCATCTTATGGATGTCAGTGAAGAGTGTAGGCCAATAATAGCCAACTATGAGTATTTTGTTAGTAGTGGGTTTCCAGCTTAGGTGGCCTCCACACTCTCCTGCATGGAACTCTTGTTTAATCCTCTCAGCTTCAGATTCAGGCAAACATTTGAGCAATAGGCCATTTGTATTTTTCCAGTATAAGCATTCATTCAGTATGCAATAGTTTCTGGCTTTTAGCTTTAGGAATCTAGCCTTGGTCTTTGATAGTTCAAGAGGAGCATTGAGGTTCGTGAGCACATAGAGAATGTCAGAATACCAGGGAGAGTTCTAAAACTTCTCCTTAATAGTGGGTGTAGGAAATTCTTCTTGCTCATCCAAGGCATCAACCATGTTTATGTCAAGGGCTTGTAAATTTGATTCAGCCATTAGTTAAGCTAAGCCCTGACCTTTGATCATTTTGGTGGGTTTTATCTCAAGGTCATATTCTAATATCACAGCAATCCATTTGCCCCTCTTCCCATCTAGGTCTTGGGACAAGATGTCTTTGACCACTATATGTGGTACGTAGGCTATGGTGTGGGAATGCAGTATGTACACCCTAAATTCTTTCAAGGCCTTAACCAGGGCATAGGCCTATTTTTCCATTATGTTGTATTTCAAGGGTGCATCCCTCAGAGCTTTACCGAATAAATAGATGGGTTGTTCCATTCCCTCTAGATTTTCTGTAGTAGAACTGCAGCTACTGTATGCTCAGAGGAAAATGAAAAGACCAGGAAATCTTTTGAGAAATCAGGGCTGATTAGGACAGGAGCCTGAGTGAGTGCAAGTTTAACTGTTTCAAAAGATTTCTTAGCTTCAACAGTCCACTTGAATCCTACACCTTTCTTTAACATGTTTGTCATATTCCTAAGGTGTTCAGCTAAGTTGGGAATAAACCTCCCGAGGAAGTTGATTTTCCCAATGAAGGACTATAACTCTTTGATGTTTCTCGGGTGTGTGATTTGTAGTATTCCCTCAACTCTTTGTGGGTCTATCCTAATTCCCTTCTCAAATATAATGTGGCCGAGAATCTTACCTTCTTGCAGCCCAAATATAGTCTTTTTAGGATTCAATGACAGACCAAACCTTCTACATTTTTCAAACAGTTTCCTCAGATGTCTTAGGTGTTCTTCATTAGTCTTGGAATAGACTGCTATGTCATCCAGATAGATGACAATGAAGTGCCCTATTTCACCTGAAAATACTATGCCCATTGCTCGTTGGAAGGTTGCACCAACGTTGATCAGTCCAAAGGGCATTTTCACATACATAAAAGTGCCCCATGGAGTGGTAAAAGCTGCCTTGAGTTGGTCTTCTGGGAGTACTAAAACTTGGTTGTAACCTAAAAAACCATCTAACAGGGAGATCCTTCTTGAGCCTACTACCCTCTGAAGAATGTGTTCCATTTTTGGCAAAGGGTAATTGTCTTTGAGTGAGGCTCTATTAAGATTCCTAAAATCTATGCACAATAAGATCTCACATGTTTTCTTTCTCACAGCTACCAGGTTCGAGACCCAATCAGAGAACCTCACAGGAACTACTATGCTTTCCTCATACATCTTCTTTATTTATTTTTCCACTGCAGGCAATTGTTTTGGGTTTATTCTGTGAAGTTTTTTTCTGAAAGGTTTCTGACTTTCTTTCAAAGGTATTTTGTGCTGTATAATGTTTTTTTCATAGGCCTTTAAGTCTTTGTAGCTCCAAGCAAACACATCAATGAATTCCTTGAATAGGTCAATGTATTTCTTTTTCATGTTTGCAGGTAGGGACTTAGCTAATTTAATCATCTTGGGCTTACCTTCAGTGCCTATGTTGCATTCCTCAACCTCAAAATCTGAGTGTTTGATAGTGGGCTTTTTTTCTACATCATCAAAGTCAAAAAGGTCCTCTAAAGGTGCCAGACCTCGAGGTATGCTCTTAGATTTGGCCTGTAGCACCTCTATTTCTTCATTGTCTGCGTTTTCAAATTCCTCGTTTGGATTTCTAATATGTTCGTTTAAAGTGTTTATTTCTATGTTATAGGGTGGTTCTTCCTCATATGAGGGTTCTTCACTTAGGAAACTATCGTTAGATTTAGAGTATGAATTGGAAAATTCAAACTCGTTCCTGCCTATCAGGAAATATTCAATCTGTTTGTCGCCCTCAAAGACCTGCCAGTATTTTTCATTGTCTAGCACTACAGGTCTGAATTTGGTCTGAATGATGATTTTTTGGTCGTTGGGAGGCTTTTGATACGAACTAGCCACGCAGGCTAATCCATTTGCAATTGTGTTTTTCCTCCTAGGGACAAACACCAGTTCGTATTCCACGAAAGTCTTCAATAAATCCATGGCATCATTCCTGTACGCTCTCGGCCTAGGATGTTTCGCTATGTATTCACCATTCACTTGTTTAATGATCAACTCAGAGTCTCCATGCACATTTATCCTATGAGCTCCTAATTTTCTCAACAGATTCAAGCCTAGGATAAGAGCTTCATACTCTGCGATATTTTTTGTGCACTTGAAATGCAGGTTATAGGCATGACTCTCTACATAGTCACTCTTAGTGTTGTGTACCCACACTCCTGCTCCTGCGGTTCTCTGGGTGCATGACCCATCGAAATTAATTTCCCATAAAGGTTCGCTCTCGGGCTTGACATCGTTTCTTTCTTGGTGTGGTGCATGGGCTTGCGGAGGGTGACTAATCAGAAGACTGCATTTTGTTTCTTGTTCACTCTGAGTTTCTGTTTCAGTGCACTGTCCAAAGTTTCCTACATCATTCTCCTGCGAGTCTAGAGTAGCCATTATGTTAAAGTCCATGGGCTTTGTTTCCTTCTTTGTATCTTTGTTTTTGAATTCTGACCCCTCTAAGGATTCATCATTACAAAGGATAAAGGAGTCAAGATCTGTGTGTATGGAGTATAAAGGTGAATTTTCAGACTTTTTGGGGCTGCTAACCAGGAATTTCATTTGTGCCTCTCTATACAGTCTTCTAAGTTGGCTAAATACTGGGATTGTGGCATAGGTGTTTGGTCAATTTAGTGTATCCTAAATTGCTGCATTTAATTTGTCAATCCGGGATTCGTAAGCTGATGAAGTGCGGCGCACTATATGTGCAAGATAACCTATTTCTTAACCTTTTGTCGTTTTTGGTTTTCTAAGGTGAAATGGAAATTCTAAAATGAAAACAAGTATGGTTATATTTTTTCAAGGAAATGATATCCCCTATAATTATTTACCAACTTGAAACTTAAAAAGGAATTTGAAATTTTCAATGACAAAACTTGAAAGGAAATGAAAATGTACTGCTGAAATGAAAAGATGTTGTAAGTCTAATAAATCAAAAACAGTGAACTAGTGAGCATGAAACTAAACTATTATTGCTGCTGTCTAAACAAAAAGAAACTATGCTTAAAGAAATTCAAAATTGCAACAAAGTAAATCTAAATCAGATTACATCAATTTATCTTTTGATCCTTCATCATTAGTCCAGCTATGATTTTCGGAAGTAACCATAAACAACTTGAGTAACTGATATCTAACTTGCAGAAAGTAAACTAATATCAAACCATACATTCATAATTCAATCCCTCACCATCAGTCCAGATGTGGCTTTCGGAGGTAACTGAAGATGTCATGCACAATTTAGCATTTCTAACTTGCATAAAGGAAACTAATACTAAACTACACACTTCATAATACAATCCCTCACCATCAGTCCAGCTGTGGCTTTCAGAGGCAACTGAAGACGTTATGAGCAGTTTAATATATTTAAATTTGCAGAAAGAAAACTAATACTAAACTACACATTTCATAATACAATCCCTCACCATCAGTCCAGCTGTGGCTTTCGGAGGCAACTGAAGATGTTATGAGCAGTTTAATATATCTAAATTTAACTACTGAAGCAAATAAGCAAAAATGAATTAAAAAAGGCAGTACTGAAATTAAACAGAAACTAAGAAAAACAAATTAGCAACAGAACAATGTTAATTCCATGTCATTAGTCAAAAAGCTATGAAAATGCCCGGGCTGCCTATCTATAACCTGAAACAAGAACACTGATCAGTGATTAACAACATAAAATATGAAAGACAGAAGTGAAATGGAAAGCAGGAAAGTTTATAAACAGAAATGAAAAAGATGAAATGTATAAACATGTGAATGGATTATGGCACAATGAGCTTTAAAGAAATGAAATAAGAACTATACACTAATGCACAAAACCTTAGCTGAGCAGGGGCCCTCTACACCAGCCTTGGCAACGATCTTGAAGTACGAATTAAGTTGGAAAACATAGTCTTCTTATATTAAAATGTAGTCATAACAGTATGGTAGTATTATGGCTCAAAGGCAGCGTAATTACATTACAGAGCAGACTTAATAAAATTAACAGAGACTAATCGGGACTAACTCTATATGCGTATGCAAACGCGTTATATATAACAAAAGAAATATAATTGTCTCCTAAAGTTTATGCTGGTGTAGAACACGTAGACCATTACGTCCACGGATCTAGGATCATGGCCGTGTTGGAAAATAAATTTATGAGAAGTGGATGCTTGAATTAGACTATGGAGCCATGTACAGATGTCGACTTGTCCTCCACAAGCTCAGAAACGGCCATATGAACCTTTACGTGACACGGAACAGAGTCCTGTCACCGTAAGACTCTATGGTTGACTTCCATGTGGACGCCTTTGACCGCGGCTTCTTTAGATGAGTTTTCTCGAACCAATAGGACACGAACCATGTCCACATCATTCCTGACTTGCCCATGTGGCTCATTTTCCCTATAGACACCTGTAACATAGAGTTTCACAAAATAGCTGCGGAAAGTTGCAGTAGCTGTGGAAAGTGGCAAGATTCCGCAGCTGAATGAACAAAATCTAAATCAAATAGCAAACAAAAAAATATAATTAAAAACCATGTTAGATGCTCTTTTGCAAATGATATTGACAACTTGGGAGGTTCAGGTGAGTGAAAAAGGTATAGAAAAGTGTATGGAAAAAGATGCAGAATTGAGACTCAACAATAGGCCCCATCCATCTGCATTGTACCCTGTAGCTTGGCTCCCCATGATCTCGATAATAACATGCCATACTTGGGTGGCACACCTGCCACTACAACATCCATGACCATACATTTTCCAGGGATCTGGGTAAGGTTTACACATAAGTCTTTGATTAAGCCCAAGCATTTTACTCTGCTAGAGTCAAATAAATATAAATATTTATAAGGACGTGTTATCTCTAGGCCTAACTTTTCCATAACTACCTTAGGCATTAGTTTGTGTGAGGCTCCAGAATCATGCATTGCATTGTGAAGGATCTTGTCATGGATATTGAGACTGATATAAAAAGGAGGTACTACCCCTTCCTGAAACTTCCCTTCTATCTTTGGACCAAACAGAAGGGTTGGTTGATCATCACTCAAATTTACGGTGTCACTATTTTCCCCCATATTTAGAGCTTTAAAAATTTGGCCTTTATATACATCTTGAGTGGCCAGCTAAGAGAGTGGGACAGAGATTTTAATTTTTGCAATCTCACTCTCCAAATTGAAATTGAACTGACTCTTTGGAATGTTCAACTCTATTTTGTTAGCCACCATCTTAGTGGCTGAATCAGTGGGTTGATTCTCACTATGTATAGGATTAGGAACTGTTTTATCAGGAGCACTAACTGCAGCGCTAGTGCTGGTAGTTGGTTGACTTTGTTTATCAGTGTTTTGGTTATATTTTTCTTTTTTCTTCCCAGAACTCTCAGCTACTGATTTGTTAATTTCAATAGTTACTTTAGAAGTTTTATCAGGATTTTTCTTGATGGTAATCTCAGAAGCTTTTGGTTTGGAGGTGTCTAGACTCTTTTTTCCTCTGAGTTCGTATTGTTCTCTGACTTGCATGATGGCATTTTCAAATCCAAGTCTGTAATCCTCAGATTCCAATCCTTCCTCATTCCAATATGAGGGCAAGGGCTGATATTCTTCTGTGGAATAGTTGTGGACTGTGTTTTCCATTTCAAACATGCTTATTGTGTCCTCCTCAGACTCTTCTATGATTCCCTCATCTTCATCAAGAAAGTTCTCTTGGAACGGGGGAATAACTTGCTGATATGATTCTCTTTGTCTCCTGAGAGTGGTATTGTTTCTTCTAAAGTTCTAGTTCTGGTTATGGTTTTTATTTCTATTTTGGTTATTGACTGTGAAAACCATTTTTTCCATCATTTTTTGTAGCTTTTCCATGTTTTTAGATAAGCGGTCATAATTGGGATCAGATGTGGAAGCTACATTGTCATCTCTGTATGTTACCCTCTTCTCAGCTCTCATTCTTGTTTTTTTCTCAATCAGGTTAGCCTCTACACTTACTGCTCCTTTTTGCATGTCTTCCAACGTGTTGAATCCCTCTCCCTAAGCTTGTAGGCCATATCAACATCAAAGCCTTTTGGATATTTCACTAAAGCCATACCTTGGGGAGGTTTCATATGAGGAGGAAGAGCATTATAGACACTGTTAAACCTTGTAGAGTAGTCATGGACACTCTCTCCTACATTTCTTTTCCGGTTCTTGTATTCTGCTAATATTTGGAGAGGGTTGGCCTTAACTTCCCATTTGTTTATGAAGGTTTGATACAAAGCAGGAAGGTCTTGAATACTATTAGGAGGTAGGCCCTTAAACTATTTTTTTACATCACCTCCTAAGCTTTGGGCAAAGATTCTCATTTTGACTGTATCATCATCTATCTCCATGTAATCAAAAGAATCTTCCATCTTATCCACGTGGTGCTGAGATGTGGTGGACTCCTTTGTAGTGAAGTGTGGGATCTTTGATTGATAATCGTTGGGTAGGGGCACTAGAGGCTGGGGTAAAACTAGAGGTGCATACTAGGCTGCCATGATGATGTTTTGGTGAGGTAAAGGGTTAGCTTGAGCAGCTGGTATGTGGATGATAGGGATACTAGGACTAGTAGAAGTCTGTTGGATAGATTTGGGGTGACAGAGCTCCAAGTTTTGAATGAAGTGAATATAAGGAGGTGTAGATGGAGGGGTCTGTCTATCCCTAATGTGTTTACCACTTTGGGGTGCTAAACTAGGTAGCTCAAGGTCTAGTTGGTCTAGGACACCGAAGGACCTAGTTCTAGGTACATAGTTTTGAGAGTCTAGGTCGAAAAGTGGGTCTGATAGAGCTGTAAAGTCTTCTGGTGCAGAGTTATTTCTATGGATGTGGCTGAAAATAGTTGGTCCTTTAGGTGTAGGAGATATCTTGAGGATTCTCTCGGGGTTTTCAACTATTTCAGGTGGGTGCAGGTTAGGGTAAGCTCTTGTGTGAATGGTTCTTGAAGTCAGAATGTTGTTTTCCAACCAAGTGGCTTAACCCTACTTGTTACTTCTATTGTGGCTGATGTTGTTATGGGCTCTAGTCTCCTAGTGGAGTCATATGTTAACCAAGATAATCAGCAGGCATACTGATCACCAGTGGAGTCCTTTAATCATTTAGGAAATATGGAGTCGCTAGGTGGAAGGTTTAGGATGCTTCTGGGGGGTACACTGTCCACCATAGTGCTTATAAGATATCCCTTTCCAAGGATATCCTGAAAACACAGCAAATCTAACCAGAGATTGACTGGGAGGGCATTTACCAGATATTTAACCTCTGAAAGAGGATGAGATCCGGAGGCTGTTTGGCCCTTTCCAAACTCTGTCTAAGAGTGTGGGAGAAAACACAAGAAGTGGTATAGAGGTAAATTTATGAATAGGAGTGTTTAACCGCCAACCTAACCAGAGATTATAGGTTTCTGAGGCTCTTGTGATGTAGTGAGATGGGAAATACTCATAATGTTCCCAGTGGAGTTGCCATTTTGTTGGGGTTCCCATGTTTTGGCCAGATTGGCAAGACGAAAAGATGAGACAACATCAGAACCACTTTTAGACCTCAGGATCTAGCCCTCCTAGGTCCAGAGAGGGACCTCTCTATATAAGCAAAGTTTTATGTCTTTGAAGCTCAAAAGTTAAGATGTTAGGCTAGTTATAAGGCTCGAGGTTTGTTTTTTTGATGGTTCATTTGGTTGTTGGGAATCAAGAAACAAGGGTTCAATATAAGACAAGGATGAGCAAAGAGGATTTTAGGCAAAGGGGGCATGATTCAAAGAACATCAATACCATTGGGAAATGGAGTCAAGAAAGGGTTTACTTGCTATTCAATGTGCAAGCTTTCAATTGGGCTAGTCATATAAAGCATTGGATCTTAAAGATGATAGTGTGGCATGAAATGGTAAGAGGAAAGGTGAAAAGAAAGGAAACCTCCAAGGTGACCTTCAGAAACCAGATCTAGGGACAGGACATGCCATTGGACAACTTGTGATCTAAAACCTAAAGGCTAACTCTTCAGACAAGGAAACATTAAATATTTGGACACAAAGGTGAAAACCTGAGATTAGAGAGAGACTTTGAACTCTCAATGCTTCGGCCTCCAGCTTAAGGGATCTCATGAAGGTTAAATTAATTGAAAAGGATACTAGTGAGATAGAGACAGAGTTCTAAACTCCCAGTATCCCAATTCATTCAATTAAAACCTGCCAAGAACATATAAGAATAGATTCATTAATTCATACATCAGCTAGCAGCATATGGAACCACTACACTGGTTAAATTAGCTTGAAATAAATCCTCAGATAACACATACAATAGAAAACATTGAAGGCAGGGAGAGAAGAAACATAGGGTACCTAACAAGGGTAAATCCTATGCCAGATTTCTGATGCGTGCCAGAAGAAATGAAATGTAATGAATTAAACAGGGAAAACATAGACAAAGACAGAAGAACATCACCACTGCTTTAAATCAGGATCCAAAGAAATGTGCTTGTCATATTAAAGAGAAACACCAGTCAAGTAAAACATTACCAATAGCTTGATATTTAGTCTGAAAACATCTTCCTCAGCCTATCTCACAACTTTACATAGAGAACATGTCTCAAGAGAAATAGCTTGCAATTCATAGATAGCCAATCAACAAACTTTACAATGAGTTTCTTCATGAATTTTATAGCTGAAAAGAGGCAAAGGAGGTAGGTGGAAAACTAAATGTAGCAGTAAAACTCAGACAGGGAAGAGGGCCGAGGCCCCATTCTGTCTCAAATCCTGGGCATTTATCTTTGGTACTCTTTGGATGAAAGAGTGGTCTTCGTCAGGCTGTCATTTACTCCAGGTATGTCTCTGATGTACTTGTTGTAGCACTCTGTAGAATTCTGCTGAATAAACCGAGGTGGATATAAAGACTATGAGATCTACCATAATGCATAACTAATGCTCTGGTAGCATAGGACTGTTTCCAGGGGAAAAACTTCTTAGGGACACGAAATAGTATGTAGACGGTATGGGCACTTTGTCCTTTCATGGAAAGAACACTCTGCTGATGTGACACCCTGATAGTATTGTTTTCTGCGTGCTGGACCTTCTGTGTGATCCATGATGTCTTCAATCTGGTACTTTGCCTTTAAATCACTGAATTAAGGCTCAAAAATCTTCAATTACATGCTTTAAACTCTCTGCTTTTGCACTGATAATCTCTGCCACTCCATTCCTGTCATTGTGAGTAAAATCTGTGCTTTAATGGTTCAGCAAAGGTTTTACAGAGTTTAACCCTACTCCTTTAATGAAAATCCTGTCGTAGCACCTTCCCAGGCCTTTCTTCATGATTTCAATCTCTGCACATGGTCTTCCTTGTGTTCTTTGCCATTGTGGCAGTGACTATGAACCATGGAAATTTTCCGCCTGGCCTGTAACCCTGCAAAACATGAAAACATGTTAAGAAATCATGCATGGGGAGGGTGGATGTAGCGGGGGCGATGAGCATGGCCGTGCAGTCTGGTGAATTGGTGGGACAGTGCAAGGCGACGGCGAAAAACGTAGGAAACAATGGAAAATGGTCTAGTGAAAGTTGGTGGAATGCAACAAAATTTGAATGTGGACATTTGATATTTTGACCTTTGAATGAAATACTAAGGTGCCGGACAAAAATGTGACGAAAATATATGAAAACACGTGGAACGGTGACGTGGCAGGACTCGGTCAATGGTGGGGCATGCATTTAATTCAGACTGCCTGATCTCAGGAGGAGATTGACGGTTGAGAACGCGTTGGAGGGCAACGGATGGTGGGCCAGGGGTCCCTTTGCTTTGGATTAACTTCGGAGCATCTTCGAGACGCGATCACCATTGGATGGACAACTTTAGATTGGACAGTGTATGCGCATATTGCACCGGGTCCTCAGTCGAACGTTAATGCGTGATGGGGGGTGGTTTTTAAATAGTGCTCGGAGCCACGTGTTATGCGGCGAATGGCATCGCTCCGAAATGAGAAAAACCGCCCACCATCCAAAGGCAGTGCGATAGAAACCTCCGGTTTTTGGACAACGCGCGGCACGGGGACCACCAGGGCGGATGAACTACTGACTGTTGATTTGCGGATTGAACAGACAGTGGATATGCGATCGGGGTGGTGAAAGGGGTGGGCGATGGACGATATGGAGCTTGTGACGACCGTCCGATCTATATAGATCGACGGCTCAAAACACTCCTGATACATATTTGCAATAAGTGCTTTTTGGGCTAGTGCCAGGTTCTAGCACCCAGGACACATGGGAAAACGGTTTTGAGGGCTGGCCGAAAGGGGCTAGGCCTTATATATGTTAAAATGTGGGATTTTCGGCCTTTTTAATGCAATTTGAGGCTCGTAAAGGGTAACGATGGAGGGAAAAAAGGGGGAATTAGACCAAACAAGGGGTGTGTGTAGGATTTAAAGGGAAAGTGGGTGGTTTAGAAGGACTAGGGGAGGGATTTTGGGGTGAAAGGGAGGCTTTGAAAAAGGGGAAAAAGGGATGAAATGGAGAAATTTGCAGGGGTACAAGGAGCAAATGAAGGCCTTTTGGAGCACAATTTTTCACGATCAGTGAGGCTTATTGACTTAGAAACAATAGTGTAATTTTACCAAAGGGAAGAGGGTATGAAAAGGCCTTCAAGGATGATGTGTTTCCAGGGAGATGCATTCCTTGAAGGCTCAACAAACAATTTAGCCCCCTGCTTGCTTGTCAAGGAATTTATAGGGGGCTAAGAGTAGGCAACTTATCATTTCTTGTCATTTTGTAACTAGAGACCTGCGTCTTAGCGTGACTTGATTTTTGCTAGACCCGATCTGGGCTAGTAGGGATCGCCTTTGTCCGTGGAGGGAATTTACCTCTCCAACAAACTGGCAACTCCCGTTGGGGAGTTGATTGGAGCTTGTCTTGTCTCTTTCGATTGCTTTCAGCTTTTGTCTTTTTGATTTTCTCTTCTGGTTTGTCTCCTTTTGGTGTAAAACCTCTGTTCAGCCCCAAAGGATTAGATCTGACCTCTTCTTTTATGAAATTTTCATCTTTTCATGGTTGGCTTGATTGGCGTGGTTTCCACCCTGACAGTCGTGCCCATTGGCGCAGGTTGCCAGTTCATCACCCGCACAATCCCCTATCTGGCGCTGATTACAACCAGACAGTCACGCCATTTCCTATAGGTGCTAGGGTTTTCCCTTGTTCGGGAGTTCTTTGGGTTAGTACTTTTGCTTCTGGGTTCTTTTTAGATTTTGCTTGAAGTCGTGAGTCTGGTCTTGGTTGGGAGAAATTCTTTTTTTTTTCATTTTCAGGCGTTGGCGCTTGTTGTCAGTTAGCAACCCACGCCAATTGGCCATTGGCACTAGTTGTTAGTGAGAAATTCGTGCCAGTTGGCGCTAGTTTCACCTACAAAAGTTGTGCCAATTTCAGGGTGTGTGAAAATTGAGACTTTTTCCCTAAATCATTCACTAGTGTGTCTTTCCCTTTCGGGCTTTTCTTTGTATGAGCATAGATTACATTGCTCATTGTTCAGCCGAAATGTCTTCTTTCCATGATTGCTTGTTGTAAAAGGGAATGAATGCCTTGTTTTGAACTCATACTTTGGAAGTCCTTTTTGTGATTGACCTTATATGTCTTGTAGCCTTTTGAGGAATTTCGTTACAAAGTGTTTAAAACAACGATTTCATTCTTAGTGTTTGTTTACATCTCTTTTGCATTCATCCTTCATTAAGGAGATTTGCGTTCATTTAGTTTTCGTCTCAAATTTTGCTTTTGTTAAAATGCATTAGATCACATTACATTGGAAAGTATTTTTTGAGATTTATCATTGAACTTAGATTAAACTGTTTAATGATTGAAAACTAAAAATCACATCGAGTGCATTCTCTTTCATCGAAAGCATGCATTAAGTAGATTCTCATTTCATTGAAAAATGCATTGAGTGCGCTCTTAATATTTCAAGAAAATGGAAGTTGTGCTTAGATTACAATTGCATAGTTTTCAAAAAAGAGGATTTTGCATAGATTACATTGCATTATTCACATCGTTGAATGTTTGAGATTACTTTTGGATAGTGAAAGTCATCTAGTTTGGAAAATTTTCATTTTCAGTATTGTTGTTTGTTGCATCATTGTTTGAAGTTCTTCCCTTAACTAGATAGCATTCATCGAATTGAAAAATTTTCTTTCTCATATAGCTACATATAGGATATTGTCAGATGACATACGGTAGGGCCTTGAAACTGAGATGTAATTGAAGATCAACTCTAAAATTTATTGAATTAACCTAAGGAAGCATTGAAACCTAACGAAACATTTTTAAAGGTCTTCGCCAGTGACATGTTTCGGCGTCTTTAAACCTAGTAGTTGTCATTCGCCTTTTGGCTTCAAACAGTGCTAGTACGGACTTGTGCTCCCCATACCATCACGTATATAAAGGGAGACCCCACCAGGTTGCTATCCTTTATCCGTAGGAAGTTGAGTTTGCCGCCTTATACCCATGATACACTGGACACAGCATTCAGGGAGATTGCCTACACGTACGTCAAGTCCTTGGTTGATTTCTCTTTCATTTTTGAACCAAGGTGTATATTGCAGTTCACGGATATCTGGTACACCCTTTTGCCTATATTTCCAGAGTAGTCATTTCGATCTTTTCTAACTCATTAAATTTTAAAATATCATCAAGCGCTTGTCCTTTCACAATTGTTTCCAAATTGAAAGTGATAGAGTCACCTTTTTCCTGTTTCTCGACTCTTAAAAGATGAAACAATAGAGTTTGGTTTCAATATTTTAAAAAATTAACTGCCCAAAAAATATTCCTGGTTAGAGTTAGTTTCCTTAGGGTGTTGTTTTAGGTCGTTTCCGATGGAAACTTTTCCGGAGTTCACCAAACAAGGAATCCCCCTTGATGGGAATCCTGGTCACTTTCCTCCTTTTGGGAATGTTGGTGCTCCTTATATGGCAACGTTGTCCCTTCCTGGGTTAACTATTGGGTTGGTTGTTTGGTTGTTTTCAACCTCTGTGGTCCTAAATGTCCCAGCTACTGGTTAATCAATTCCTCTGCCTGAACAACATCATGTTGATTCCAAGGTGGACCTCTCCCCTTCTTTGCCTGGTTCTACGTCCTCCTCTTCTATTTCGCCTGGTGAAAGTCTGGAATCAAGTAACCAAGTGGCTAAGAAGAAGAAGAAGAAGAAGACTAAGAAGAAGAAGTTAGATAAAGGGGAGGCTAGCTCTATGGCTATTGCACCTAAGAAACCATCCATCGATAAACCTTCCAACCCTCCGCGGAAATTTAAGTTCCATTGCATGTTGTGCACGAAAAACCATCTTCTTCGAGATTTCCTTGGCATTCCCAAGGTGATCGAAGCATGGTCCAACGGTCGTCCGCCATTGCCTTTGGCTTCTGGGAGTCAGGTTGGGTGCATGTCTTCAACTAGTGCTGGTAAAACTCTTAAGAAGCAGGGTAAGCTTGCCAATCCCTGTAAGTTGTGTGGGGGGCACCATGCCATTCACCTTTGTTTGTATATGGATGAAGCCATGCAAGTTTTGGACAAATCGGCTATTCCTGCGTCGTGCCTTCCGGCTGGTGACAAACAACTTTCTTTGAGTCCTCCACCAGCTGATCCTATGATTGGTCAAGAGTCATCCATGGTCGATCCCACTCCCCTAGAAATTCAAATTCAGGAATCCATCCTTGACCAACCTTTGGTCGTGGGATCAGTTGAGCTGGCTCCATCTACGGTGCACCGGGTCTTTTCTATTGAGAGTGGACCTCACACCTCTCATGTTCTTCTGGTTTCTTCAGATTCTTCATACATGGAGAAATATTCTCCTGTCCCTATACCTCAAGAAGCTGCTCCTTTGCTTCCCGTGATGGAGGTCCCAGAGGATTCCCCTCCCACCTTCAAGATGGAGGCCGTGGAGGATGCTCCTTCTTCTATCATAACACCAGGGGAAGACAATCTTGGTTCGATGGTAGCCCCTCCAAGTAGTTTGGTCGATTCCTTTGATTGGAATCGATTTGTGGGATATCGCCTTCTGTATTATGTGCCTTTTGAGATAACAGTACAGGCCTTCGGTCTGGTCGTACCCAACACTATTATAGATGAAGGCGCATATGTTAGTATTTTATCCTTTACTACCTAGAAAGCTTTTGGTTCACCGCCGCTTACGCCTGTTACGCAGAATCTGTTGGCATTTAACATAAGAACTAGTCAACTGTTAGGGATCCTTCCAAGGTCACCTATTACTTTAGGAGGTAAAACCATCCAGATGGATGTGATGGTTGTTCCTGGCCCCTTGGATTTAAACCTACTCTTGAGGTGCAATTACACTTATGCCATGGGAGCGCTTGTCTCCTCCCTTTTTCGTGTGGTTTATTTTCCACATGAAGGACGGATCGTGACCATTGATCAGCTTTCATTCTTTGGTCCTGATGTGGCAGCCGGCCTGCCATCATCCCTTCCTGGTTTTTATCCACCCGTTGTATCTGCCCCACTGTAGGTCAACTATGTGGCTACTTACCCCATGCTTGTACTCAGTGATGATGCCATCGTGCATCAGGTGCTGGGGGCATTGGGTCCATACTTCAAGGATGTTTTCCTTCCATTGGGTGCAGAACTCTTGGAAGCGATGACTTCTTATTCATCATGATGAGTTATCTTTGGAGCATAGTTGTTTTCCTTGTGTCAAGCTCCTTAAAAAATGAAACAAGCTAGTCGGAGCAGAGTTCATTTTCTTGTGTCAAGCTCCTTAAAAAAATGAAGCAAGGTCATTGGAGCATGGTTCATTTGCTTGTGTCAAGCTCCTTAAAAAATGAAACAAGTTCTCTGGAGCAGAGTTCATTTTCTTGTGTCAAGCTCCTTAAAAAATGAAACAAGGTGTTCGGAGCAGAGTTCGTCTACTTGTGTCAAGCTCCCTAAAACATGAAACAAGATTTTTTTAGGATAGTTCTTTTAATGTGTCAACCTCGTTAAAACAATAAAACACATTCCTGTTTAATTCAAGTCTTTGATAAGATCTCGTAAAATCCCAGTCAAGTCTTTCTCTTGATCTCGTAACTTGAACCTTCACTCCATCTGCCTTTCATATGGATTGAAGCTTGGGGGGCATGTACCTCGAATTGAGTCACCATGCTAGGGGCATGCAAATTTTTCAAGCATAGTTTGTTTCTGTTTCAAGCTTGTGTAAAAATGAAACCTATTTCAAGCATAGTTTATCTTTGTTTCAAGCTTGTGTAAAAATGAAACCAAATTAAAGCAGAGTTTCCTAATTTCAAGCTTATGTAAAAATGAAACCTTTCCCATTTTACCTCTTATAATTTCCATTTTATTAGCCTGTTTTGTCAGATGAGCCTTGGTTTTCTCATTCCATCGTCCCCATCTACTTGGCCGATCATATGCCTTCACTTGATTGTTTTACCCAATCCTGAGGAACCACTGTGATGAGTGGTCTTGTTAGCCAACCTCTTAACCTTTACTTGTTCTAAGAAGTTCCACCATTACCAGAACCAGTTGATGCCCTTTATGCCACTTGTTCCTCCAGGAGGGGTCACCTTTCAGCTCTTTTCTAACTCTCTAAAATTGAAAAGATTGCCGAGACGCTTGTCATTTTGAACTCGTTAAAATGGCTGCGAAATGACATCTACCCAATATACGTTTACCCCTTTTTTGGGTTGGGATAGATTATTTACAAAAAATAAATACCCTAGCCTATTGCGACTAGAAGGCTTTCTCAGACATAGTTTTATACCTTTTCAGATCTGAGGAACTATTTACGAAAAGGGACCATTGAAGTTTACTTTTCTACTGTCTGTTCAAACTCTCTAAACATGAAAAGACATCGAGTTCTTCCTTTGTGAGACTCGTTAAAAACTGATGACATCAGATTCTGTCGTAATGACAATACTCGAGTTCCTCCTTCATAGGGCTCATTAAATGTACTAGGTTGGATTTGTCCGAAGGACAAACTTATATCGCAAGCATATGCTATCCCCTTCAAGCTTGTTCTAAAAAATAATTGGGGTACTCACCAGAAATGGGGGGGGGGGGGAAATGAAACCAGTATCAACGTCGTGTCAGCAGTATGTCGCTCTTGAACATAGCACTTGTCTGCATTCGTGTCAGGTTGGGGAAATCTCATCTCGTTTTCTGCTTGCCTCCATGGGTTTGGGTTATCCTTTTTGACCACTCATCTGCTCTTTGCCTCGTCACTATGACCTCAAAACTTTTGATGTTGAATAATTCCAAATCTAGTGTCATGCTGCCGATATGTTCGAGAGAAGTTGACCTATGCATTTTCAACCCTCCTCTGATTCTCATCTGATCCTGATTCACAAACGTTATGTTCCTCTGTCTCATGTCGATGATGTGGGAAACACTATGGCCCACCTTCGATCAAGGTCAATTCCTGTCGACTTCAACTCATTATCCAGGAAGTTGATCTAGAGACTCCTTTCCGGTACCTTAGAGCCTGCATGCCTCAATGGTAGGTTCTTCGCATCCGATGCAAGGTTTTCATCATTGACCTTCGATCAGATGATTCTGTGGGTGTTCGATGCCAGCTCACTGTTCACATTCTGTGGATGGTACCTGTAGTACCTTGAGGTCCATTTTCATTATTGGTGGTTCCTCTTGCATCTGTTAACAACTTTCATCATTGGCTGGTAATTAGACGATGTTCTTGCATGTTTGAAGCCAACTCACTTATTCACATGCCATAACTTGTACTCTGTTTGGGTCGAGATGGAGCGCAAGACCCTGGATTTTGTCTGATGGAATCCAGGCTGCGGATTTTGTGGATTATCATGATTGATTACATGAATCATTGATTGGATGGGTGTGACCATACTTGAGTCTATTTACTGATCCTTACTGGATGGCTGCGCCCATACCTTGGATCCTGATTATTGTATACTCTATTATGGATGGCTACGCCCATACCACATATCATGTATTTGAGATATCATTTGTACTTGTCTATGCAGGTTTTCCGACAACAGTGTTTTCAGTTGGGCATGTTCTCATAAATCATTTCACCCCTCTCTCTCTCTCGAGCCTCATGCTTTAGGGGGCATCTGTTACACAGTAATTTTTCACCGTCCCTGCAATCCCCAGTCTCGCACATTGGAGGGAATTTTCCGTGACCTATGAGCAGTGAAATAACCTGAAACCACCTTCATGGCATCCCCCTTGACAAGGAAAATCATTCCTCTGAAGATAGTTTCTTGTGAAAAACCCTAAAAACTGACCTTTTGGCCTTGGTGCAACTAGCCAGTTCAGCCCTCGCGCCAATGGGCGAAATCCACCAAAGAGGGCGCACCAACTAGCACTCTGTCCCAGTGTATTACTCATGCCAAGCTTAATAAGGATTGTTTTTTAAAAATAAATGGTGGAATTTTGATTCCAACCTACTCCTGAACGAGTCTCTAAAATGAGTTGGGAGGTTTGCCTCTAGATCTCCATGTGGGGAAGTGGTTTTCCA
Source organism: Pinus albicaulis (assembly GCA_034641835.2). Classification (NCBI taxonomy): domain Eukaryota; kingdom Viridiplantae; phylum Streptophyta; class Pinopsida; order Pinales; family Pinaceae; genus Pinus; species Pinus albicaulis. Next base: position 41,309,340 of record CM076574.1, read on the forward strand.
CCTATCATGGAAGCTTCCTTGAGGATAGGGCCAATCTCACCATTGTAGGGATCCCAACTCCCCTTCCACCATCTATATAAGCTTGCCATTTTCCCTTAGCAAGCTAGCACTAAGCGCTGAATCAGTAGCAAGGAGACTATCGCCAGACAGCCTTTGAGAGCCAAGCCGAAGAGAGAGAGCTTTGTCCCATTTCCAATGAGCTTCATTGAGATGTGCTCCACTGTCGACCCCACCAAAGGAAGATCCAGCATTAGAACTTAAGGTTGTATCGTTCCTTCATTTTATTAATAATAAGCGACTTTGATTATGGTTTCACTCGTGTATCTTTATCTTTGGTGCAATGAGTTACATCTTCTCTGACTGATGTTTAGTTACAAGATTTAGATTCTATGCTATATATTGTCATGTTTATTCACATGTGTTCAGGTGTTCAGACACGTTAAGCGGAAGGATCGTGATCTGCCGAAGCAGAGGACGAGAAGCATCATCCTTATTTCGACGACCATCACGTAGGACTTGAGGTAGGAAAATTATCATTTCTTGTCATTTTGTAACTAGAGACCTGCATCTTAGCATGACTTGATTGTTGCTAGACCCGATCTGGGCTAGTAGGGATCGCCTCTATCCGTAGAGGGGATTTACCTCTCCAACAATTAGTAATCCACTTTACATTTCATACAGATGTTTGAATATTTGGAACCATTTGTTGGATATGCTGATGATGCTAGTCATAGTACACATAATCTATCCTCTACAGCGTGGGCCATTTTCGCTTCAAACGGTGAGTTAGTGAGTTTTCAAGGGATTTGTATTGGTAGAACGAAAAAAATATCGCTGAGTATAGCACGTTTATCAAACTTCTCTCTGATGCCATTTCATTTGGTATTAAATGCATCATCATAAGGTTAGACTCACAACTTGTAGTATTACAACTTACTAGTGTTTATACAATTAGAAATCCAACACTGCATCGTTTGTTCCTAATATTTCGACTTTTGGAAAGACACTTTGATTTTATTCAATATCAACACATATCCAGAAATTTGAACACATTGACTGATTCTTTGGCTAATCAATTTTTAGACAGAAATTTGCAACACATGTAAAGAAAACATTCACATAATTGAATAAGATTGCGCAATAAACATAGGGAAAAAATGAAATCAAATAGATAGATAGTTATATGTTTTTAAATTTTTTTTTTCCCAAGACACATTAGTTATATGACCTCAAAATGTATGCAACATGTCAAAATTAAACTAGTGATGCTCATGGTAACATGCTATAGATCGGTTTGGAATGCCTATAGTGTGGCGTTGTAGTCGCATGGGTAACTCTTCTATCCAGCAATCTAAAATCTTGAAGGTCAACCCATCTATGTGCTGCCTAAGCTCATTTAGAGTCTCAACCATGTCTAAATCCTGAAGGACTGCTCTCCTGACAGCCCTCTCTGTTGGCTCATCTACTCCATGCTCTAGTTCCTCCACCGGTTGAACTCGAACAACATATGCATTACATTAAAACTTTATTTTAGTCTTGGGAAAACATCAAAATAAAAAAAAACATTTCATAAACCTTAGAAAAATAAAAAACATGGTCAAAAAATTCTTATCTATTACACCCCACTGAGTGCCTTCTAGTAAGCCTAAGTCTAGATCTCCTCGGAAATCGACACCTGCGTATGCATACTCATCGATGGTGACAACCTGTCACCTGAACCAGGCTAATAATGCAGTTGAAAACACAATGGTCGATTGGTTTTCATGCCTACCCATTAGTTCTACCCATCTCTGCATCCTCAGATCTCTAGGGTTAGACATACCCAGTGTCACATGCTGAGGTTGCATCAGTGGAATCTTCTCTAAGGAAAATGAAATGATGATCAAACCATAACTAAAGTTTTTCTTCCTTCCCCCCTTTGCCTTGTTCAGTTGTTCCTTTATTTTGGAAAGTACAGCTTCAGACCAGTTTAAGATTGTTGGCTCCATGCACTCTAGCACATACTTCATATATGATTGATTCGCTAATTTTAGTGTAACGACACCGACAAGTTTTGCGATCATGAAAATAATGGTTATCAAAGGCAAATCTCGAATGTCACAGATGTTTATTTTCCCGTACTTTCTTAGCTCTGCCCTTGGATAGCAATACTGCAAAACATAGTCTCTCACTATCTCTCCTCCAAGAGCAGACCCTAAGAGGGAAATGGGCAAGCCTCTCCTTGACAAACCTGTGAGAAAGTATACTTCCTCCACTACAATAGGAACCACATTTTTCCTGATGTGAAATTCCTTAATAGTTGGATCCCATGCTTGAAATAGGAACTCGAAGAGTTATATTTTTTGCCTCATCCCTAACAAGCAGAAGTGCTTTAACAACCCACAATCTCTTAGGGATTTTACTTTAGCCAGGTCATTTAGGGCAGCCATATTCTATTCTTCATGCTCTCTTTCTCTCCAAGTAATCGTCATTCTAGTTCGATCAAATCCTGAAACATAACCATAAGACTCATTAGAATCCTTTTAATGCAAAAAATTAGACAAAGTTTAGGCATAGTGCAAGAATAAAAAATGGGAATTGTGCCCAACGCAGTCTTGAACAAGGGACAGTGCATTGCATCTGCAGCTAAGCTTCAGTTTTGGTGCTCCACAACATACTTTTCGATGCTCAAGGGTGTGTTGCCCTCTTTGGAATAATAATTTACCCTAAGGGGCCAAAATCCCTAAAAATTTAAAATAAAAGGAAATGAATTGACTACTGAAATAAAGAGAGGGTTCATGGCACTAACCTGGATCAAACGACACTGAAAACCATCCACAAAATCTATCACAACCAGCAGTTGAATTTTGGGGGAAAAAACAAGTTCAGAGCTCCAAAATACAAATGGTAACTTTCGGATGATAAAAATGAATAGTAAAACTCTTTTAATTAGTCATTTGATTATTTGCAAATCATATTTATTGTTGTGACTATGGTTTTATTATGTTTTTATCATGAAACGGGTATTTTTAATCCATTTGATGTTGTTCTGAACATGTTTTACAACTGATGAACATATTAGTCGTTAGATTTATTTCGAGAATGATTTGACCACAAAGCATACTTTTATCCTTATTTTTCAAGCCTTGTTAAAAATGAAAAAGGACTTGAAGCGCACTTTTATCTTTATTTCGAGCTTCTTTAACAGTGAAAAAGGAACTGTTGGAGTCTTCTTTTAGCTCTTTTCGGACTTTGATAATGTGAAAAGATTGTCGAGAACTTGTCTTTTTCGAGCTCGTAAAATTAAATGAATTGATATCTACTAAGTATAAGTTTAACCCTTTTCCAGACAAATATATAATATTTACGAAAAAGGAATACCTTAGTCAAACATGACTAAAGAGGTTCTCTCAGATACTATTTTACACTTTTTTAGATCTGAGTGACAAATTTACGAAAAAGTACTTATGGATTTTTCTTTCGTCCTCCTTTTCAAACTCTCTAAATATGAAAAAGGATCAGGCTGTCACTGTCGTTAGGCTTGTTAAAACTTAAAATAGAGATGGGCTTGTCGATCATGGCAAGAATTGAGTTTCATTCATCTCTAGACTTGTTAAATTATTAAATAGAAATACATTATTCACCCGAAGGGTTGAATTATAGATCAAGCATATGTTATCATCCTCAAGCTTGTTAAAAAATAAAGAGGTACTGGTTGACAAATGACCGGGGAAAATTTTGGAAAGTGAACGGAAATTTTACGGCAGCAGGTAAATCTTGAACATGACACTTCACTCCATCACCGTGACTGTTTGGGTTGGGTAATATTCGTGATGGTTCATTCATACCTATGGTTCATCATACCTTCACTTCAGTTTTGGGTCAATGCTGCCAATTCATCTCAGTGTCACCGATATGTTCAAGAGAAGTCATCCAGTGAATACTCATCCTTCTGCAATACTCATAAAACTTCATTCTCATGAAAGTCATCCCTGAACATTGTTATATCAAGTCATACCTTTGTCTCCAAAGTCAATAACTCCCATTTCACAATAAAGTGACTTCTTGTCAACGACAAATCATTATCCAGGAAGTTCACTTAGAAACATCATATTCCAGTACGATGAGGCTTGTTACAACATTGACAAGATCCTTACTTCCAGAATTTTGACCGAAATACTTTGTTTGGCATTCGACATCAAATCATCTATTCATGCCTTACAAAATGTACTGCAGTACCTTGAGGGCCATTGAAATCAATGGTGGTTCTCTCGCTTTTGTTAACAACTCACATCATTGGCTAGTAATCAAACGATGCCTTACCATGTTCAACTACAAATCATATATTTGCATGGATATACTTGTACCTGAATGATTGAGTGAACGAGATAATAAGACCCAGGATCTAGTTTCACCCATTCGGGTTGCGATTTCAGGATTGTTGTACACATCATCTGTATGGTGACCTTACATATAGATCGTCATCCGAACATGGGCCTATATCTATAGGCATGTCTGTATTGGGAAACATTCCAATGTAGACAACTTTCTGCACTATGTACATGTTATTAGATAGTTTATGTGCTGAGCATGGGAATGCCTTCCCTCAACAATTTCTGATCAAGAGGATATATCATGATGTAATGTATTGTAATATTGATGCAGGTTGCCACTCCACTTCGGCTCTGGCCCATAATAGTGTAAATCATATCATTTAAAAAAAATTGTTATTATTATCTTGACTTCATGCTTTAGGGGGCGATCTGTTATAGGTAAATTTGGGTACCATTCCCAATGACATGGTTAACTGTACATCATCCCTAGAACTAATGAATAGGGTCTATCATCCACTATCATTTCAGTTTCTACATGCCCTAAGACAAAGAACAAAGACAAATCATTCACGACTTCCATTGCAAGGTTTCCAAGATTTGAAGTACATGTTATATCACCTATGAGCTCACCAGCATAGTCTTTCAAGGGACTAACTGCGTTGGATATGCAGTTACCTCCATTCAAGGGTGCTCTGCAAAGCACTTCACGACACTCAAGGGTGTGTTGGTCAATTGGGAGCGAAATTCTCATTGTTTCAGAATCTCCACATGGCCAGTGCCTTCTAGAAGAGTGCATATATGTCAAAATTTGAATCCATGCGTCCATTTGGCACCTCTGAGCTTGGGAACATGTCTTGACTATTATTAGAAATTCATTGATTGTGAAACTACCTTCATCTCATCTATAAATTGAGCACAGATCTTAGTGCTTGAGAAGGAAGAAATTTGGTAGAGAAATGATGTTGGATTTTCAACTGAGTGTTTTATTTGAGTGATATGCTGCTGGAGAGATGTTCATTGTTATGAGGCTAGGATGATGCTGGAGTTGGTGACATCAAATCAATCGTTGGTTGTAACCTCCCCTTCTATCCATTAATAAAGATTGTTGCTTACTTTCCCACATATGTATTTGTATAAGCTTATGTCTTTCATATTAAGGATTCTTATCTGATGTATATGTTTCATGTTTCATTGATTTAACTGATTAACGTGAATAGCCATTTGTATATTGCAATCTCTTTGTTGTTTAGTGTTCATTCTTGCAGGAAATATTTTGGTGATCTAGCTTGGATTTGAAGCTACAACAAGAGTGAAAGAAGGAGAATAGGAAGCGCTTGGACTCCAAGTAGGTTTATTGATCTATTTTGTGTGTCTATTTACTGTTATGAAAGGTATTTGCAAAGTATTTAATATGTTGTTCTAAATGAGCACCACATTTAGGGAATGTGTTTTATCGATAATCCATAATTCCGCATAACACCAAATGTAGGTTTTAACCCTGTACATAAATTACCTGCAAATGAATTCTTAAAACAAAAAATTAAAAAATTGCGAGAACATAAAAAAATATACATAGATATTTTCCCTTGGATCCCAAAACCAGGACTACCAGATTTATTTTTCATTATATTCCTTTCAATTTTATAATACATATATATACATATCGAAGCATTCATAAAACCCAGTCCACTAACACTCGATTAGAACATAACCGTAGTTCCCTTGAATTAATCTACAAAATACCATGGGAATAAAGCCATCATGCCCTAAACCATGTGCAAAACCCATGCACAAAACCATGGGTAGGTCCGCCCACCATCTTTTGGTTCACCTAACTATATTTCGGTCAGCATAAAAAAATAATTTTGGGGTGCTTCCCTGGACCTTGTGTAGGGGGATACTGCCCCCCTACAAACCCCTCAAAAGGGGGGGTTTCTGCCCCCCTGTGACCCAACTGATGCGCCCACCACAGTGTACAATGATGACTATTGGTCATGGAAAGAATATAACACACAAGTCCAACACATCATACAACCTCCTGTAGACCTTTGAGATTCCTCTCTTGCAGGCTTAGAGGCCCTACCTCTATTAGTAGTAGTAGATTGTTGTTGAAGTTCACCCTTAACAGGGGTGGTAAAATTCATATTTCTTCCTCTTGGTTGATGCCTTGTACTTTTATACCACTTTCCTCTAAAATTGGTAATATAGGTCAATTTGGGTATCATTCTCAATGACCTGGTTAACTGGGCATCATCTCCAGAACCAATGTATAGGGTCTATCATCCCTAACATTTTAGTTGCTACATGCCATAAGATAAAGAACAAGAAAAATCAATCAAAGAATTTCATCTACAAAGGTTTCCAAAGTTTTGAGTTTATAATATATCATATGAGAGCTCACCAACATTGCCTCCAAAGGGAGTAAGTGTGTTGCATATGCAAGTATTCCTATGCAAGGCTACTCTGCAAAGCACTTCCTGACATTCATGGGTGCGTTGGTCACATTGGGAGCGAAATTCTCATTGTTTCGGAATCTCCACTTGGAAAGTGCCTTCTAGAAGATTTCACATGTGTCAAACTTAGAATCCATGTGTCCATTTGACATCTACAATATTGGGAACATGTATTGCCTATTATTGGAAAGTCATTGATTGTGAAACTACCTTCAGCTCCTCTATAGATTGAGCACAGATCTTAGTGTTTGATGAGGAAGAACTTGTGTAGAGAAATGTTGGTGGAATTTCCATTGAGGAGATTGATTTGAGTGGTAGATTATTGGAGATATCTGCATTTTGATGAGGCTGGGATGCTGCTGGAGATGGTGACACTAAATCAATCACTGGGTTGTAACCTCCCTTTCTATTATCAATAAAGATTATGGCTTATTTTTCCTTATATGCATTTGTATAAGATTTTATTTTCAATATCATGATTTCTTAGTTGATGTATATGGTTTATGATTTATTGATTTAGCTAAATAACTTGAATAGACATCTCTATTATTTCTATCTCTTGTTGTTTATTCTTCATTCTTGCAAGAAATATTTTTCACAATCGGCTGGAATTTGAAGCTACAACAAAAGCGACATAAGGAGACTTTGGAAGTGCTTGGATCTCAAGTAGGTTCCTTATTTCGTTCTGTGTGTCTATTTATAGTTAGGAAAGATAGTTGTAAAGTCTTTGACCTATTGTTCTAGATTAACACTTGTCTAGGGAAGAATGATTTATCCGTAATTCATAATTCCACATAACAAACTGGTGACTCCACTGGGGAGATTACTCTTTATCCTAGGTGTTTTAGCCTCTTATTTTCTCTGTTTATTCACCCAGTAGTTGTTACTCACAAATATTAGGCTTTTTAAGATCCAAATTCGCAAAATAAGTGTGTTAAATAGCTATGTTTTTATTTATACATTGCGCCCAATGCACTCATGGACAGGACACAGTGCTTTGCATAGCACTATCTCCCTTTCAGGTCTTCATTGCAAATCACTGTCTCTCTTTAGAGACTGCGTTGCCTTCTGAAACCATCCAAATTCCCTTGAATTTGTCTTTGCAGTTTGTTTCAGTTTGTTTGCTGCTGTGTTTTGAAAATATTGAGCCTCATATTGACCAGTGAATTCATCTACCTCTTCCTCCTTTGAAAGAAAATGTGTTCAATGTTTGTTTAAAGCATTTTTATTTATCATTGGCAAGTTAATTTCAAAGTATTTTTATTGTCGCATTAGATCCATTTTCTTTTGAAAAGGGAAATTGTCATAAAATATTCATTTCCTGATAGGAGAAATTGTTGTTTCATTCCTCATTTTTCCTTCAAAAGAGAAATTGTTGTTTGTATTCCCCATTTCTCAAATGTAATGTTCCTAAATTAGCTTCAGCTAATTTGGAACATTAATTTTGCCTTATTTATTTTGTATTTCATGCTTAATGAATATATTGTAAGGGAAGATGTATAATCCCCTGAAAATCAAGAATAAATAAGTGCCTATGTGAAAAGGGACATATTTAGGCCATTTGAATAAAATCTTGCAGGTGTGAAAGGGCCAAGACCACCAAAGGAGATCCTATTTGACCAAGTCAACAGCGCTATCTAGGTTCATTGAACCTCCTTGATGGACTACGCAGTTCTAGAAGGGGTTTCCAAGTGTGGAAAGAACCAAAGGATGAAAGTGGCTTAGGGTTTTCCAAGTAACTCAAATGTTATAAAAGGAGGGTGAAGGCTCATGAGGAGGTTGTTGATCATATTTCATTTTCTGAGCTTGCTAAGGCAACTCCATTTCTCTTTGTTGCTGAGCAAGAGAAAGAGAGGATTTCCTATTTAGGAATCCTCTATCCTTCTTTGAGTAGCTCTTGGAGGGAAGTGTGCTAGATTGAACCACTATCAATTTGGATGCCAAGCTATTCTTGCATAGACAACGTTGGCTCATTGAGGGTTTTGCTGCTACTGTAAGTGTAGTAAATGGAAATCCTAGATCTGCAAGGATCTAGTAGTTTTGAAGGGTTTCTCTCAGGGAGGGTGTCTTGTGACCACCCAGAAGAGGATCTATGTTATATTTCATTTCAGATCTGTATATTTTACCTATTGTAACATTTAGCTCAAGCTACGGCACAGTCTTCTTTGTCTACTGCGTTATTTCTTATGTACTTCTTCTTTATTGTCTAGATCTGTCATTGTACTTGTTTCTGGTGATTGAGGCTTGCCTCTCACCTTAAACATTTATCAAGTAGCCTGCTGATCTCTCATGTTCAGATCTAATGTATATTATGAATAAATTCATCTTTAGAAATTATGGAAGCTTTCTGCAGTTCTGTGTATAAAAAGTTAGATCTACACTTTCTAGTGCATTATTTTTTAAAAGCCCTAAGGGGATCTTGAGGAGAAGGCTGAGTAGTTTCCAGATATGATATGGATTTGATGTTTTAGCCATAGATCTGTTGTAGATCTGATATTTAATGTCTAACTGCCGAAGAACACTTAGTAGGACGTTGTTCAATTATTTCTGCAACTTTTACATATATTGCAGCTCCTAGATCTAAAGATTTCTTGCTTATTTCCTCATGCAATTCACTGTACTTCTTAAGGAACTCATTCAAAGTCTGATTTGCTGCTGCTATACTGTTAGATATGTCTGATGGCTATTTTCCAGTGACTCTCAACTGAAACTGCGCAATTCTGAAGTGGGTTCTTCTTCATTCCATCAGCTCTTCTCTTTAGCTGATTTTTAACTAGTCAGCTTCGTGGGAGATCTGTTTAAGGCCCTTAAACCCATTTTTTTTCTTGAAATTTAGTATGGAGGTCCCACACAGCCTATACTAAGGGAACCCAGCCTTGAGAAGCGTTATTCTTGCACCATTTTGCTTATACAACGTTCTCACTGAGCCTATTGTAGATTTTACTGAAAGTGGAATTTCCCACTTCTCTCTTGTTTGAACACTGTTACCGATGAAATAGGTAACCGCACTATTACCTATTTTCTTTTGGTAGCATAAAAAGCACCCGATTTTGAAAAGTGGTGATGCAGAATCACCCCTTTTTTTGTGCACATTTTTGACACTAATATTTTTATTTATGACGTATGAATATTTGTTTTAAAATGTTAGTGATTTTCATGCTAATTTGGAAAGGTATTGATGCAGCATCAATTTTTTTTTAGAGCGGTGATTTTCATGCTAATTTTGAAATGTATTGATGCAACATCAACCCTTTTTTTTAGAGTGGTGATTTTCATGTTGGTAATAAAACATAAAACTTAGATTAATTAATATATATATATATATATATATATATATATATATAAACAATAAAAAAACCAATAAAAATGTAAAAAAAACAAAATTAATTCATAAAAATAAAGAATTTAAACAAAAATAAATAAATAAAAAACAAAAAAAAAACAAAAATATTCAAAAATTATATCAAAGGAAATGACAAAATTTGAAAAACAAACACATAATTTAAAGAAAAAAAACAAAAATTAACCAAAGAATAAAAAAATAAAAAACCATTAAAAACATTTTTTTCTAAGTTACTAAAAAAAACCATATAATTAAAAAAAAAAAAAAATAGAAAATTTAAAAATAATTAAAATTACAAAATTAAAATTTAGACAAAAAAAAATAAAATACAAAAAAGAAAAAATTAAATTAAAAAAATAATAATAATAAGAAAAAAAATAAAAATTTTAAAATTAACAAAAAAAAAAACAAAATTTAAAATTGAAAAAGAAAATTAAAAATAAAAAAAATTATCATTAAAAAAGAAAAAAGAAAAAAAACCACCTGCAAATAATTAAAAAACAAATATCCATAAATTTACTGTTTTTTTTTAAATGAAACAATTTATAAATTTTAAAAATGAAAAACTAAATAAACTAAAAGAAAATAATAATAATAATAAATTAAATTAAAATTTAATAAATTTAATAAATAAATTTTAAATTTTAAAAAATAATTAGTCTAAAATATGAAATTTAAAAACAAAATTAAAATTAAAAATTTGAATTAAAAAAATAAAAATTTTTAATTTTTTGAAATTAAAAAAAATTAAAAATTAAAAATTAAAATAAAAAATTAAATTAAAAAAATTATATATTAAAAATTTAAAAAAATATGTTACGAATTAAAAAATATTAAAAAAATAAAATAAATAAAATAAAATAAAATAACATAAAATCAAAAATAAAAATAAAAAAAAGAAGAATTTTTTGATCGTGGTGGCGCTGCCAATCAGCCTCCCGCCCACGGGCGGGCAAGAGACAATTGCTCGCCAGCGGGAGGTTAAAATAACTTAATTTTTTTAATTTTTTTTAAATTTTAATATTTTTTTTTTAATTTCATTTTTTTTTTAATTTGATTATTTTTTTTTTTAATTCAAAAAATTTAAAATTATTAATTTTTATTTTAATTTTTATATTTGAAATTTAATTTGTTTTAGTTTTTTCTGTTTTTTCCTAAATTTTATTCTTTTTTTTTTATTTATTTTTTTCTAAATTTTGTTAATAATTTTTATTAAATTTTGTATTTTTTTTATTAAATTTTTTAAAATGTAATATATTTTTTTAATTTTTAATTTTATAATTATTATTTTTTTAATTACATAAATTTTTTATATATTTTTTAATTTCAATTAAAATTGTGTATTTAAAATTAGATTTTTTTGTTTTAAATTAAACTTAATATTCTCAAATTAATCTGTTTTTTATTTTATTTTTTATTTAATATTTTATTTTTAATTTATTTTTTTCAATTTTTCATTTTTAATTGATTGTTGAAGTTTTTTAACTTTTTATTTTAACAATGTGTTTTTTTTTTCCTCTTTATATTTAAAATTTATTTTTTATTTCAAAATTTATTTGTTTATTCATTTATTTATTAAATTTTTTTTTTTTTAAATTTAATAAAATCTAATATATATATTTTTAATTTAAGTTTATATATATATATATATAGATATATATATATATATATTTAAAATAAATTTATTTTTTAAAATTTATTTGTTTTTTTAATATATATATTTTTTAAATTTAATATTTTTTAAAATTTATTTGTTTTTTTAATATATATATTTTTTAAATTTAATATTTTTATTGTATTTTATTTTTAATTAATTTTTCATTTTTTTACTTTTAATTTAAATAATGTTTTTTTTTTTAAATTTTTTTTTTAAGTTTTAAATTTATTAAAATTTAATATATTTCTTTAAATTTAATATTTGATTTTAAAATTTATTTATTTATTTATTTTTTAATTTAATGAATATTTTCTTTTTATTTTTTAAATTTAATTTCTATATTTAATTTTTTATAATTTCTTTCTTTTTTAAACTTGTTTTTTTTTTTTTAATTTAATATATATATATATTTTTTATTTCTATATATTTCGAAATTTTAATCTTTAATTTTTTTTTATTTTTTTTCTTAAATTTTATGTTTTTTTTTTAATGTTTGAACTAAAATTTTTATTTTGTTTTTATTTTTATTTTTTTATTCCTATATATTTTTAAATTTTAAGCTTTAAAATGTTTTTATTTTTAAAATTTATTTTTTTCTTAAATTTTAGGTTTTTTTTAATGTTTGAATTTTAAAAATTTTAAAAATGTTATTTCTATTTTTAAAAATGTCAAAATATGACACAATTTTTTTTTTTGTTATTCCAACATCAACAGGTTTTGTTTTGAGGGTGTTTTTCCAATCCTTTTTTCAAGAAACAATTTTGTTTTTAGCATAATTTTATAAAATGTTGAAATTTGACCTTCAAAAAAAACCAAGTGCGTTCTGGAATACACATTTTTTGTTTTTGGGGTGTTTTTTCATGTTTTTTGAGTCTTTTTGGGCTAGAGTTCTCGTTTTGAGGTCAGGTTACCTATTTCATCGGTAACAGCGTTGTTTGTTTTTTACTTCTCTTTAGATCCATTCTTTAGATCTATCGATCTAAGGTTCCCAAGGGCAGAAAACTCCAAGAGGAGTGTGCAATTCTCATGCTTGCTGTGTTTCATCAGTCTTCTATAGACATAGTCTAGAACGGGCTAGGAAGCCTTTGGTTTTCATCCTCTCCTTAGAGGTGATATAACCAATAAATTCCCTACTAGTCTATCTTTGGTTTAGAAGTTGCTGGTGTGTTTTCCATACTACTGTGATCCCATAGTGGAATATCTTAAGATATTCCTTACTGAGCCTAATTTTCCCCATTTGGAATATTACAGTGGTATCAAAGCATGATCTCTGGCTTTGCCTGTGAGATCAAGCTATCAGTGAAATCAAGAGCAAGGGAAATATGAAGAAGGTGAGTTTAATCTCATCTATTTTCAGATTTAAGAAGAACCTCCCCAAGGAGGATGTGCAAGAAGAAAAGAGAAGCATCAGTGAACCTCCCAAGGAGTTTCAAAAAGAAGATCTTCCAATCAGATCTACAAGATCTGTGCATGAGGAACATTCTGAATCCTCGTCCCATGGATATGTGCACTTAGCCATATCATCAGAGCTTCAGCATTTTGCCAGTGATTCCTTCATGAAGGAGGAAAAAGAAGGTGTGAGCTTGATTGATGCATTACCAAGGGCAAGATCTCCATTTGGTGAAGAGTCCTCATCTCAAGAGGAAAGCATGAAGGTTTCTCCTTCAATATTTGATCAAGATCTATTGTCTCTCATTGATTATGGGACAATCTCAGTTATTGAAGAGGGGGAGAAGGAAGTGGGAGATGAGAATGCAGTCACCTTAAGGGCACCTCAAGCACTTCATGAGGAAGAGGTTGGAGAACATGCTCCAAGAGAAGAGACTCTTGCACCCTTACAAAGAGTCCCACAAGATCTCATGCATGAGGAGCATGCACTATCATTGATCAATGATGAGGTCTTGGAGATGGGAGAGGTAGAAGAGGAGGAAGGGCATCACAAGGTGGAGAGCATGAAACCTTCTCTACTTCAGAGCTTGGAAGCACAAAGAAGGAAAAAGGACTTATGCATTGAAGGTAGGGACAAATCTATCTTCCTACACCCACATTCTACTCTATGCCTTGGCACCTCTTTGCAAGGAGGTCCTCTACTAGGAGCACCTCTTGATAGGAGGAAATCTGAAGTGTTCTCTCAACTATGGGCTGCATATGCATACTTGGCTAAGGAGGGAGCATTGGGAGAAGCTAACATAGCGCAGAGGATCTCTCAAGCATTCAGGAGAGAGATGAGCAGTTTCTTGAAAGGGACATTGCAAACTCCTGCTCAGATATCTACGCTGAGGAAGGAGAAATCAGATATCTATGATGGCATGAGCATGAGGGCACATGGCAACTCCATATCTTTGGGGAAGCCCATGATCTCCTCATTCACAAAGGGGATTTCTGAAGATGGCAAGGGGATCCTGACCCTCTTATATACATGGGCCAAAAGGAGGAGGTTTTGGAAAACAAGGACTTTCCAAGGGGAAGTTGATTTCCATATGCTCCAATCTTGTGTTGTGCAAGAACAGCTGCAAATGGGGCAACAAAGAGAAGATAATGGTGCTCCAACATGTGATTTTGATATCAAGGATGTCAAAGATGGGAGCCATGAGAAGACAGGGGCTGCATTTCAGACCTCTACAGCACTGTCATTCTTGGAGAGCTTGGATCCTTGTTGGGATTCCCAACTCAAGATGGAATACTCCAAGGACCTTTTCAAATGGGGGGTTCTTGAAGGCGAATTAAAGGATAGAAGGTTCAAGGTGGTAGATGGAGTTATCTATTTCTACAATCTGATTCTTTTGGCTAGTGACTCCAAACTCAAGGAGGGATTATTTGATGCCATCTACGAAATCTTGCTTTCCAAATCCACTGGTTTTGTCAAATCATATCATACTCTCTTGGGTGGATTCATATGGGAAGGATACAAAGAAGATGTTTACTCCCATATGAAGAAGTGCATGGACTATTTGGTAGAGGAGGAGGAACATAGCTCTTGGGAGGAGCCACCATTCACACCTCCTTATCCTTTGAGTGTGAGAGGGAACTCATCCATGAGTTACCCCAATGATGTGAAACAAGTATATAGAGAGACTCATCCTCTTGAGAATTATTTTGCATCTCCTATATGCTTATACTTTTTTGACACTCATCTGCAGGGCATGGTGCCAAGATGGGGCACCAAGTATGATGGGTTTCATGGGCCATCTAAGGCCATGAAATATATTGATGCAAGTCATTCCTTGGAGAACCTTAGGGAGCTTTTATATTCCTCATGGTGTGATTATTTTACACCAACCATGATGTACATTTTCCAAGCATTCCAAAGACATGAGGCAGTAAGCAAGTGTTGGGGGTGGCACTTGTTATATCTTATTTTATGGCAGTTAAGGATAAAACTGCGGTGATTGCAAATGAGGGAGCATATTCCTTCTTATCTATCACACATGGCAGCTAGCATGCTTCTAATCATGACCCCACAAGCTGAAGATGTCCTTATTTTTGTTGGGGGCATAGTTGGAGGAAAGACACACTTATTGAATGTGCCCTTGGGGAAGGAGTTCCCCATTCTTATTGCATTGCATGCTTCCATGGGAGCATGAAATTTTGTATGGCCACTATGATTAATCACTTGTCTATTTGTAAAGTGAGCCATATGTTGGATGGTGACATGCCTCTCACATGTAGTGGGGAGGAGATCTTCTATGGATTGCCAAGATGGGAGGTAATACACTTCATTTTGATGATAGCATGGGGATGGGAGTCTTTCATGGATCATGAAAACCCCATGATAGACATCACTTCTCTCTTGAAGAGGCCATGGATCAGTAAGAAGGGTTCCACAACAACCTTTCATTTCTTCATGATGAGAGCCTTTGAGTTTAGTCATCAAGGGAAAACTTGCATCTTAAGGAAGGACCATTGGGAAGACAAAGATATTGCAGAAAATTCAAAGCAATGGAGGAGACTATTTGATGAGGAGGCCACAAGAGAAGAAGGAGGAGTTTTGCAGCAAAAATTTGGGAGGGGGAAACTGTAATGTTCCTAAATTAGCTTCAGCTAATTTGGAACATTAATTTTGCCTTGTTTATTTTTTATTTCATGCTTAATGAATAAATTGTAAGGGAAGATGTATAATCCCCTGAAAATCAAGACTAAATCAGTTCATATGTGAAAAGGGACATATTTAGGCCATTTGAATAAAATCTTGCAGGTGTGAAAGGGCCAAGACCACCAAAGGAGATCCTATTTGACCAAGTCAACATCACTGTCTAGGTTCATTGAACCTCCTTGATGGACTGCGCAGTTCTAGAAGGGGTTTCCAAGTGTGGAAAGAACGAAAGGATGAAAGTGGCTTAGGGTTTTCCAAGTGACTCAAATGTTATAAAAGGAGGGTGAAGGCTCATGAGGAGGTTTGTGGTCATATTTCATTTTCTAAGCTTGCTAAGGCAACTCCATTTCTCTTTGCTGCTGAGCAAGAGAAAGAGAGGATTTCCTGTTTAGGAATCCTCTATCCTTCTTTGAGTATCTCTTGGAGGGAAGTGTGCTATATTGAACCACTATCAGTTTGGAGGCCAAGCTATGCTTGCGTAGACAATGCTGGCTCATTGAGGGTTTTTCTGCTGCTATAAGTCTAGTAAGTGGAAATCCTAGATCTGGAAGGATCTAGTAGTTTTGAGGGGTTTCTCTCAGGGAGGGTGTATTGTGACCACCCGGAAGAGGATCTCTGTTATATTTCCATTTTGGATATGTATATTTTACCTATTGTAACATTCAGCTCAAGCTACTGCGTAGTCTCCTTTGTCTACTGCGTTATTTCTTATGTACTGCTTATCTATTGTCTAGATCTGTCATTGTACTGTTTCTGGTGATTGAGGCTTGCCTCTCACCTTGAATATTTATGAAGTAGCCTACTGATCTCTCATGTTCATATCTAATGTATATTATGAATAAATTCATCTTCAGAAATTATGGAATCTTTCTGCAGTTCTGTGTATAAAAAGTTAGATCTACACTTTGTAGTGCATTATTTTGTAAAAGCCCTAAGGGGATCTTGAGGAGAAGGCTAAGTAGTTTCCAAATCTGATATGGATCTGATGTTTCAGCCATATATCTACTGTAGATCTAATATTTAATGTATAACTGCTGAATCACACTTAGTAGGACGTTGTTTAGTTATTTCTGCAACTTTTACATATATTGCAGCTCCTAGATCTGAAGATTTCTTGTTTATTTCCTCATGCAATTCATTGTACTTCTTAAGGAACTCATTCAAAGTTTTATTTTATACTGCTATACTATTATATATGTATGATGGCTGTTTTCTAGTGACTCTCTACTGAAACTGCGCAATTCTCAAGTGGGTTCTTCTTCATTCCATCAGCTCTTCTCTTTAGTTGATTTTTAACTAGTCAGCTTCGTGGGAGATCTGTTTAAGGCCCTTATACCCATTTTTTTTTCCTAAAATTCAGCATGGAGGTCCCAAGAAGCCTATAATAAGGGAAACCAACCATAAGAAACATTATTATTGCACCATTTTTCTTATACAACGTTCTCACTGAGCCTATTGCATATTTTCCTGAAAGTGGAATTTCCCGCTTCTCTCTTGTTTGGTTTTTGCTTCTCTTTGGATCCATTCTTTAGATATATAGATCTAATATTCCCAAGGAAGAAAAATACAAGAGGATTGTGTCATTCCAATTCTTTTTGTGTTTCATCATTCTTCTATAGATAGAGTCTAGAACGGGCCAGGAAGCCTTTGGTTTTCATCCTCTCCTTACAGGTGATATAACCAGTAAATTCCCTACTAGTCTATCTCTGGTTTAGAAGTTGCTGGTGTGTTTTACATACTACTATGATCCCATAGTGGAATATCTTAATATATTCCCTATTGAGCCTAATTTTCCCCATTTGGAATATTACATCAAAAGTAAAAGGCATTTGTTTTTGTTGATTTAATGCACTTAGTTTCTTTTCTCCATTGATAACATTAAAGGAACTGAAAAGAAAAATCTACATTTTCATGTAGTGGTTTGTGTGTTTTTCAAAAGGAACAATTAGGAAATCTGCATTTAGTTTTTTCTCTTTAATTTGTTTGCTCGCAAATTGATTGCTCTTTCCCTCTAGTAGATAGGATTTTCATTGAAAAACTAAAAGTGAAAGATTGCTTATCATTCTTAGTTGCATTTTAGGAAATTTCCAATACATCATCATGGTGAACCTTTGAAACGCAAATTGTTAATAAATATCAACATAAAATTAATCTCAATTTACCTAACAAATAATTGGAACCATAATGATAACATTTAGAAGGTCTAGGCTAGAGACGTGTTCTGGCGTCATAAAACATAGCAGCTGTCGTTAACTTGTCTGCGATACATTCTGAGTGCGATGCCTCACTCCACGTACGTAAGTATATCATAGCTCGTCCATGTACTTTCGAGTATATCAGGCGGTGTTATGATACAATAAGTATAAAGGGATGCTCTCACTGTGCGGTTTTGCATTAGACATCGTTAATACAGACTTGGGCCTCCACGTACCTTCGGTTATATTTGGGAGGAAAAAGTTTAGGTGCTATCCATCCATAGTGAACCGAGTCGGCTGCCTTGTAAATTGTGATACACCGAACACAAAATTCAGGGAGATTTCCTACCCATACTTCTTCACAGCTACACGTGGTCACAATCCATCCAGTTAGTGAGACCATACCTCCTGGACCCGACGTTGTTCAACCAGAAATTGATACAGATCTTGTCTCTTCTTTGCCAGAACATCTGAATCATGAAGTCGTATAACCGAAAGTTGTTCCTACTTTGGTCATCCCACAAAATTCTGTAGCTATTGAATCTCCCATATCACATATTCAACCACCTGAAATATACTTTGGGCCTGATTTAATTGAAATAATTCCCCCTGGTTTAATTGCAATCAAAGAAATCCCACAAGACGAGACACCTTTAACTCCAATCCATTTTGGGGATGACTTTTACCTGTATGAGTATTTTCCTCAATCGACAACATCTGCTTTTGTTGATCCTGCACCTTTTCAAACTCTCGTCGATTCAAAAGGGTATACATTTGGTCAAGAAACCATGTTTGAACCAACATCTTCAGTTGGACCATCTATTCCAATTACATCAACTCTTGCCTTATCTACCCTGTCGATGTTTACAACTTCACTAGAGTCATATTTTAATGGTGGCCCTTTGGTCCCATCAGGTTACAAATCATTATCTGGCATTTTCTCTGGTGCATCTTTGAACCCATGGACTTTACCAATGTCATCATCCGGTATTTTAACTGGTCATCCTATAGTGAGTACTAAATGACTTGATTCTTTATACACATCTTCAGGGTAATATAAATCCGGTCCTTCTGGGTCTATTCCTTCAAGTACCATATCAACTGCACTCCCAGCATTTGGAGAGCAATATTTTCTATCTTATTATCCTCCACATGTCGGGGGGAAACCTTTGGTCACCCAATATGACAATACTCTGTCACTTTTTGGTCAACCTAATGTGGAAATGAATGTTTGTTAATGACAACCCACTCTGCCTATCCAACCACAAATGGTTGTACACTCGTATCAACCAGTTCAATCTGTTACACCCACATCATTTCCACTTGTCAATACATATTTACCCTTGTTACAGAATCAAAATGTTGTACAACCTTATCAAACGGGTCGTTCAACTTAATATCCTCAAATTTTGGGTCCACAGACACCAAATATTTTGGTTAATTTACAACAGCCTGTATCTGGAATCATTTATTCACAAGTTGGTTTACCATTTTATGGGATGTCACAACCGCAACCTAGTTATACTTATCAACCAAATCCAAATTATCCTAATTTTGGCTATAACATTGGTGGACATACCCCTTGGTAGCCACAGGCACAAATGCTTGAAACTTCATTTCAACAAATATCATATCCAGGTTTTGGTCAACATAATCCTCAAGTGTTTGCTTTTCAAAACAACCCCTATCTTGGCTACCAAAAACAGATTCATTATGTTGGTGCTCAAAGGAATGTTTCTCAAGCAATTCCATCTTACCCTAGCTATGTTGATCCTGACCTTAATAGACAGTTTCCCTTTGTCGCAACTTTAGAGTTACCAGATTTAAATCTGCTAACTAATGATCCAATTAACTATGCTCCTTGGTGGCCAATGATACCTCATAAATTACCCTCGAATATTCCTAGGTTAAATGGAAACCCTAGAGAAGATCCGTTGACTCATGTTATGACTTATCATTTATGGTGTTCATCAAACTCCCTGAATTATGATTCTGTTCAACTACGTATTTTCCAGTGTACGCTCACAGGTCTGACTGCAAAATGGTATATTGAATTACCTAGAGCTTATTTTGATAATTTCACAGCGCTGGCTATTGTATTTTTGACTCATTTCTAGTTACCCATCCGATATGAAACTATAACGGAACTCTTGACCAATTTCAAACAGACTAATGCTACTCACATCTCTGATCATATTCATGAGTGGTGTCATCGTCATAGAATGGTTAAGACATTTGTTTCAGATCAACTCCTTGTTGAATGGTTCATTAAGTCCCTGTTACCATCTATAACTGAGGATGTGGCTAAGGGTGGCATCATCACATAAGAGAAATTTATTGTTCATGCCCAGTATTTAGACTTGATTTATACTTATTCTAGCACGCTCTATGAAAAAATTCCTAACGCGCCGAGATCTAATTTTACTGTTCCTCCTCAATTAAAGGAATCTGATGCCAGAGATAGCTTGATTGGCACTTCAACCATGCATCACCCTACTGTATCTAATCTTGCTCCTACTTTTGAACTTAATGTCATGTCATTTGACAAAGGCAAAAGTGACAAGCAACCCAAAAGTAAGAAAAATGGGAAATTAAAGAAAAAGCAAACTTCTAACCCGCAGGAAAGATCATTTGATAAATCGTCTGGACCTAGGAAACCTCGTTATAAATGCATAATCTGTAATGAGGAACACTTTGTTAGGGATTTTCCTCACCGCACTGAAGTCTAAAAAATTATCAAGGCTTCCCATGCGTCAGTTGTGTTGACAGACCCATTTCCAAATCCGGACATAAACATGGTTGCTATGGATCCTGCTCCTAGTTCCCAAGTGTTGATGTTATCTGTCACAAAACCTTCAAAAAATATTTTGGTGTCAATTCATAATAAATATTATGGTAGTCAAGCCACTAATAAACCTACTACCTCGACAACGAATCCGTTTATGGAATCAGTACCGCCTACTGTTATTCCTGAATTGACAATCAAGCCACCAAAGGGAGTAATTCACAAATTGACATATAATCCTCGAGAAAGAGCTGCAAAAAATTATAATATAGTTGAAGATTTGGCTCAATCCCCTTCAGCTATGTCTTCTCTTGAGGTATTACAAAATTTTCCCTCCCAAAAATAGGCTTTATTGTCGGCTATTGGTGGAATTGATCCAATTGATTATAATCTTGTCGTCTTTAATCATACGGGTTATGTGCCACAAATACCAGCAGAATTGGCATTCTCCATACAAGTAAATTTTCTCAATCACCTTGTTCATTGCACTATTATTAATGAGGGAGCATCTACATGAATTATGTCTCTAAATTGTTGGAAGTCACTTGGCTCGCCACGCTTATTACAACCATCAATGAAGTTGAAGGCATTTGATGGACATACATATAAACCTTGTCATATTATTAATAACCTGCATGTTGAACTAGGGGGGAAAATAGTGAATATTGATGTCGAGGTTGATGACGGACCCCTTGACTATAATATTTTACTTGGAAGGCCATGGGTATATGCAATGACTACAATTGTTTCTACATATTTTAGAATGAATTCCTTTCCACATAAAGGTACTATCACAATCATTAATCAACTATCCTTCTTTGCCTCTGCTTTGGAGGTAACTGGAAGTGTTATGTTCATTCACATACCCCAACTAGAACTTTAGAACATTGGTGTAGGACTATTAAAGGATTCCACTTTAATGGGAACCTTTGCATTACCGCCGCCCACGACGTCGGGAGGAATTGCAAGTATAGAGACCTGCTACATGATCTCTTCCACTCTATCTAGCTTAAGGGAGAGTATGGGTGATTCTAAAATTACTACGTTGGATGAATTTATGTCACCCAACCCTATTGAGCTGGCATAGAAATCAATCTATTTGTCTTGGGTAGCAAATCTGAAATCAGCGTTGCCGAGTGTTTGGGTTGATCGTTCCTTATATTTCTATACTCCCTCTGATCCTTTTTCCTCAATGTTCTTAATAGATGAGAATATTTTGGAAGCCATGATGTCGGAAGGAGAACCATGGGAAGATTATCATCATTGTTCCCATCTTCCTAATTATGAAGAAAATTATCTTAGTGAAATATATCACCCATTCATCTAAAATTTATTTTCGAATTTTTTACCCACTAATGCAATCAATTTCGAGCGAAATCTGTCAAATATTGAAGAAACAATTTCTATCGATATTTCGACCAAACCTGGCATTGTAGAAAATATTCATGTCAGTGTATCTTGTTCTCCATTAGAATTCGAATCATATCGCTCTCTATTTCATGAATTCTGTGATGTATTTTCCTAGTCTTATGAGGAAATGTCGGGCATAGATACTAGTATTGTTTAACACACTATTAATATGTATCCTGATATCAAACTAGTATGTCAACAACTTTGTCCAGTTCATCCAAATAAAGTCGCTACCATCAAAGCAGAAGTTGAAAAAATTTTGCGTGATGGTTTCATATACCCTATTATGCTAACTGAGTGGGTTTCCAATATCATTCCTATCATGAAAAATCAAGGAACCATTAGAGTGTGTGTCAATTATCGGGATGTCAATCTTTCTTGTCCAAAAGACAACTATCCTACTCCATTTATCGACCAGATTATTGATGATTGTGCTGGATGTGAAATCTTTTCGTTCATGGATGGATTTTCCAGCTACAATCAAATCAATATCCACCCAGAGGATCAACATAAGACAACATTCATCTGTCCCTGGGGCACATTTTCTTATAGGAAACTACCGTTTGGTTTAAAGAACACTGGGGAAAATTTTCAGAGAGCCATGGACTATGTTTTCAATGACATCAAGCACATTTTTCAACCTTATCTAAATGATTTACCATCGCATTAACCAAATCAGACTGATCACCCGATGCATTTAAGAGCCATTTTCTTATGCCATTGACACTACAAAATATTCCTCAATCCACATAAATGTGTGTTTTGTGTTGGTTCTGGTATTTTTCTTGGATTCGTAGTCTCAAAATAAGGAATTTGAATCGACCCATTGAAGGTTCAGGCCATTCTTGATTTTCCTACGCTATCAAACTTACTTCAGATACAGAAACTTCAAGGAAAGGCTAAATTCCTAAGAAGGTTCATTCCAAACTACACCGAAATGGCTAAAGGATTTACTCGACTATTGAAAAAAGGGGTTCCCTTCCATTGGGACCAAGTTGTGCAAGCTTCTTTTGATGCTGTCAAGGACACTCTTGTCAGAGCCTCATTAATGTATCCCCCTAATTATCAAAACGATTATTTCATACATACCACCGCAGCCAAAACAACCATTATTATGGTATTGGTCCAAGTAGAAAATTTAATTGAAAATTCGATCTATTATTTGAGTCATAATCTCAATAATACAGAAGTTAAGTATTCATACGTAGAAAATCTTGCCTTGGCAGCTGTTCAAGCTGTCCAAATATTTCACCATTATATCTTGCTCTGAAAAACTACTATCGTTTTGGATTGCAAACCCATGACTTATATCTTATCAGGTCAATTGCTGGGGGGAAAATATTCAAAATGGATCGTCATTTTGTAGGAATTTGATTTGGAATTCATCAAATCCAAGTCAAAGAAGTCTTTAGTTCTGGCTGAGCTTCTCTGTGACCTTCCCTCTGATAGTACTGCAACTACATCAGAAACATCAATTCCTGACGAGTCTCTATTTCTGACCAGTACATCTGATCCTTGGTATGGGGATTTCATCATTTATCTCCAAACTCAAACTTTTCAACCTAATACCTCTCGCTCTAAACAGTGATGTATTAGATACCAAGCCAAATATTATCTGATCATCGGTGATATAATTTATCGCATTTTAAGGAGGTGCCTCACTCATGAGGAGGTCAAAAAAGTGTTAAATGATTGTCATGCTGGGGCTTGTGGTGGAAATTTATTTGGTTATTCTACAGCGCAGAAGATACTCTGCGTTGGTTACTTTTGGCCTACTATTTTTTGATACTGCATCCTCACGATCAGAAGTTGTCATGCGTGCTAGTTTTTTGTCGTAAAATCCACAAACCGCTAGTGCCAATGCATCCTATTGCCTCTGTGGGACCATTTCTGAAATGGGGTATTGAATTCATGAATTGTAACCCTCGTTCATCTGGGGGGCATGGTTATATTATTGTTGCAGTCGACTATTTTACCAAATGGGACGAAGCAATGCCTACATTCAACAACACAAGACAAACAACTGCATTGTTTTTCTTTAATAATGTTATCACATAGTTTGGGGTCCCAGAGGCTATAGTTACATATCATGAGAAGCATTTTCACAATCACATGGTGGCTGAATTGACTGCCAAGTTAGGATTGTCACATGATAATTCTACTCCTTATTATCCACAATCAAATGGACAAGTTGAAGCTATAAACAAAATGCTTAAATGTATGCTTCAACGAATGATAAGAGTTCGTAAAAGAAATTGGCATCTGATCCTATACTCTGCCTTGTGGGTGTATCGAACCTCGGTGAGAAACGCAACTGGCTTTACTCCTTTTCAATTTGTGTATGGTCTGGAAGCTATCTTACTAATCCAATGTGAAATACCATCATTAAAACTCACAATCGACTTGTTACCTGACACCTTAGAAGAAGAATCACATCTCCTTAACCTCATCCATCTTGATGAAATGCATTGTGAAGCCCAATTGGCCAACAAAGCGCATAAGAGATGTATAAAGGTGCAATAAGACAAAAATATCTAGCCTCGCATTTTCTCAGAGGGCGACTTGGTCCTTCTTTATGATCAAGAAGCTTATGTAATAGGTACAGTAAAGTTTAAGCCATTATGGCATTGCCCCTATATTGTCAAAAGAGTTCTTGCTAAGGGCGCCTATGAGTTGGTTGAATACGATGGAATTCCATTGGCACAACCTAGAAATGGGTTGTATTTGAAATGTTACTATGCTTAATCATGAGCGTAATAAATTTTTGTATTATATTGTATATATATGTCATTGATTTGCATTCACTATATTAATTTGTTTTTAGAGTTTTCTTGACATTAGTAATCTGCTTTACATTTCATCGCAGATGTCTGAATCTTCAGAACCCTTTATTGGATATGTTGATGGTGCTAGTCGTAGTACGCAGAATCTATCCTCTACAGCATGAGCCATTTTCGCTCCGAATGACAAGTTAGTGAGTTTTCAAGGGATTTGTATTGGTAGATCGATGAAAAATATTGTTGAGTATAGCGCGTTGATCGAACTTCTCTCTGATGAAATTTCATTTGGTATTAACCGTATCATCATAAGGTTAGACTCAAAACTTGTGGTATTACAACTTACTAATGTTTATACTATTAGAAATCCAACATTGCATAGATTATTCCTAAGATTTCGACTTTTGGAAAGACACTTTGATTTCATTCAATATCAACACACTTCCAGAATTTTGAACACACTAACTGATTCATTAGCTAATCAAGTTTTAAACAGAAATTTGCAACATATGTAAAGAAAACATTCACATCATTGAATAAGATTACACAATAAATGTAGGAAAACACTGAAACCATATAGATAGATAGTTATAGGTTTTCACAAAAAAATTTGCAAGACACATTGGTCATCTGACCTCAAAATGTATGCAAAATGTCACAAGTAAAATATTGGTGCTCGTGGTAACATGCTATAGATCTAGCTATCCTATGAAGTAACCACATCCAGTGGTTAGGAAACCCAATAGTGTGTCATTGTAGTTGCATGGGTAGGTCTTCGATCCGGCAATTTGAAATCCCAAAGGTCAAACTCTCTATGTGCTACTGAAGCTCAGCCAGAGTCTCAGCCATATCAAGATCCTGAAGGAATGCTCTCCCAACAACCCTCTCTGCTCGCACATCTGCTTCACGCTTCGGTTCCACTACTTGTTGAACATGACCAACATCTGCATTACATCAAACATTTAGTTTATTCTTGGGAAAACATCAAAATAAAAAAACATTGTATAAACCTTAGGAAAATCAAAAACATGGTCAAAACATTCTTACATATTGCACCACACTAAGCGCCTTCTGTTAATGCTAAATCTGTATCTCCTCGGAAATCAATTCCTGCGTATGCATACTCATCAATGGCGACAATATGTTGTTGGAACCAGGTGAAGAAAGCATTCGAGAACACTATGGTATACTGGTTTGTATGCTTACCCATGAGTTCCACCCATCTATGCATCCGCGGATCTCTAGGATTAGACACATCCAGTGTCACATGTTGTGGCTGCATCAATGGAATCCATTCCAAGGCGAAGGATATAAGGATAGAACCATAATTGAAATTCTTCTTCCTTCCTCCCTTTTCTTTATTCAATTGTTCCTTTATCTAAGAAAGAACAGCTTCAGACCAGTTGAAGACTGTTGGCTCCATACACTCTAGCGCATACTACATATACGATCTATTTTCTACATGTAGTGTAACAGTGCCAGCAAGTTTTGTGATCGTGAAAAGGATAGTTCTCAAGGGAAAATATCTAACATCTCGGATTTTTATCTTTCCATCTTTTCTTGGCTCTGCCCCTGGATAACAATGTTTCAAAACATAATCTCTCACTGTCTCTCCTCCAACAATAGACCCTGAGAGCGAAATGGGCAAGCCTCTCCTCGACAAACCTGTAAGAAAGTACACATTCTCGACTATTATAGGAACCACTTGGTTCTTAATATGAAATTCCTCGATAGTTGAATCCCATGCTCAAACTAAGAACTCAAATAGTTATATTTGTTGCCTCATCCCAGACAATTTGAAGTACTCAAGCAGTCCACAATCTCTCAGGGCTCTTACTGTACTCGGATCATTTAAGGAAATCATATCCTATCCTTCATGTTCTCTTTCCATCCATGTAAGTGTCATTGTAATCCAATGGAAACCTGAAATACAACCATAAGATCCATTAGATTCCAATCAATGCAAAAAACTAGGCAAATTTTGGGCATAATGTGAGAAACAAAAATCTAGATTGTACTCAATGCACTCCCTAAAAAGAGACAATGCATTATGTATGCAAGTAGCCTTCACTTTACTTGCTATGCAATGCAGGTTTCGACATTCCGGGGTGCGTTTGCCCTCTTTTTGGGCAGAATTTACCCTAGGGACCCCAAAACCTTGAAAATTTGTAGAAATTGGAAATGAAATGAATACTAAAGGAAAGAGGAGATGTATATCAATAACTTGGATAAAACGGAAATGAAAACCATCCACAGAAACGATAACAATCAATAGCTAAAGTTTGGGGGAAAAATCAGGTTCAGAGCTCCAAAATGTAGATGATAACTATGGAATGGTAAAAATGAATAGTGAAACTAATTTCAATAGTCATTTAATTATTTTCAAATTGAATATATTGCTATGACTATAGTTTTATTATGTTTTTTAATCATGAAACATGTATTTTTAATCCATTTGATGTTGTTCTGAATAGGTCTTACAACTGATGAACAAATTAGTCGTGTAGATTTATTTCAAGAATGATTTGACCACAAAGCATACTTTTTCTCCTTATTTTTCGAGCTTTGTTAAAAATGAAAAAGGATTTGAAGCATAATTTTATGTCTTTTTCGAGCTTCGATAACAACGAAAAAGGAACCCTTGGAGTCTACTTTTAGCTCTTTTTAGACTCCGATAATGTGAAAAGATTGCCAAGCACTTGTCTTTTCGAGCTCGTAAAAGTAAATGAATTGATATCTACTCAGTATAAGTTTAACCCTTTTCTGGACTAAGATAGATTAACTACAAAAAAGGAATACCTTGGTTAAACATGACCGAAGAGGTTCACTCAGATATTATTTTACACTTTGTCGGATCTGAGCAACAAATTTATGAAAAAGTACTAATGGAGTTTTATTTCATCCTCTTTTTAAAACTCTATAAATATGAAAAGGACCGAGATATCATTGTCGTTAAGCTTGTTAAAACATAAAATAGCGACGAGCTTGTTGATCATGGCAAGAATCGATTTTCATTCATCGCTAGACTCGTTAAATGATTAAATAGCAATACTTTATTCGCTCGAAGGGTTGAATTATAGATCAAGAAAATGTTATCCTCCTCAAGCTTGTTAAAAAATAAAGAGGTACTGGTCGACAAATGATCAGGGAAAATTTGGGAAAAGTGAGAAAAAATTCTTTATGGTAGCAAGCCGCTCTTGAAGATGAAACTTCCTTCACTCCATGTTCGTGACTCTTTGGGTTGGGTAATCATCTTGACGGTTCATTCATACCTATGGTTCATCATACCTTCACTTCAGTTTTGGGTCAATGCTACCAACTCATCTCAGTGTCACCAATATGTTCAATATAAGTCATCCATTGAATAACTCATCCTTCTGCAATACTCATAAAACTTTATTCTCATGACCATCATCCCTGAAAATTACTATATCAAGTCATACCCTTGTCTCCAAAATCAGTAACTCCAATTTCACAATAAGGTGACAACCTGTCGACAACAAATCATTATCCAGGAATTTCACTTAGAAACATCAGATTCTAGTACCATGAGGCTTGTTATAGCATCGACAAGATCCTCGCTTCCGAACTTTGACAAAAATATTTTGTTTGGTGTTCAACATCAAATCATCTATTCATGCCTTATGAAATGTACTGTAGTACCTTTGGAGCCATTGTCATCAATGGTGGTTCTCTCTCGTTTTTTAACAACTCACATCATTGGCTAGTAATCAAATGATGTCTTTCCATGTTCGACGACAAATCATATATTCGCATGGCTAGAATTGTACCTGAATGATCGAGTGAACAAGATAATAAGACCCCAGATCTAGTTTCAGCCATCCGAGTTGTGATTTCAGGATTGTTTTACACATCATCTGTAAGGTGACCTTACATACATATCGTCATCAAAACATGGGCCTATATCTATAGGCATGTATGTATTGGGCAACATTCCAATGTAGATGACTTTATGAATTATGTACATGTTATTAGATTGTTTATGTGCTGAACATGGGAGTGCCTAACCTCATCAATTATGATCAAGAGGATATATCATGATGTAATGTATTGTAATATTGATGCAGGTCGCACCCGGATGCGGGTGGCCAACATGCATGATAGGTGGCAAGGGTGGTGGGCGGGCGCGTGGGGTTCTACCACTGCAAACCTTCTTTGCGTCCTCTGTGCCATTAATGGCATTAACATTCTTCTGTCCGGGACATTTATGCGACACACTCATCCATACTTGCGCTCAATCCACAGAGATATGGCTTCTCCGGGACGCTACAGACCTCATTTGTTTCCCCTTCGTTCCTGCTGTTCTTCTATCGCCTCTGCGCCGAGCTTTCGGACTAACACTGGGCGCAAGTGTTCTCTCTCCTGCTGTGTTGACCTTGCTCCTAGATTGCACTATTCGCACAGCTCCTTCTGCTCTCAGAGTTCTGAAATCCACTCTGTCTCTCTCCCTGTGGAGATTGATACTGGGCAATCTTCTACCCTCAGTTTGGGCACTTCTTGCTCTTTCAATTTTAGAACTTCGCATCTGAATTCAATGCCTCGTTTGTGACATAGGTTGAGAAGCAGGAGGGGCTCGTGCCGTGGTGGTCCCTCTCGTCGCCCTTCTCCCTCCTCGCCTAGCTCCTCCTCTCTGCCTTCTGATTCCTTGAGAGGAAGATATCCTGAGACTCGTAGCGGCAGAAGCATTTTGGTGGGGCGTGGGAGTGCTATGCAGGCTCGAAACCTCTCCATTTTTCTCCCAGGTCAGCAGCACAGAGCTCAATTCTGCTTCCCTTGCCTGCTCAACATGTCCACTGTCACGGCCACTATCACTATTGATTTCAAAGAAGAGTCGCCTGATTCGATTGCCAAACTTTTCGACTCTCCTCCGATGCATTTGGCGTCCGAAAGGCCCTGTTCTCCTCCTAAAGATGGTCAGAAGCGTAAGATGGATGAAGGCGATTCCTCGCAAGACCCCTTCATGGATTGTTGGGGGCGTTCTCAAGGGAGGCTGCTCTACTACTCTGGCTGTCGAGACTCTGGCAAACACTTCCAAACAGGTTGCTCCGGATGATATTGTTGCTGGGCAGGAAGAGGATGACCCCGATGCTCACGCTTGCCCTGTGGTCGAGTTGCCTCCTTCTTCACAAATTAATTAATGGCCTTTATTCATTCAGGCCTATTTTTTGGCTGCTCTTTGTGTTCGGCTCTGGTTTTCGTATGATGACGCTGTTCAGCTGGCTCTACTTCTACTGCTCTTTTGATTGTCGGTTTCCTCTTCAAGGGCGGCGAATCATTTTGTATAAGAATGTTCATGTTCACATCTATGAAGCTATATGTCGTAGGTTGATATACTGTTTGGATTCTCCGGTCGGTTTCCCCTATGAGGGAGGCTTTTTTGTGCTTAGATGTCTATATGTGTTTTACTGCTATATCTGTCAATCAGCACTGTATGTCGTTATTATGGCAAACCATCATGGCTGCACTAGAATGCCCATCTCTCCGGCCAGAACCTTTGAGGTCTCGGCCTCCATGTAATTATTTTTTTGTATATTAATATATTAAACTTACTCAGGAAAAAAAAAAATATTGATGCAGGTCGCCACTCCGCTTCATCTCCAGCCCATCACAATGTAAAGCATATCAATCAAAATACTGTTGTTATTATTCTGACTTCATGCTTTAGGGGGAAATTGTTATAGTTCAATTTGGGCATCATTCCCGATGACCTGGTTAACTAGGCATCATCTCTAGAACCAATGTATAGGGTCTATCATCCCCTAACATTTCAGTTTCTACATGCCCTAATATAAAGAACAAGACAAATCAATCAAATACTTTCATCTACAAAGGTTTCAAAAGTTTTAATTTTATAATATATCATATGAGAGCTCACAAAACTGCCTCTAAAGGGACTAAGTGCATTGCATATGCAGGTAGCCCTATGCAAGGCTGCTCTGCAGAGCACTTCTGACATTCATGGGTGAGTTGGTCACATTTGGAGAGAAATTCTCATTGTTCCGAAATATCCACTTGGCCAGTACCTTCTAGAAGAGTTCACATGTGTCAAACTTCAAATCCATGTGTCCATTTGACATCCACAAGATTTGGAGCATGTATTGCCTATTATTGGAAATTCATTGATTGTGAAACTACCTTCAGCTCCTCTATAAATTGAGCACAAATCTTAGTGTTTGATGAGGAATAATTTTTGTAGAGAAATGATGGTGGAATTTCCATTGAGGAGATTGATTTTAGTGACATATTATTGTAGATATCTACATTGTGATGAGGCTGGGATACTGCTGGAGATGGTGACACTAAATCAATCACGCAGATCTGATGAAATAAAAATGCGTATGGGAAGTTAGGGTTTTCTGAGAAATGCACAGATGTATACGCGGGTTCGTTTCATGAAAAGCGTGTGTATACGCGGGTCTGATTAAATAAAAGTGCGTATGGTATCTGAACTAATGATTTCTCAAGGTTGAATGTGTTTCTACATATCTATTCTGAAGTCTGGGTTATCTCTGATATTCTGGTTACAGTGGTTTCACTGTTATGTTTGAAGCATTAGGAAAAGTATATTTGTTGATAAGTGAAGATTTGAGTTGAAGCTGTTTGATCCAGTTTGAAAATTGATGAAACTTGGTCTGCAGTGGTGCTGAGGGTCGAAGCCTTCTGTGAGGGGGTAGTAGCTCCCTTCCAGGAGAAGCTGGTAAACGAGAGCAGGGGGTTGTAGCTCCCTTCCAAGAGAGGCTGGTAAATGAGAGAAGGGGGTTGTAGCTCCCTTCCAAGAAAGGCTGGTAAACGAGAAGGTTGTAGCCTTCTGCAGGTGGGTGCCTGCGTGCTGGTATAAGTCTGCGCTAGTACATGGTTGTAAGATTTTTTCTTTATAATAAATATTGAAGGCTGAGATGACGGCAGCAGTGGTTTTCTCTTGACTTGGGTTTCCACCTTAAATCCCGGTGTTCATGTGTGTTGCTTATGTGTGATGGTTTATTATGTTTTTACTGCACATGCTTACTGCTTAACATCTGATGAATAAATGATGCAATGATTTAAGAATCAAATTCATAATAAAAGCTCTGAGCATACGCAAGTTTCCTTAAGGATATCTGCGTGTATACGCTAGTTTTGTTCTGTAAAGTAGCGTATGGGTTTTGAGAAAAGAAAAGTAAAAATTTTATCAGTTAGCTCTAAATAATTATTCCCCCCCCCCCCCCTCTCAGTATTTTTCCCATCAATTGGTATCAGAGCAGGTCCTTCTGAAAAATCTTAGCCGCTAGAAGGAAGATCAAGCAAGATGAGCAATCAAGATGGAACAAAATCTATCAAGCCTCCGCTCTTGAATGGAAGCAATTTAATCTTCTGGAAAACAAGGATGAGATCCTATCTTCAGTCTATGGGAACAGATGTATGGGCCATTGTTGAACAAGGATATAAATATCCAGCTACAATACCAACAGATCCGACTGAAAAGAAGAATTATGAATCAAATGCAAAGGCGGTCAATGCTATAACGGGAAGTCTGACTGAATCTGAATTTTTCAAAGTCATGCAGCTAAATACAACAAAGGAAATGTGGGACAAAATCATTCTAAGTTATGAAGGTGATGCAAAGGTAAAAAGTGCAAAACTCCAAACTCTCATAATTGAATATGAAAATTTGAAGATGCATAGTGATGAGAGTGTTGCCAGATTATTTTTACGTGTTGATGATGTTGTAAATCGTATGAGAAATCTGGGAGAAACAATAACTGAATCCACTTTGGTTGAGAAAATTTTAAGATCGCTAACAGCAAAATTTGAGTCAAAAGTTTCTGCTCTTGAAGAAAAACAGGATCTTCAAAATCTTACTGTGGTACAACTTCATGGCATACTAACCGCATATGAAATGAGAAGAGGAGGACCATATGAAGTCAAAGAGGTTGTCTTCAGAGCTTCTACAAAAGGGAAAGAAGTACAAGAAGCAGAAGGATCAGGATATATCTCAGAAGAAGATGAGGTAAATTTTGTAAAGAAACTCCAACTTGGCACAGGACGGTTCAGAGGTAAGCTTCCTTTCAAATGTTTTGAGTGTGGAAGAATTGGGCATTATGCTGCTAAGTGTCCTCATAAAGAAACACTTGCAAAAGGGAAGGAAGTAGCAAGAAGGAATAAGAATCGGTTTAACACTAGAAAAAGTTACTATACTCATGAAGACAGTGATGGGTTATCTGATAGTGAGGAAGAATGTGAACAAGATCTTATACTTCTCATGGCATTTGAATCTAGAGAAGAAAAGGATACTTTTGTGGATGCTCTAGAGGACAATGATTTTCTTGAAGAAAACAATCAACTCAAAATACGCTTAGAAGAAAGTAAAATACTCTTAGAAGAAAGGAAAATAACCATAGAGACTATGGAAAAGCAGTTTGAAGAAGCAAAGAAACACATTGAGAAATTAGAATGTGAAGTGGTAAGTCTAAGAAAAGATTTTGAGAAAGTAAAGACTCTGAATCTTAGATTTGCTAAAGGATCTGAGACCTTAGATGAAATTATCAAGGTACAACGTTCTCCTCTTATAAAGACAGGTCTTGGATATACCGGAGAATCTTCTCAGGCTTTAGCACCAAATTATCTAAAAGCAGCTACAGCTGGTTTACAAAATTCTGCCACTCAGCAAGGGAATAAAGAATCATTACAGGTAAAGCATGATCATCTCAATTCAAAGAACACTAACAGGAATATCTCTCAAAGAAACACCAATCAACAGGTAAATCCAAGTAGAAGATTTCATGATCACAAAAATTTCTTCTTCAATGGAAAATGTTTCTCATGTCACAATTTTGGTCATAAAGCTGTTCAATGTGTTGCATATAAAACCATCATGACTAGAGAAGCAAGAAAGAAAAGGATTGAATTTGAGAAGAATACCTATAACAAATTTTCTCCTCTTCTAAATGAAGTTGAATGTGCTTATTGCAATAACTTTGGGCATGAAGAATCTGAATGCAGGAGCAAAATTCAGCCAAAAGAGCATTATCCTTCAAATTCCAAAGTATGGAAAAAGAAGGAATTACAGGTTGAAAATTGTGGCATAGCGTTATTTGCAGAAGGTGAAGAAAATCAATGGTACATTGATAGTGGATGCTCAAGACACATGACAGGTGACAAAAACAAACTTCTTGCATATAGTGCTCTAGAAAAGGAAAAGAATGTTACATTTGGAAATGATACTCTTGCGGTCATTAAGGGAAAAGGGTCTGTTTTTCTAAAATAAAAGGTGAAAGCTAATGAAGTCATGTATGTGGATGGATTAAAGCATAACTTGTTAAGTGTAAGTCAAATGTGTGATCAAGGAACTGAAGTTGTCTTTAGTTCAAAATAATGTGTGGTACGTGATCTTGATACAGGTAAAACAATTATAAAATGAAAAAGAACTCCAAGCAACCTGTATGTATTAAAGAACTGCAAAGAACAATGTTACTTGAGTAAATCTTCAGAAAACTGGCTATGGCATAGAAGGTTGGGGCATCTAAGCTTCTCTCAAATCAACAAATCAAGCAGACTTAATGCTGTTCGTGGTCTTCCCAATATTACTCTACCTGAAAGTATCATATGCAAATCTTTCCAATTCGGCAAGCAGACCAGAGTGCAATTTAATGCCAAGGAAGGATCATCAAGTAGGCCTCTTGAACTCATTCATACTAACATATGTGGACCTATGAGGAAAAAGTCACCTCGTGGTGAACAATACTATATCTTATTTATTGATGATTTCTCTAGAATGTGTTGGATTGGGTTGCTTAAACACAAAGACGAAGCATTTGAGAAATTTCAGATCTTCAAGGCTCTGGTTGAAAATGAATTAGATCTAAAACTCAAATGTCTTAGATCTGATCGAAGAGGAGAATATACTTCAAATGAATTCCTTGAATTTTGTGAAAAACATGGCATAAAAAGACAGTTCATTGTAGCTGGCACTCCACAACAAAATGGCGTAGCAAAAAGAATGAATAGAACAATTCAACAAATGGCTAGAGCTATGCTTGATGATTCTGGAACACCTGACACATTTTGGGGAGAAGCAACACATACAGCGGTAAACATTCTCAACAAGGCACATGTTCGTGTAAATAGTGACAAAACTCCATATGAACTCTGGTATGGTAATTCTCCCTTTGTGAAGCATTTTAGAGTTTTTGGAAGTAAATGCTTTATCAAAAATAATGATGAAAAACTTGGCAAGTTTGAACCTAGAGCGGATGAAGGAATACTTCTTGGTTACTCCTCTACGAGTAGAGCCTATAAATGTTACAATAAAAGACTTCGGAAGATTGTTGAATGTATTGATGTTGTTATTGATGAGTCTCCTGCAGCCCCAAAAGAAGAAAAACAAATAACAAATGAAGACGATGGTGACTTATGTCCTTTTACATCAAATAGCAATGATATAGACAGTGAACCCAATGAAGAACCTGAAGATGATTTATCTGAAAAAGCTCCATCCAGATATGTTCAAAAGAATCATCCAGAATCTCAAATTTTGGGAGAAAAGGGATCAAGTGTACAAACAAGAAGGACTCTTGTGGGATCTTCTAGCTATCTGGCATTTCTATCCACTATTGAACCACACAATGTCAATCAAGCTAGAAAAGATGAATGTTGGATTCAAGCCATGAATGAAGAGCTTGATCAAATTGAAAAGAATCACACTTGGGAATTAGTACCAAGACCTCATGATAAAAATGTCATCGGAACTAAATGGATATTCAAAAACAAGTTAAATGAGAATGGGGATGTTATAAGAAATAAAGCTAGACTTGTTTGCAAGGGGTATGCTCAACAAGAAGGTATAGACTTTGAAGAAACTTTTGCTCCTGTAGCCAGACTTGAAGCCATAAGAATGTTTCTTGCTTTTTCAAGCTTCCAACGAATCAAAGTTTATCAAATGGATGTTAAATTTGCTTTTCTCAATGGTGATTTAGAAGAAGAAGTTTATATAGAACAACCAAAAGGATTCATTTTGGGAAATGATAAAAAACTTGTTTGTAGACTTAAAAAGGCTCTATATGGTCTCAAACAAGCTCCAAGGGCATGGTACTATCGTCTTGACAAATATCTTCATCAACAAGGATTTTCAAAGGGGTCTACTGATAGCAACTTATACACAAAAACTAAAAATGACAAACTATTGATTGTGGTTGTATATGTTGATGATATCATTTTTGGAAGCAATGAAGAATCTATGAGTCAGAAATTTGCTTCAGCTATGCAGCAAGAATTTGAAATGTCTTTACTTGGGGAACTAACATTCTTTCTTGGCTTGCAAGTGCATCAAACTACAAATGGCATATTCTTATCACAGGCAAAATACCTTAAGAAAATTCTGAAGAAGTATGGCATGGAAGAGTGCAAACCTGTAAGTACACCAATGATAACCAGATGTAATCTCAGTTCTCATGATGATTCTCCCACGGTGAATCAACCAGAATACAGATCTATGATAGGAAGTCTAATTTATCTCACTGGGACTAGACCAGACATTATGCATGCAGTTGGGATTGTTGGACGATTCCAAGCTAATCCAAAAGAGTCTCACCTTCAGGCTGTCAAAAGAATATTCAAATATCTACAAGGAACTCAAGACTTTGGACTGTGGTATCCAAATAATGTTGATCTTACTCTTCATGCTTACATTGATGCAGATTGGGCTAGAAATGTTGATGATCAGAAAAGCACTAGTGGTGGTGCATTCTATATGGGGCCCCGGTTAGTTTCTTGGTTCAGTAAGAAGAAAAACTGTATTGCCTTATCTACAGCAGAAGCAGAATATGTGTCTGCCGCATCATGTTGCACTCAACTTCTTTGGATGATGAAAACCTTACAAGACTTTCAAATCAAATGTTCACCTCCTATCTCCATCATGTGTGATAATACAAGTGCCATCAGCATCTCAAAGAATCATGTTATGCATTCCAAGACCAAGCACATTCCCATCAAGTATCACTTTTTACGTGAACAAGTGCTTGAACAAAAGGTGAAGTTGGAGTATGTTCCCTCCAAAGAACAAGTTGTTGATATACTGACCAAACCTCTGCCCAGGGAAGCATTCGAATATCTCAGATAGAAGCTGGGAGTAGTCTCTGCCATGCAGAAAATCGGAACTGCTTAAATTCAGAAGATTAAATTGGATACGCGGGTTTCCTGAAAGACATTTGCGTATATACACGAGTTTATAGAAAGAAAACCGTGTATGGTTAGTTGCTGACAAATTTTACTTGGGATCAGCATTCTTCAGCACAGCTGCAGTACTGTTTGGTATCTCTGATGCTGTATGATATCTCTGGTGATGTTTCAGCTCTTATATTTCTGTTTCATTCTATGATATTGGGTGAAGATGCCTTGATGATTTGCTGTTGAAAGTGTTCAGGATGCACAAGCTAAGGGGGAGATGAAGGAGTGAAATGGCTCAAGAATAGGTGCACAGTTTCAGGGGGAGCATTAGCCTTGCTGAATGTAATGCATTGTTGGCATTATGATGATTCTGAAATATGATCTCTCTTGAGGTCTTTTTGATATTGGTTATAAAAAGTCATATGTGTAATTTGATGAAAAGGCTATGACCTATGATGTAAATTGTAATATTCAGTCATGTAAAGGGCTTGTTCAAGTTTGTAAACCCACTTGGTTGGGTAGTTGAGTCAAAATGTGTAAACCCACTTGATTGGGTACATGAGTCATATATGTAAATCCACTTGGTTGGATCTTTGATGTAAGTATGAGTCCTTGGTTATAGAGTCATGTAATTCATTGAAAAATATGTTTGAAGATACAACATGAACTTAGGGGGAGCATGGTAACTTTAGTGCACCTCAGATCTATAGAGCTCTTCTTTCTACATGAGAAGAAAAACCTTGTTTTGGTTTTGATTTTCCCTTTTCCCTTGATGTCAAAGGGGGAGAGTAGTATCATGGTGTTTGAATAGGGGGAGAATTGGTGTGTTTGAATAGGGGGAGAATTGGTGCTTGCATAATGATTATAACAATGATCAAACACCATCATGGTTGCCATCAAGTCCAAAGGGGGAGATTGTTGGCAATATGATGCAGAGTGTTGTCCTTGATGGCAACCTATTTGATGAATTTTTTCTTGATGGAAACCTATTGAACTTGATGGAAACCTACTTGATGAGTTAAGGGGGAGATTGTTAGCAATATGATACAATGTATTGAATTTGATGAAGATACAATTCAGAAAGTGCCAGAATAATGTTGAACAAGGTATGTCACAAGGCATACGCGGTTTTATTAAGGAGAAGTTGCGTATGTACGTGTAAATTAACGTTCCAAGTCGCGTATGCCAATTTGCACTCTAATTTTATAAAACCAGGGGGCATTACCATGGTATTGGCCCAAATTATTGAGTGCTTGATTATTTATTTGATCCCGTCCAGGAATACCATCGGAAGTGGTGTGGTTTTGGCTCATGGTATTGGCAAAGGCTAAATCTATTTAAGAAGAAGAAAATCATAGTGCAAGGAGAGGAGGAAGTGTCTGGGCTTTAATGAATACTTCACTCTGAAGTATATCTACATGGTTGAAATCTGTTCTTAATTGATAGATCTGAATCTATGATGCACCTATGAATATGATGAAGGTTCAAGAACTCTAGATCTAGAAATGATGAATCTCTAGGATGATCTGAAAAGAAGTGATGAAGACCTGGCGCAAATCTGATGAAGAAATTGAAAGAATCTGGGTAAGTTCATAGATCTGATATGTTCTGTAAAGATTATCTTTTATAGATCTATACGCAGGTTCGTTTCATGAAAAGTGCATGTATACATGGATCTGATGAAATAAAAGCGCGTATGGGTAGTTAGGGTTTTATGAGAAATGCACAGATGTATACACGGGTTCGTTTCATGAAAAGCGCGTGTATATGCGGGTCTCATTAAATAAAAGCGCGTATGGTATCTGAAATAATGATTGCTCAAGGTTGAATGTGTTTCTACATATCTATTTTTAATTCTGGGTTATCTCTGATATTTTGGTTACAGTGGTTTCACTGTTCTGTTTGAAGCATTGGGCAAAGTATATTTGTTGATAAGCGAAGAGTTGAGTTGAAGTTGTTTGATCCAGTTTGAAAATTGATGAAACGTGGTCTGCAGTGGTGTTGAGGGTCGAAGCCTTCAGTGAGGGGGTAGTAGCTCCCTTCCAGTGGTAGCTGGTAAACGAGAGCAGGGGGTGTAGCTCCCTTCCAGGAGAGGCTGGTAAATGAGAGCAGGGGGTTGTAGCTCCCTTCCAGGAAAGGCTGGTAAACGAGAAGGTTGTAGCCTTCTGCAGGTGGGTGCCTGCGTGCTGGTATGAGTCTGCGCCAGTACATGGTTGTAAGAAGTTTTCTTTATAATAAATATTGAAGGCTGAGACAAAGACATTGGTGGTTTTCTCCTGACTTGGGTTTCCACCTTAAATCCTGGTGTTCATGTGTGTTTCTTATGTGTGATGGTTTATTCTGTTTTTACTGCACATGCTTACTGCTTAACATCTGATGAATAAATTATGCAATGATTTAAGAATCAAATACATAATAAGAGGTCTAAGAATACGCGAAGTTTCCTTAAGGATATCCGCGTATATACGCTAGTTTTGTTATGTAAAGTAGCGTATGGGTTTTGAGAAAAGAAAAGGAAAAAGTTTATTATTTAGCTCTAAATACTGATTCACCCCCCCCCCCCCCCCCTCTCAGTATTTTTCCCAACATATTAATCATGTATAAATTTCCCTAATTGGTGCTCATAAAATTCCTTGGCATTGCTATAATAGGAACTTTAAGATAGGTACTTCTCCTGGGATTATCTCTGAAATATCCTCTAGGAAAAATCCTTCTCCTTGATGTTCTTAAAATTTCTTAGGTCTTCCTACCAAATATCAGCTTTACCCTTCAAGTTGAAAATGGCTACTCTAACCTTCATGTTTTTGGAGTAATTATGAACCCTAAAATACCTCATTCCTAGAAACCATGAATCTGCTTCCTCGAGCTTCTTCACCTCTCCATCACATGCACAATTTTTTCCCTTCTTAAATTATTCTGGTATCAAATATTTTTCTTTTCTGTTGACTCATGTCTTTTAGCTTCAACACTAGAAAATTTCTCATGACTACTTGTTAACACTGGAAAATCGTACAAGCAGAAGATGACATTATTTAATGTCAAATAGAAAGATTTACAGGGCTGGAAGACATTAGAGAATCTGGAAAGTATTTAAAAATCTCTAAGGTCTGAGGAAAAATCAAATTTGAGCTAGTCATAAATGCTTTTGTGCGCATAATCCTTCGTGAAGAGCACCTTTGCGTGCCTTTTGACCCGAAATGCGCACAATCCTGGGAGTGGAGAAAGTCACTTTCCAGGACCACAAAAGCACACTCTAGGACAATGATTCCTCACTTGAAGCCACCTAAGGACAACCACCAAAGCCTCCTTTGACATCAAGGGATCACACAATATAATATTTTGAAACACAAAGGAATCATCCCCCTCTCTTAGGTCACCATACACAATGTACCAAGAAAGGGAAGGAGGATTTGAATTCTCCTATATAAGGCCACCATGAGATGAAGAACTGGAGAACACATTTTTATGCTAGCCAGAATTTCCCAAGAAATACAAGCAATGTGTGATCCAGAGCTAAAGATAGAGGAGACTCAATCGTTGGCCATCAAACAAGTTCATTCCACCACAATAGATAGAGGGAGACTTTTCACCAAGGCAAGCTTGGAAGTAAAAACATCCTTGCATCGGGACTTAGAACCCATGTTCTAAGGGCCCTTTGGCAAGAGGGTTCAATTTTCATCCTCATTTCCTACCAGCACTCAATAAAAGGGGCTGAAGAGCCACCGTTAGGATTATTGCAGTTGTTTGACTCTATTGAGAGATTTTGTTTATTTGTTTTAGTTTTAGTTTAGTTTTAGTCTATATATGCATGCTATTTCTCTATCTAGTATGTTTATGATTCTAGCTTGTTCCACTAACTTGCTTGAATCCACTTCTTTTTCTTCCCATGACCAATAACTTAAGTGGGTAAACCACACCCCTTAAGTTGGTGTGATTTCGTACATGCGTGCACCAAATACACTAACACACTACTCGTCCTTCTCTTTGGAGCATTCAATAGAGTTCCACCTCTCATTGTATCTTCAATTTTCTATTCATGCATTTTCTTAGATTTTCTTCCTTCTACACCATTAATACTCAATTCATGCTTCTAAATTCCTAATGAAATCTGCCTATATTTATACTTACTATTTAGCTAACATCTAATTTATCCTATTTCTATCTTTACAAATATGATAAGCTTTTTAGTATCACTACATTTACTTTTTCTTTCTATTCTTGAGCTATAATAATATTTTCTTTGTCAACCTCGCAACTTCTTAGCTCATCCCTTAAATTTCGAAGGGTGTCCATCTAGTCAGGGGAGCCTTCCTCTCTTGATTTTTTCCACTAACTCTTATCCTTGACCATGTTGGTATCTATCAATGTTGTACCGCACCATTCTTTTGCTCATCCCTTCTACTCTTTTTTTGTTCCTTGGTGTCTTCTTATGTGTTGTTACATGCACATAAGTGTTAGCCGATAATATATAAATAACATATTTAACCTTCACCTTGGAAAATCTATAATAATCATATGGATGTGTGACTATCTGAAACACCAAATATCAAGTTAGTATGCCAATTATAAAATGACTAACATATCAGAATATTTTATTTCTATCATTTCATAATTATGATATAAACACTTTCATACAACATAGAGTCTATAATCAAAATGCTACAAGAAGCACACATTGCACGCAATAACCAATCAATTTCTTGGTTTTCCAAGGCCCATTTAGTCCCCTGGTGTATCTTGCATTATTTCATTATTAATCCATGAATAAGAAATAAACAATCAACCATGTACCAAAAAAATCTATGCTAACTCTTAGAATACCATACATAACTTTTTAACAACACAATTCCTTAATTTTTAGACAATAGACACTCCTTCATAGTTATAACACCCAAACTATGGAATTTCACACACCATGATAATTTAACTAGGTTCATTAGATAGTCATACATAATCATCTAAGAATATATGCAAATCATGAAATATGTCAACAAATACAAGGATCTGCAAGTCCCTCACACCATGAGAATAATCATAGAAACCATATAATTACGAACACACATGAATACATATTTCTTCATGAATAGTCTTGATAAATTCATTCTCATATAAAAATAATATTTATCATTCGAAGTGCAATAGGTACACACATAGATACAAGTAAGAAACTTACCTTATTTATTGAATGACTGAAAATTGAGGGAGGGACTTCAACTCTCCTCCCAACTGTAGGCCCACTACACTGCCATTATTTCTTATAGTTAACCACCTCCGAGCTAGATTCAGATCACAAGGAGTGAAGTGCTCAAGGGAAATTCACACTCGTCTAGTTAACAAATCATAGGGGAATCTAGAGAACACAGTGCCTCTACTTGACACCCATGAGTCCAAAGCACACAATGTCTCCATCCAAACAAAAACTTTGGTGAATCTAGAGAACACAACACTCCACCCAACAATCGCTGGAGGAATATAGAGCCCAGATTATCTCCACCCAATTCACCTTTTAGGAATCCACTATCCATAGTGTCTCCACCTATTATGCACTTAGGAATATAGAGGAAACAATGTCCCCACCTAATAAACACCAAGATAATCTAGAGAATTTTGTCTCAACCTATTAAACACCAAGAGAAGTCCTAAAGTACATAACATCTCCACTTGCTAA
This sequence comes from Pinus albicaulis, assembly GCA_034641835.2. Lineage (NCBI taxonomy): Eukaryota > Viridiplantae > Streptophyta > Pinopsida > Pinales > Pinaceae > Pinus > Pinus albicaulis. The sequence goes on from CM076574.1 coordinate 41,352,196, forward strand.
GTAGGAATCCAAATTCCACTATGAGTCCACCTTCCCAAAATCAAAAATTTGTGTTTACTCCAGACTCCTCAACATGCTTCCAAGCCTTTGATTTCATTGAGATTTCTCTAGTGAGTTCACACACACTTTATTCTCTTGTGTAGTATCCTCTTCTACTTTTCCCTTCTCTTCATATCTTGTTCACATAACTTCCCTTATGTCCTCTATCGAGTGTATCACCTCCAAACTCTTCCTTTTTTATTTTCAATTTTTTGTTACATGTCGAACATAGCCAACCCATCCCACAAGAGTAGGACTGGCTTGTCCTTTTACTCAGGCACCCATACACCATTTTTAATGCATGTACAATTTGTTTTTAATTCAACACGAATATGGGTGGAAATTAAATGAAAAATTCAAATTTTGGCTATATCCCCAAGAAATTATGATCCCGATATTTTACTTCAAGGATGCATACAAAATTTCATTTAAAAGAGTATGTAACCAAGTAACATAAACACATGAAAAAAACATAAATCAAAAGAAACCATGAGATAAAAGGCACAAGACAATTTGATAACGGAGTTCACCTAATGTGGGTTACGTCTCTGGGCCTTGCTCAATGTGGGGAGGCCTTGTTCATTATATGGCAGCAAAAATAAATTACAAGCAATCAAAAAATGACACATTATACCTCCAATTTTGTGGATGGCCTGAAAATGTAGACCTATGTTGGAAAAACGAGATGCACGGTAGGATTCCTGGCAAAAAATCATGAAAAAAGACTATAAAGTTGACCACTTTCTAACACCAACACTTTTGGACCACAAAGGAATATTCTCGTCATAAAAAAGATTCCCTTACATCAGGTTTCTACTCCTGGAACTCGATGTCAAGGTTCCACTAGTTGGATCTCTTCTCTCCACTCCTCCCCGTTGTTGGGAGATTATGAAGGTTTAAATGAGTTTCGACGGTAGAGTTTCTAGCCAAGGGTTATTAACCTATTTTTTGGCGGAACATAATTAGAGCATATGGTTTCGGAGGTTCTAGGATCCAACCCCACGGAATCCCCATTTTTGTATAACCATTGGCATGTTTGGTATTACCGTTTGTGTGTTGTGTGACAGTTGGTGTGTTTGTTTTGGTAACGGGGCTGCCTGTTTGGCAGACTGGCTCACTAGGTCGGGCGGGTTCAATTCCCATTGACCTCAACATATATATTCATTGTAATGGTGGTCGAGCAGGGTCTAGGTCACCTGCAGCTCTGGCCCATTTTGAGTTTTGATAATATATATGATATATGTGTGTTGGGTGGTGGGGTTGGTGGCCCACCACCTATATTTTAATATTTTTTCATATATATAAAATATATTAGTTAAAAAAAAAACTCGACAACCAAATTTGGGGTCACTGGTCAAATCAAAGAGGCAATAAATTCACCCATTCTAGTGGCCAAAATATTTGCACCGAGAAATGCCAAATTGTTGCCTCGTTAGTGACTGCCACTAGGCCTAGTTTGACCAAAAATTTGATTGTCCATAACTTTCACATACGAACTCGGATTGAGGCGTTATTCAAATCATTGGAAAGATTACAATGAGATATTAAATATGACCCTAGTTCCATTTCAATCCAGTGAATTGGATTTTTTGAGCTTTTCCAAAGCCACTTCTAAATTCTTAGTGTTTCTGGAGCCACATCCATCATTCCTCCCCACTAATGATATTTTGGGCCACCAAAAGTTGTATCATTCAATTGGAAAGTGAGGTAATTTTTCTATCAAGTATTTCTCTTTTTCAATCCAACGGACCTTACTTGGATTCATTCACTTGAAACCAATACGAAGGTATTCCATGTCTCCCCGTCGTGAAGTTATAGTCCTCCTATAAAGAATGATATCCTCAGGTATCTTGTCAAAGTATTCAGCTGAAAATTCATCCACTGTAGGAACCTATCCAAACTCTTCGGTTTCCATGATCAAATGAGGCTCATAAAGATTTAGGTTTTCAATGTTTATCACTGAGTACATTTGCATGTATGCTGGAAAATCAAGACGAAAAACATTGTCCCCTATCTTTTATAATATGGTGAATGGGCCATATTGGATCGGTATCAACTTCTTTCCTTCCCTTTTCATATTGTATTTGTTGATTTAGATCCATACCCTATCTCCAACCTGGAATTGGTGATCAACCCAGTGCTTGTCATGTTGAGATTTGTATCGAGCTTTAATCTTCTCCAACTACTCAAGTACTTCCTAGTGAATCATATGAATTTGCTGAATGAACGTTTGTTCCTTTTACCTATCATATTTATCACTGGAATATTCATCTCTCCCAAGCCCATGTCTATGGGATATTTTGGTAAATATCCAAAGTATGTCTCGAAAAATGAACTTTGAGCGGATGAATGCACTGCCCAACTGTATGCATGTTGTACATTGAGAAGTTTCTCATACCACAACTTGGGATGTTTTTCACAATAGCCCTAGAGTAAATGTATCATTGTGTGGTTGAAAACTTCATTTTGTTCGTCGATCTGTGGATGAAATGTCATGCTCCTCTTTATCTTGGTGTCCATCATTCTCCATAAAATCATCCAAAACTCTCCAAGGAAGCAAGAGTCTCGATCAAACACAATGGATGTGGGAAACCCAAAGTGGACCCATATAAATTAGAAGAAGAGATGAGTAGTCCATTCTTTAGTGACCTTTTTACAAGGCATTAAGACACACATTTTTCTAAATCAATCCACAAAGAGATACAAATAGTCATGACCTCTCCTAGACAAAGGAAAACTGCCAAAATAATCCATTGACAAAATTTCCCATGGATGAATTGGAACAGGGAGTGGTGTGTAGAACCCCAATTTTCTATTAGAGGGCTTTCAAACTAAACACAACACACATCCATTTACATATCGAGTCACAATATTTTTCATGTGAGGCCAATAAAAAAAATCTGTAAATGAAAAGAAATTTTCCTACACCAAAATGATCCAACACAATAGAGGTATGTGCCTCTCTGATTACTTGTATTCTTTCTTTGGTGGGAATAAAAGTTTTCCAAGATGGTACAACAATTTTCCCTACAAATGGTAGTTGTCCTCCTGTGGTACATGTGTCAGATTTTCATAAATATACTTGAAATATTCATCATCAACATACTATTAAACATAAATTTCAAAATACAAATAAGGATTTGAAAAACTATAGAGGCATAAATAGGAGGGAGAGAAAGCATATTTGCCACTTTTTTGTTGGTGCCCTTCTTGTATTTGATTACCAAGTGAAATTATTGGAGGAATCCCATCCATCAGAAATGATGTGCTTGTTGAAGCTTGGTTTGTGAATAGATGTATTGCAAGGGTTGGTGATCTATGAGGATGATGGTCTCCTTTCTAAAGTGCTTCCACTTTTTCATGCTTTGAACTAAGGCATACAACTCCCTGACATATGTGGGATAGTTCACAACAACTTGGGAGAATGTTTCTTAATGGTAACATACAAGTTTCCTTTGCTGCATCAATATTTCTCCCATGGCATACCCACTGGCATCTGTCTCGATCTCAAAATTTTGTTGGAGCTCAGGTAAGGACAAAACTAGTGCAGTACTGATCTTTCCTTTCAGTGTATCAAAGGATTTTTTCTTCTTTCCTCCCCATTAGAATATTTTCCTCACATTGTCAATGCATGCAAGGGGGATGCAATGACAGAGAAGTTCGAAATTACCCTTCTCTAGTATTGCACTGTGCCCAAAAATCTACAAACCTATGTAACATTGGTGGGTTCAGCCACTTTACAATCAATCAAGTTTAGAAGGATATAGTTTTAAATTTCCATCTCCAAAAATGTGACCTAAATAAACCAAAGAGGTTGTACCAAATTCACACTTAGAAATTTTTACATACAATTTTTCCTTTTGAAAAACATCAAGAACCTTTTTAAAATGACTCACATGATATTCCTGTGTCCTATTGAAAACAAGAATGTCATTAAGATACGCAAGTACAAAATCATCAAGAAAAGGCCTAAAAATATCATTCATCACCCTCATGAATGTGGATGGAGCATTGCATAGTACGAATGGCATTAGCAACCATTCAAACAACCCCTATTTTGTCTTGACTGTAGTCTTTCATACATCCTATTATGAAATCCTGACTTGATGGTAGCCACTGCACCAGTCCAGTTTTTTGAAATAGACATCCTTTTCCGATTGATCTAATAAATAATTAATGCAAGGGAGAGGGTTTTGATTCTTCACCATTATTTTTTTGAGTGCTTTGTAGTCCATGCACAACCTCCATGTGGCATACTTATTTGGCTCCAACATAATAGGTGAACTGCATGGCGAAGAACTTGGCCTTATGACCCCTTGGTTCAACAATTCTTGTACCTTCTTATTTATCTCCTCCATATCAATGGTTGAAAACCTGTACATGTCAATATTTGGTAAAGGAGCATCCTACTGCAAATGGATCTCATGTTGGATTTCACGCTTTGGATGCAACCCACTTGGTTCTTGAAAAAGATCATTATAGTTAGAAAAAAAATCATACAATTATTTTCTATGAGTGGGATCACAACCTTGGAAATCTTTATATGTCTCTGCATATTTTTATTTAACAAACATGAGCATTCACCCTTTGTTGGAACTGGTCAATCTCTTCATATGACCTGCCTTTACAATACTAGCACTGATCTTGGCATGATCATCCCTAACAATTTATTCCACCTCAAATTTTGTGAGATGATACTTTTTTTCATAGCGAAAGAAAATTGCTTTCCCGTCATACAAATATGGACTCCCTAATACAATGCCAAAAATATTCAAGGGTACAACATCAAGATCTACTAGTTTGGATGCAATCACAAATCTAGCCCTACAATGTTTGGTTACATGATATTTGGCTTTATCTCACACCTAACCAAGAGGGTAGGGTTTCAAATGATGCTTGGTCTCCAATCCTAATTTCTTAACCAAGGATTATGAAATCAAATTTACTTGTGAGCCCAGTTCAAACAAGTTTCCACTTTAGTATGTTTCATCACAACTCTAATGTGGAACAATTTAGTCCTCTTTCGTTCATTAACAAGAGACTCATTTGTAGTACTTGTACTTGCATGTAATTCATAATTTTCATTAGCATGAAGAGAATGGTTACCTTGTATGCCCATTACTATGATCTTTGTTTCATCACTAGAATCAGATGCAAGGTCTTTTTGAATGGTTGCCACCATATTTTGCTTGACATTTCCACCAAATATCTTTGGGTTCAAATCTAGATGAAACTTCCAACAATTTTCATCATCATGGCATTCCTTCTTGAAATGTGTGCAAGATGGCTTTTCTCCTTCTTATTTCTTGGTTGTAGTTGCCTTCTTGTCCTTTCCCTTTCCTTTTACCTTGAAATTTCCATTAAGAGGTTTGAAATATGATTTATTGGATTGATATTATTTTTCATTATTTCCCTTGATTTCAAGGTGAATATCCTTCACATTGGATGCATCAATAGTAGTAGGCTCAAAAAATAACAAAGAATTCCTGATGTAACTATATAAATCACCAATATATTTTGTTATAGTTTCTGGTGGATCAAGTGTAATGTACAAATTCAATGCTTTTTTCCTAAACTATTCTATGAATATTTATACATTTTGACCCTTCCTCGCCTCAAATATTTCCATTCCATTAAATAATTTTGTCGATAACCCAAAGGATAAAACTATTTTTTTAATGCAGAAACAAAAATGGACCAAGAAGAAAGGAGATTACCCAATTTTTTGCTACCTTTATGCAACTTTATCTCCCACCAAACGAGAGAGGTGCCACTTAGCCGAAGAGATGCTAACTGGTTCTTGGCCTCATCTTCCTCAATATGTTGAATCCGGAAATATACCTCGATATGTCTGATCCAATTGTTTAATTTCTCTGCACTACATTTTCCATTATATGTGGGCAAATCAAGATTTACATCTAGCTTTAAAAATGGCTTCTTAGATGTATTTCTATGGTTCCTGTTAGAATTATGAGAAGAGGAATAAGAATAATTGTCATTGGTGGATGGAGATGGAGGAGGATCTTCTCCTCCACCTCCATGGTGTACTGTGCTATAGGGTAATATGCTCGGGTAGTGGTTATCGATTATCCCTTTTTAGGCTTTCCGGTGCCCAAGGCAAACAATCAGATTAGTTGTATAGTTCACAAAGATACTGCATACATGTTCAAGCTGATTTATATCAATTAGTAAAATGAGATGAGAGATTACCTCTTTTCTGATTCCGGATCCTTTGGCAAACACTGAGCAGCGAAGCAGGGATATTCCTTCACTAGTTCCAAATTCAGGTCCTGCAATCAAACAAAGCACTCGTGTAATCTCTACAACAATATAATATTTATTAACTCAAATTAGCATATAATAAACATAAAATAACACAGATCTAAGCCATTCATCTCATTCTATATTAAAAACTGGAAAATAATGACAATATCAAAGCATAGAATGGACAAAATAGATACATTTCTATTGATTTATAAAAAGGAGGATTACAACCGTCGGTTGGACCAAGCTCTCCTTCGTCTTCCAATTTCTCCCTCTCTTTCCTTGTATGTGATGGTAATCAAGGTGGTAAGATCTCAATGTCACTTCACTGGACCTCAACTACCATATAGTAACAATGTAACTCTGCTCCACATGTATTCAAAAAACCTTCGACCTTGGACTAGTAACCCACAGCTCCATTTATAGGAGATGGAGAGGGTAGATCTTGCCCAACTCTTTCAACAAGTTTGAAAAGGAAAAAACCAAGATGTTTCCTTAGCTTTACATGCTTTTTCCTTCTTTGAGAGTCTAGTTGCTTTTAGTAATGCCTAATAAGAGGTTAGTACCTTTCAGTGTCTATTTTGTACTGACTCTCCATGAGAAAAAGTTGGGATTGCTAATCATTGTCCGTGGGATTCTTCCTGTTTTATGTTTAAACATGAGTAACGCTACCCTCTGGGCCAACTAGAGAATTTCCCTAGTCACTAACATGAAATTTACATGGATCAGTAGTGTTATAACATAGCTTAGTAGTTCCTGGGGTGCGTTACCTTGGCAGAAATAGGTTTTGTCTAGGTCACTTTCTTTCTTTCATATTACCTTCTCCTATGAGCTAATGAGGAGGGCATTTGTCCTGTAACAGATGCCCCTTAAAGTGTGAGGTCAGAGACGAAGATGATGACTAAAATAATTTATAATATGTGTAGTAGAATTAGAGAGATTGGAGGACTGAGGAAAACCTGAAATAACAACATATGTCAGAGAATGTAGTATCTGTATTGAGTCGGGCATTCCCATGCTCAGTAGCTAATCAACATGATTTCTCTAAAACAGAGATATGAACAATGTGTCCACTGATAAGCGTAACATGGAAGTATTTGTTAGAACATGATCAATACTTAAAAGTTGTCTTCATAAACAATATCGCAACTTGGGGAAGGAAACACAGCTGTAATGATGTAACCTTTGCCCCAAGGTCTTGGCTACCATTTTACTTAAACTGCATATTTCCTTACATGTGAATAGAGGATCTATCCTCGAACATGGGGGAAATTTTCAGATTACCAGTCAATAATGAAAATTTTTAACAGATGCGAGGGTGGCCACCGATAATGATGATGGTCCTCGAGATGCACAGTACAATCTAGTGAGTGTGAATAAAAGGATTTGATGTCGAACACTCATAGAATCATTCGATTAGGAGCCAATAATGAAGACCCATAGTCAAGTACAAGATGACCTGCCACTGATGTCTGCAATTATCTGGGTACTGATGTGTTTCTGGGTCCATTTCCTACATACGATGTTGCAGTCGATAGGAAGAGACCTATCAAAAGGTAGGCACTGAGGCGTCCTACATCAGTCAACACGAAACGGGAAAAGATGATGTTGCTTTTAATGGAGAATATGAAGAGTAAATGGGAATAACTGATGAAAAATAATTTATGGCATGATGATCAGTTTGGTTGATATGAGGAGCAGTAAATAGCGAGATTTTCTTGAACAATAAAAGGCACTCTAACATGGTACTAGGCAGCTTAGGCTTAATGAACACCAAAGAGTATTTAGGATTTTTGACCAGTGTAAGAATACTGAAAGATGAAGGCTAAACTTATAGATGGTAGGGTTCGGCTAAATGCGAAAGAGTTGTCTGGGAAGTGCCATGTTCAAGATATTTGCTTCCAACTCATCCTTTCTTAAATGTAACAGAAGTAGTATCCATTTTGTCCAAATTTTTTCCCCATCTAATTAAGTTTAACGAGTCCAGATGGGTAAACTCGGTGAATTTTTCATATTTAGAGAGTCTGAAAAATGTCGTAAAAGACAACTCCGGGGGGTACCTTTGTCATGCCTTGATAACCATGAACGACAAAGGGAGAATAGTAAGCTCGAAACGGTTCATTTTCTGTGAGTTAGTCCATCGAAGACGGAAAAATGAGAAATCTATGTTCGATGGATGTCTACCTCATTTTGTTATGAGTACGTGGAGACAAAATAAACTCAATATTCTTTGGAAATTTTAATCAGTCCAACAGAGAAAAACTCGATGCTTTCTGTGAAGTTTTAACGAGTCATGTGGAGAAAACTCGGTGCTCTCCATGAAGTTTTAATGAGTCACGCAGATAAAAACTTGGTGCTCTCCATGAAGTTTTAACGAGTCACACAGAGAAAAATTCAGTTACTTTTTCTGTTTAAAGAGATTTGAAAAAGATGAAAATAATGGCTCATAGTCTTCTGTCATGGTAGTTTAACGAGCCCGACAAAAACAACTCCAGATTTTTTCGGTTTTACGAGATAGAAAAAAATTCATAAAAAGAAAGCTCGTTGCTTCTTCATGTTAGTTTTAACGAGCCCGAAGAAGAAAGCTCGAGGTTTTTTGGTTTTAACGGGCTAGAAAAATACCATAAAAAGAAGGCTTGATTCAGGAACGTTAATTGGTCATTTCTGCAGATAGACGTTATGAAACTCATCAGAACATCGATAATCGAGAATAATAGTTGTGACAAACATGAAATAGGAATTCACTACTTTGTTGGACCAACTGAGTGGGTCTTTGCCCCCAAAAATGGCTATAAGAAGGTTGGAGACCCTCATTTTCACCGTTTGAATGCTGTGATTGAGATCTGGGGTAAAAAAGTGGTGAAATTAATACTGGCGATTGCGGACGATCAGGGAAACGGTTCTTCCTTCTGCGAGATTCAGGTAAGATATGGAACCTCCTGCTATCATTTCGTTGTGTTTTTTACTTGTTTTGCTGGTTCAAAATAGGGATTTTAGAAAGCCCTAAAAAATTTAAGCGGCTAACGCGGGCTATAGGGTAATAGGGTAATATGCTTGGGTAGTTGTTATCGAATATCCCTCTCTAGGCTTTCCGATCCCCAAGGTAGACAATCAGATTAGCTGTATCAGAGAATAGTAAGCCCAAAATGGTTCATTTTCCGTGAGTTAGTCCATCGAAGCCAGAAAAATGAGAAATATATGTTCGATGGACGTCTACCTCATTTTGTTATGAGTACAAGGAGAAGAAGTAAACTCAATATTCTTTTTGAAATTTTAATGAGTCCAACAAAGAAAAACTCGATGCTTTCCATGAAGTTTTAACGAGTCACGTGGAGAAAAACTCGGTGCTCTCCGTGAAGTTTTAACGAGTCACGCGAAGAAAAACTCGGTGCTCTTCGTGAAGTTTTAACAAGTCACACGGAGAAAAACTCAGTTACTTTTTCTATTTAAAGAGCTTTGAAAAATATGAAAATAATGGCTCATAGTCTTCTGTCGTGGTATTTTAACGAGCCTGGCAAAAACAACTCTAGATTTTTTTTGTTTTACGAGATATAAAAAAGTTCCTAAAAAGAAAGCTCGTTGCTTCTTCATGTTAGTTTTAACGAGCCTGAAGAAGAAAGATCGAGGTTTTTCGATTTTAACAAGCTAGAAAAATACCATAAAAATAAGGCTCGATTCAGGAACGTTATTTGGTCATTTATGCAGATAGACATTATGAAAATCATCAGAACATCGGTAATCGAGAATAACAGTTGTGACAAACATGCAACATTAATTCACTACTTTGTTGGACCAACTGAGTGGGACTTTGCCCCCATAAACAGCTATAAGAAGGTTGGAGACCCTCATTTTCATCGTTTGAATGCTGTGATTGAGCTCTGGGGTAAAAAAGTGGTGAAATTACTACTAGCGATTGCGAATGATCCGGGCAACGGTTCTTCCTTCCACGAGATTCAGGTAAGAGCTAGAACCTCCTACTATCATTTCATTATGTTTTTTACTTGTTTTGCTGGTTCAAAATAGGGATTTTAGCAAGCCCTAAAAAATTTAAGCAGCTAACGCAGGCTAGCAGTGCTTTACCTGCGTTAAACACACCTCCCATGAATAAACAACGCGTTAGCACACACTGTTGGGCATTAGAGCCCGTGTTAGGTGCAGTCATGTTTTTAAGAACTTGTTTTTTATAATTTTGAAGCACTCCAGAGAAATTCTAATCCATAATTTTTTTTGCTTTGGCAGGTATAAAGCTGTTCATCATGAGTATTAGGCGAGAAAGGGAACATGAGAGAGAAGAATGTGAGATGTTCACCAATGCAGCTACGTTTCTGGTTCTCCACATGTGTGGTTTTTTGAAGTATGCTTGATTAGAACTGATGAGGGGATAAGAGGACCTTTTGAGGTGGATAATACAATAGTGGGATGATCGCCGGAATGTCTTTCATATCGGGGGAAATGAGCTCTCGATTGAGAAAGATGATATCTATTTTTTGACTGGTTTGTCGTGCCGTGGACCAAGGCCTAACTTGACCAGGTCTAGGGCGGATCCTTGTACTACTGCTGACCTGATCCTTGCTCATTTCATACGTGATACTGAGGCAGTTAGCAACCAGGTACCTATTGCACGGGTGGCCGCGAGATCGCTGAGGTCTCTGTTATGGATGATAGTTCACTTGGCTGGGGCCAAGAGTCAACATGGGGCCACCAAGGCCTAGTTGTTGTTAGCACTAGATTGTATGTAGCCCCAGGTTTTTGACTGGTGCGAAGGTGTTGTCTGTCGGGTTCATGCAGAGCTGACAGCGTGTAAGACCGGGACTTCGAGAGAGTTTGGTAATGGGACACTGGTTGTTTCCTTCCTACTAGAGCGGGTGCTAGTTATGAGACCCAGGATGATTAGAGATGTATTGGGCTCGCGAGAGCTGAGATAGGCTCAATGGGCAGCTTTGATACCGTGGACAGGAGAGGGTCCCATCCGTCATTTCTTTGATGATGGGTTCTTTGATTGGCTTAACCACCAAATCATCATGATTGAGGACTATCCTTATATGGGGATGAACTTTACAGGAGATTCGGAGTTAGTGTTGCCCCCGGGCACTTAGTAGAGTCTTGATGGTAAGAGAAGGATTGATCAGTGTAGTTGGAAGTATTTTTTTTTTTGTCTTTTGAATGTTTATGCAATTTTTTTGTTTAAAATGGGTGAAAATATATTTTTACATGAAGTTTGTTTTCTTGACAAAGATGTGGCACCTATTCACCCAGCCGGAGCCCCTCGTTATGCACAACAAGGACTACAGCTACCCAGGGCTGGCACAACAGTAGAGGATGTGGAAGCTGCCGGAGAGAGTGATGATACCCAGATTTTTCATGAGCTTTCCAGGAACCTAGAGGGTTTAAGCATGGGTGTACCACCTCTTCCTATGAGAGAGATTCCAGTTCATCTGCAGCGGCATATTGTGGGTGTGCCGGAGAGATACCTGGTGCCTCTTAGGAGGATAGCTAGGGCAGTTGTTTGCTATTATGAGCATCAGGTGTAGCTGGAGGAGGAGATGTGTAAATGTCATAGCAAGGGTTAGTGTAGCCAAATTTTGTAAAACACCCAAGTTTTGGGAGATTTTTTGATCTAATATTGATCTGGACATGACACACACACACACACACACACACATATATATATATATATATACATACTTTTGAAATTTTTTTTGTTCTGTGTTTTTTAATGTTTATGTATTTTCTTTGGGAAAAATATATATATACTCATGTGTAAATATTTTTATAACAAATGTGAAAAATGCCAATCTAATACATAGTTTTCCAATGAATCGGCTAATGCATTAAATTCTCTAGGGATGTGTTCAAATGAGATGGTTTGAAACTGACATTCTAAAAGTCGTACCCTTCAAAAATAATGTAACAATACTGGATGAAAAACGTGATAATGATTGTTCAACTACATAACTACGAGCTGGGAATCAAACCTGACCACTAAATTGGAGATGTCACAAGATGCAGCTTCCGTGAGGAGTTGTATCACCGACATGTACTCGGCAATGTTATTGGTGGTGCTACCTAGGAAAATTCCCCCAAAATCAAGAAGTTCTAACTCAGGTGTATAGAGAACCCAAGTAGCTGAAGCAATGTGTCTAGTGTGATGACTAGCACCGTCTGCATATCTAACGTATGATAACGAGGATGACGACATCTGTGCAAAAGAAAAAGATTGTATATGAGAAAAACACCTCAAAAACCCAAAAATATTTGGAGACATCAAAACAATAGGAAAAACTTATATACATAAAATTACAAAGCATATACCTAGTGGGAAACTAGGAAAAATACTTCTTCAGATAGAGCCCGTTGCGGGGCTCTGTGAGCGAAATTCCATTGTAGTCCTAAAGTTCATAAGCTCCTTTTGAGAGGACTTTGGTGACTACGTAAGGACCAAGCCATAATGGTTGAAGTGTTCCTGCCCCCAAGAGGTTGTGTCTCTGATCGTAGAGTAGTACAAGATCACCCTCTTGGAAAGAACAAGGCTTGACAGATTTGTCATATTGAGCTTTGACTTGGCGTTTGTGGGCTTCGAGTGATAGTGTGGCATCTTGACGAGTCTTGTCCAAGTGATCGAGTGAAAGCAAGTGCTCTTCTATGGTGGTGGTGCCAGGTAGGAGTTCAACAACAAGCTTGAGTGATGGAATTTCACACTTGATTGGAAGTACTGCCTCCAAGCCAAATGCGAGCTGGAATGGCATGAAGCCTGTGGCAGTTTTGACTGAAGTACGGTACGCCCATAATGCAGAATATAATTGCTGATGCCATGTGGTTTTATGGTTGCCTACTAACCGATGAATCATGGTTTTGAGGATGCCATTTACAGCTTCGACTTGGCCATTCGCTTGCAGATAGTAGGATGAAGAATGATCTTATCGAAATCCTAGCATGGAAGTTAATTCTGTCATCATATGGTTCTGAAAATGTGATCCATGATCAGTGACTATTGAAAGGGGTACTATAAAATGATAGATAACCTGATTGAACAGAAAAAAGTGGCGGTTTCACCATCGGCTCTGAAAGTGGGAATGGCTTCTACCCATTTCGTAACATAGTTGACCGCCACGAAAATATAGTTGTGTCTGTTGACCGAAGTGGGGTTGCATGTGACAAAATATATTCCCCATTTAGAGAAAGGACCAATGGATATAACTGGGTGGAGGGGGGCGGGGTGAGCATGCATTTTCTTCGTAAAAATTTGACACGGATGGCACTTCTAGACTGCCATGATGCAATATTTAAATAAAGTGGGCCAATAATAGCCTGCACGCAAGATTTTTTCGGTAGTAGCTATGACAGAAAGATAACCACCGCACGCCCCTACATGATAGTCATTTAAAACGCATTCCTCTTCATCAATGGTGAGAAAACACTGAAGAATAGTATCAACACCACGACGATATAGAGTATCGTTGAGTACAAGGTAGTGTTTCGCTTGGTGGCGAATACGACGATGGTCGTCCGATGTGAGAGTTGGGCATAAGAGTTGAATTTGGAGGTAGACCAAAATGTCTCCATACCAAGGATCAGAAGAATCGACTAAGAAGATAGATTCTTCAGGAAATGGATCATGAGCTACATCTCCTGGGTCGATTCTGGGAAGATCCGACAGTAATTCGGTGAAGACTAGAGATTTATTTGCTTTGGAAGGAGTGAAAACCATGTCAAATTGTTGGAGGATCACTATCCATTTGGAATATTTTCCTCCTATAACTTGGCGAGACAAAATGTGTCGCATGGGATTCTCCAAAGCAATAATAGTAGTCTGACGTATTAATATATAGTGTCGGAGTCAAGTGGCAGTGAAGAACACTGTGAGGGAGAGTTTTTCCACATGTGAGTATCGTAGTTCGGGTCTGATGAGACGTTTTGACAAGTAATATATCACATGTTCACTATTTTCATTGTGAACTTGAACCAGAACCATGCCAAGTGAGGATGGTGAGGCTGCCAGGTAGAGGAGAAAGTCACGTGAGTAATTGGAGCACTAAGAAGTGGGGCAGAAACGAGTGCTCGTTTCAAGGCACCAAACGATTTTTGAGCTTGGTCATCCCATAAATATAGTGTTCCCTTCTTTAATAATCGCATAAATCCTTTTTTCATCTCAACATAGTTCACGATGAAACGATGTAAAAAGTTTTCCTTCCCTTGCAAATGTTGGAGTTGCAGGATGGATTGTGGTGCGGGCAATTCAACGATTACCTTAACTTTATCGAGATCAACCCTAATCCCGTGCTTGGAGACAATAAAACCTAGAAGATGTCCAGACTCGAAAAAAAATACGCACTTATGTGGATTTAGACGTATATTGTAGAACCTACACCAGGTGAAGATTTGTTTTAGGTGCGCGAGGTGATGGGATCGCTTCTTGGAGTGAGTCGGGAGGTCATCCAAGTATGCTTGTACAATATGCCTAATGTCATGAAAAGTGTAGTCCATAGCCCTTTGAAAAGTTGCTCCAACATTCTTTAGACCGAATGCGAGTTTACGATATGAAAATGTGCCCCAAGGACAGATGAAAGCAGTTTTATGTTGGTCATATTTTCTAATCGCAATCTGGTTATACCCCGAGAAGCCATCCATAAAAGAAAAATACTCACATCTGGTGCAATCATCAAGGATCTGATCTATGAATGGCGTAGGATAATTGTCTTTGGGACAAGCAGCGTTCACATCACGATAATCAACACAAAATCGGATGGTGCCTTGTTTTTTGTCTACAGGGACCGGATTGGAACCCCATTCTGTCAAAGGAATGAGATAGATGAAACCAACGTTCAAAAGTTTTTCTACTTCAGTTTTGATGGCGGCCACTTTGCGTGGGTGGAAAGGTCAGAGTCGTTGTCGAATAGGTTTAGCATTGTCATAAACTTTGATTTCATGCTTGACTATATACGGATCTATGCTAGGAATTTCATCGTAAGACCAAGCAAACACATCATGGAATTCTTTAAAGAGGGATGTGAAGTGTGAAATTTCCTCGGGATTGCAATCTTCTCCAATCTGAATTTTCTCCACGATACCCGTTTTGACCGAGATATCTATGAGCATTGTCTTAGAAATATTACCCATGTTCCCTTCCAAATCGATGGTTTGAATAGTGGTGTAAACAGAAGGGACTATCTCAGGTGGGTCAAAGGATAGGATTTGAGTAGTTATCGTGTCTGAATCAAACATTGAAGCGCGACAGTGGAATTATCCCCAAGGTCATTCTTCTAAAGACATGATCTCTCGAATAGCTTCGTCCGTAGGTAGGATTTCATCGAGGAGATCTTTAGAAGGAACTATGATGGGTGGGGAGTTTGTACCATTAGTCGAAACCATAGCCATGGAGGGTTCAGATGTAATTTGGGTGGTTTGGTAAACCAACTCGGCTGGTGAGAGCGGCATCTGATCGCCATAGGAATCAATGTCTGAAGGTGCCAGTAGGATCCACGGGACGATAGAGCCATCCAATGTGGTGGATATCATTGCAACTGTATTTTGAACCTCAGGCAGTGGGAGAGGAAAACAACCCATTAGGGAAGATGCCTTCAGAAGACCGGTACCAATATTGACGTATGAGTCAGGAACACCTCCTATTAGGGGTACAGTGTTGCTTGGTAATGTTGCATAATCAGGGGTGCAAAAGGATAACCGATCCACTATGACTATTTTCCCATCTAATGGAAAGAGGATGAGTTGGAAAAAAAAAGAAATAATGGCAGTCATTGCATATGACCAACTGCGACCTAGCAATAGATTATAGTTGAGATGATGATCTACGACTTCAATGTACACCATTATTGTTTTCCCACTAAGTGTAATGGGAAAGCTAGAAAGGTAGCCTTTTGGGAGAAAAGTGTGGCCATCGAAAGCTTTGAGGGAGTTAAACGGTGGAGACAAAGTGGGAGAACCCAAAGCGGGCCAGAAAGTAGTTGACATAACGCAAGTTGAAGCACCTTCGTCAATGACAGTACGATGGATTGGTCTCCCTTTTGACACAACTTGTATCTGGAATGAAAGTTGTTGTGAGAGGCGAGGTTTATATTTATTCATGTAAAAAAAAACTAGTGTAGAATCCTGGGGGTCAATCCCACCAATGGCTGAAAGCAAGGCTTTCCTTTGTGATATACAAGTTTGCAACACTTCGAGAGCAAACATGGTTGATGGTGCCTGCACAAAATCTTCTACAATGTTGTAGTTTTGGGCAGCATGTGCAAAGGTGTTATGAGTCGTGCGTCAAAGTGTCCCTTTGGGGGGACAAATCGCGCGGTCAGCAGTAGGCTATTCGATATGTAAATCTTTGGGCGGCGATGGGTTTGAACTAGAACCAGGTTCCTAAGTATCTATGATAGTATTTCCATAAAGTTTGGCTCATGTCTGAAGTTCAACACTTTCTATGCCATCAATGGCGGATGATCCTTCACCAGAAGGATGTGAACCACCATTGCCCCTTTGCGGGGGTTGTGGTGTGTTTGCAACCATGTGTTGCTTTTGCTTCTGTGGATTAGGGAAGGAATTATTTAGGATGGCAGGTGTCCCCCCAGAGTCCTTATTTGGGATAAAATCTGTGCATTCCTGCAACCAAGGGAATTTGTATGTCAAGTGGTCCTCCGCATAGATTTTTCAAGGAAATTTCATGGGCTTTTCCTTCCCTTTGTCATTTTTAGCAGTGTTTTTTTGAATGGGATTATTATGATGGTCCGACTGCTCTTCCGAAGAAGATGTATTTTTCTTGTTCTTCTTATTCAATCCACTAGGTTTTTGTGAAGTTTTCTTCTGGATGAGCATTTACTTCTTCAGTGGAAATAGGCTCAAATCTCTTGTGAAGGCCACTCCTACTGTCTTGCCTGGGAGGCATTTTGTTTTGAATGTTCTTTGCAATACCAAGCTATCTCAAATGGCTCTTGAAATGTTTCTCAAGCACACACCTCTATCTTCCTTGTCAGTCATTGTTTGACCAAGACAAGCTACTTCAAATGTTTTGTGGAATAGCCGTCCAACACCAAATTTTTGCTCTTTCTAAATCACTGATTTGTCCTCTTTTATGCCAATCAACAAATAGTTATCAAAATAAAAATCACACAGTCAAATTTTTACTGTGTTTGGGAAAGGTATTTTGAAAGGAGGTATATGTGGCTTTTTGTTAGAATAGAGGTCTCCTTGTGTTTTGACAGAAGCAAGACACCCTTCCCCAAACAAAACTCTTCTTGTATTCACTGTTTTTATAGCGGTAGACAAAACACCCTCAACTGAATTTGCAAAATATCTCACCACACTCTGTTTTATGGGACAATGGAGGCAACACTAGTTTGCTATTTCATAACACAGAGAAAAAAATTCATAATGATCAAACTTCCACCTTATAAACAGTGTTTATTTCTCCCCTTTGAGTTTTAGGCAAAGTCTGCTTTTGTTTCACTGTGGGTTATCACCGTGTTTGAAGGAAGCTAGGGTTCTTAAGAACTGACTAAACACACCTTAGTCTATTACAGTGTGGATATTTGACACTCATAGTCAACTATAACCTTTGATTTTCGACCAAAACATCCCACTTTATAACATCATTTGTCTCTTGGAAACATAGCAAAAGCATATCACCTCTTAAACTCAAAATTTGTATTAGAGTAAGGAAAATACCTAAAAAAATTTTAAGGGCCCTCATTTGATGAGTTGAGCAGGTTTAGAGCTTGTTGGAAAGCACAAGGAGTGAGCGACATGTTTGTTAGAAAGAACGCCGCGCAGTGGAGAAAGTGTCAGGTCAGCGTTCGGGCAGTGGTGACCGCGCGCACATGCGCGCTGCGCGCCACTACAGGCGTGTCGCGCCAACGTTATAGTCCTTTGTATATTTTCTTCTGAACGTGTCGCGCAGGCTTTAAGCCTCAAAAAATCTGGAATTTTTCTTGAAATTTCCTGCTTGGTCCGGTGAACAGCCAGGGGAGATGTCACTTGCGTTTTGAAATGCGTATGGAAGCTTTTCCAACGGTCAATAACTCCTTACCCCTTATATGAAAGAAAAATCAAACGTTTCATATAATGCTTTAGAGGGTTTGTGTGTTTGAAAAGACTTTTTGTTTTGTCAAAACATGAGCCATTGCCTTTGCAATTTTATCATTTTAAAACACTATAAAGACTTCTCTTCAAACAATTCCTTTGACAAGATGTTGCGGTCGACTTTTGAAAGGTAACATAGTGATGGTTCTCGTTGAAGTAAAAAGGCCTTTTTAAGAAACTGAAAACCCCTTCTACTACCTTTTCACTGTTCCTTATTAAAGAAGAATCTTTGCGACTTCTGCCTATTGTTGACCCTTTTTTTAAAAGAAAAAACCTTGCTCAAAGATAAATAAATGATGTAGATGCATATTTTGCATGATATTTCTCTTTGAATGTGGGTGAAACTTAGTTGCATTTACCTGGGTTTTACGATCATCTCTTTATCAAAAGGAACTCCTTTAAAAACCCTTCTTACAATCAAATGCAACAGCAAGATTTTTTACATGTTTTCATGAAGAAAAAAGGCCTTTGTTCATGAAAGTGGCCTTGTTCATTTGCTTTGAGTGTTGTTTGTGAATTTAAAACACTTGCCATATCCTTTTTCGCACCTAGTGTCTCAGTGTTGTTTTATTTGCAAAGTCCCCTTGAGAAAACAAGGCTTAGGTCACCTTCTTGTCCATTTTGATGAGTTTTTGAAAAATATCTTCATGAACAGGAAGAACAAACATTCTTTGAATATCAACATCACTCTTTGGCTTATGTTTAACCTAGCTCCCACTCATAAACCTTGAATGTATTTCCACTAATTTCAACTATGTTTGTTAAAGGAAAACAATGGCTAGATTTCATGCTTGTTGATCAAGGAGAGGGATCTTTGGAAACTCTTAATGAAATTACATACCTCAACAAGGTTTGTTCATTTTGGCTCCAGACCGCTTTTGAAGGAGATCTTTGATAGGAGACAAGTCAGCTTCTTTGATTATTATAGTACCACTGCTTGCCCTCTATTTTTAACACCATTTCTCTATCCATAAGCGTTCAGTTGCTTTCATACTACACTTAAAACCCACTTTTCAATCAGTGAAACCTACAGTCAATCTTTGAAACACCACTGTTTTGTTACTAGTCTGCATCTGCTGGAGACAAGGTGTTAAACAAGTTCTTCAGGTAGTTTGCAATCATTGTCAGCTTTGTGCCCTTTAAATGAGGTTATACCTCTTTTGCTGGCCCTCTGCTTTTTAGAAGGAGGCCTTTCTCACCTTTTCAAACCCTCTTCTTGTAAAATGAAGGAGGCTTTCAACTAGTGATTCAACCCTCTGCTCATGTATGGAGGAGGTTTTCTCAGTGATGCCCTTTCATCGGCTTTCAAACGATGTTATCTTTCCTTTCACTACCTATTCATACTTAAGAAAATGAAAATGAAAATTTGACAATAAGCCATGATGGGAATTTCTCTGAGACATGTAATTATGTTGTTCAAATACCTTTGTGCATCTTTAGACAATCAGAGGTAGCCTGGTCAGTATCTGCAGAGAATTTCTTCTCATTTATAATTCACTAACCTTTGACTGTGTTTGCAGGAGCTTAATGAAATAACTCTCTGTCCAGTACTTGCATCCCAGGCTCAAAACCATATGAGAAGCAGCTGTCTTCTCATGTTGAGTTTAATATTGTCTTTTGGAACACTAGTATACTTCTACTCTTTGAAAAGGACATTGAAACACTGTACATCTATCAAATATCAGCTTGACCTGTGGCATATGTATTGCTGAGACTTCAAGGCTTGTTAGTGGCGCGACTTAAGGTTGTAACCAAACATTATTTGCAGAATAGGAAGGTCATCTAGGACTGGTTGATATCAGATAGAGGTTCTTTTGGCTTTAGGATAGTTTGCCAAGGGAAAATCGCCTAAAGCGCCACTACCTAACTTAGGGAATACCTTTGGGTAGATTTGGAGTATTCTCTTTGGAGCTGATAGACAAGTTTGTATGACCGAGGCTAGATAGGGCTTGACAGTGAGGTTTTATCTCATCATGGGTTGATTGAAAAGGTTAGGAGGGAAAAAAAAATTATGGGTGTTTTCCAGCTGGAAAATTTGACAAATTTGAGATCAGTTGCTAGAAAACTTGGCTTTAACAACTAGTCATCATCAACAGGTGAAAAATACTGATGACTAACAGTGGCTCCATTTGGGGGGGGCAGCTCCTTTTCAGGAGGTGTCTATAATTTCATATCTATGGCTTATGAAGACTAGTGCCTTATCCATTGGCACAAATTTCATTCTTTCTTGATGCCATTTCTGAGAATTGACAGCATGATTAGCCGAAAAAACATCTCTACCTACCGAGCTATATTTCCGAGCATTTTTCTTCTTTAGGTGCATTTTGACTAGCAACCTTTTGACATGATATTTTTTAGAAAATAAACCATCTATTTCTACACTTATATCTTCTGGGAGTTCAGATTAAACTAATGAACTCTTTTCTTTCTATACCTATGCTAGATCGACTGTCAAGATTAAGCTGTTTGACAGGATTTCATTCTCTAGTCTAAAACATGAAATTGGAAAATGACCAAATCAGGATTAGACAGTCTTATTTGTCATGTTCTTGTGGCAATAAAGACAAGCTACACACAAATGTTTTTTTTTTGCATAAAATGAAATCTAGAAAATCAGGGCTAGGATACACAGTTTGTTTTTCATCCCTGCTTTCCTCTTTGGTTTTGTTTTGAGCATGTGGAACCAGTATCTTCTCCTAATCTATTTTCTTTGATAAGTCAAGCTTACACAATGTTGACTATATTTTCCTCTCACTAAGTTATCAACAAATAAATTTAAAACATGTTCAGTTATGATTAGGCTAGATAACTGAACAAGACATTTGAGCACTAGTAGCGGCATTTAGACTTGTGCGCTTTCAAAATGACTATTTTTTTGGGTATGGGGCTGTACCATTGCTTTTAGAAACTTCCCTCTTTTTCTACTTTTTACTGTTTTTGTATTTTCTACTTTTTCACTTTTTTTTTTTTTTCAAACAATCTAGAACTGAAAAGATGCTCACAAGGCTGAGATTATTTTCCACAGCTATCTATCTATCCTAATATAACCTATACACCATATACATTCATTTAGTGAAATCTCTTTTCCAACAAAGCCAATCAAGCAAATGATTCCATGAGGGACTTTTTTTTAGTTCTTTCATGATGCTGAAGAAATCAAAAGGCCACTTCCACTTCATTTGTTTTCGGACAGTAGTGCTTAAGTTTTTCCTCATACTTTGCAGCAAACTGTTCATGGAATGTTTTACTCCCTCTTTAAAGGCTTCTAAGGAAAAAGCAAAGGGATCTTCGAATAATAACTGGTCTAGAGGATTTGAGAAATAGACCTCATTTAGTATTACTCCCTCCTTTACTTGACTAACCTTGCGATTCTTTTGAAAAAGAAACCCTTCTCCCTCTTCATGATTATCTGATTTGGCAACTTCAGAAAGTAACGTTATGCTACCTTCAAGCAATCTTGGTATTCCATGATTTAGTGAGATGATTCTTGTTTGTGAGCCATTATCCTGATGAGTAGGACTATTCTTTGGCACCAGGTCTTATTGAGAAGAAAATTTAGTATCAGCATCAATCTGTTCTATACTTTTAGTATGAGAAAATTCATTAGTAGATAAATCAGCTGTAGAACACATATACATATCTTATCTACAAAAAGGTTTGGGTGCTGGCTGTATGCTTAGGATTTCATTGGTTTCTTCTTTTGTTGAAAGGGGTGGTGTCTTTCTCTTCTTTTGAGTGGAAATATGATGTCTCTCTTCCTTTTATGAATGCTCACAAGGATGAATGTCTTTTTGAGGAAGTATTTCAACCTCAACAATAATTTGTTCTATTGTTTCTTTATGAGCAATTTCTTTAGTAGGTAAGGCAGTAGTGGATAACATCTGATCTATTTCCTCTTCAGTTAAAGGAGGAGGTATTTTCTGTTTTCTTTGGATTGGGCAATAATTTCTTTCCATTTTTTGTGGAAGTTGATATTGTGGCTATATGCCCTCTTGTATTTTACAAGGAAAGGCAGATGGATTGTTATTTGTTTCAATCTTTTCAAAGAGCTCTTCTGGATCCTCTCTTATTTTTTGATGGATTTCATCTGGGATCAACTCTTCTTGGTCATCTTGATGTTTAGTTTGGGTAACAAAATTATGGATCTCCTCTAAATAATCCTCAGGATGCCAATCTCCTAAGTTTTCATCAATGCTTACAAGGTGTTGTATGAGGTCTTCAGATTGATCACAACAATTTTCAGCCAATGATAGAGATGGACAATGCCCTATATAGTGTTTACAAAATACTTTGTGGAAATCCTTCAAAGAAAACAAGATGCCAGGTTCTAGGCCTTCATACCATTCTCTTGCCTTTCCTTCTAATGTACCCATGAAAATTTTCATGAGGCAGTCCTGATGCCATTCAACCTTTAACCTCCATACATGTATATGAAAATTGATGAGATGTAACAATGGGTCATCAACCTTTTCATCTCGAAAGATAGGTAGGTTTTCTATCCAATTTACGTCTTTAGGAATTTTATGTGGGAATCCAAGGATATGTTCTCTGCTCATCGGAGAATATCTCCTTTGTGTCCTTGGATCCATCTTTGTTAATTAGATAGGGTCACTGTGTCTTTTCAATCAGTCTAAAGATCTCTACCAGTGGAGTCTTTTGGTCTAATGAAGGTTGTGGAGTCACCAGGTGGAGGATTTGAACTATTTTGTCCACCATCAGCATGATTGGGGTTGCTTAATGCATTCCCAGGAGATTTTATAAGGACTAGTGGAGTAATAGGCCTACTTGAGGCTAGTGGAGTCACCAAGTGGATTTTTTTAGTTGTTTTTAGAGATATGTGTATGGTCCACCACCAATAGTGATAAAAAGCTAGTCTGGGAAGGTTTTGGGGTTTTCTGAGTTTTTATGTGTAGCCCTAAGGTTTGTAAGAGTATCCTATAGCTGGGTCATCATTTTTCTAGGATGGTGAGACAAATAGATTCTACTCTTGGATAATACTTCTAGTTTGAGGGATTCTGAATTTCTAAGGTATACTTAGTTTTTCACTAACTCAAAAAGTCCCACCGTGATCGCCATTATGTTAGTGAGTGGTGGGATAAGTCAATCAGATAGTATTCTTAAGGCTGCTGAAATGTTTTAGGGAAGTCTAAGTTTATTTATAACTCAAAGTCCCACCTTGATCACCATTATGTTAGTGAGCGGTGGGATAAGTCAATCAGATAGTATTCTTAAGGTTGCTGAAATGTTTTAGGGAAGTCTAAGTTTTTTTATAACTTGGAGTCCCACAGTGATAGCCATTATGTTAGTGAGCGGTGGGATAAGTCCACAAGATAGTATTCTCAAAGGTCTCTGAAGGTTTAGGGAATCTAAGTTTTTTTATCACTCAGAGTCCCACCATTATCGGCATTATGTTAGGGCCCCGTGATTTGGCTGATTGGTAAGCCAAATGATAGTGTAACATCAAACCAATCTTTGGAGCCCAAGGACCTAGCCTTCCTGGACTCGGAGAGGGCTCTCTCTATTTGTGTGAAGGATTTCTATGTGTTTTCTTATTGTATTATGATTTTAGGCTAGTTATGAAGTAGGTTTTTGGTTTTTTTTTTAGCTTGTGATGGATGAACTGATCAAAGACATAAAATAGGTAAAAATATGTCAAATGAACTGGGCTATGGGGTCGAAAAGGTCAAGAAAGCTTTCAGGTGGTGATACAAGGTTGTTGAAGGGCCAATTTGAGCAAGGTAAAATGGAGCGAGATGGACATTAAACTTGTGAAGAACAAAGGATTTAAAACATAAATAGTTTAATAGCTCACATAAACATGGTAGGGAAAACCATTAATCATTAGAAATGTAACTGTAAACTGATCAATGCATAGAAATAAACATTCAAGCCATGCATAGAGATATATGAATCTCTAACTTTAGGAAATGGATATTAGACTTTGGGGAAATACATTTAAGACAAACAAACAACTCAAATCACTATGAAGGAACACCTAAACATAGTATTTCATGCTATTGGGAACTTTGAAAACAAGATTGCATAGTTTTAGGCAAAGGGCAAGATCAGTACAAGACCTCCCTGGTTCAAAAAATGACAATCTAATCAATCAAAGAGAGGTTTCAGAGGTGGATCTATGACTAGCCATGAGTAAGAAGGGAATACCGTGAATCATACTTAGCATGCATAAAACCATAAATGAAACAAGAAAAAAATATTCTTAAGTTATTAAAGAGCAATCAAGGATTCTTTAATGTGACTAGGAATCAAGAAAACATGGAAGCTATAAAGAAACAGGAAATTTGAGGTGCCTCCAAGGGCATGTCTCAAATCTGTTCTCTACTGTTTTATAGCAAGCAAGAGCATGGAATTATGAATGAAAAATAAGAAACGAAACAGAGAGAGAGAGACACTATACCATTCTACCAAGTCATGGAATCCAACAACAGTCCTCTTTCATCATCCAAAAGCACTTAAGAAACTATCAAATGCATGAGACAAGTGTTTCTTCGAAGCTTTTATAACCATATATTGCTTCTATTCATCAAGTTCAGCCTTGTTTACAATGAAATCCTTTGGAATATATAGGCCAAAGTGAGGAAAACCTCTTAGTTCAACTTGAAATCTCATTGGCCTATCCAAAATATCTGATTTTGTCCTTGAGGCTTTGCAAAGTCCAAGGCACAAAATATCTAATAAAATATCTCAAAAATGTTAAAAAATGGAAATATATTGACTTTTAATAACTTAACATGTACAAAAATAGCTAAATGCACATGAAGAAAAGTCACTTTTGAAAGGTTCACTTTTTACAAAAATACTCAAAAAATACATCAGCAGAAAGTCCCCTGACTTGCCGACAACTTTTGGAGGCCTTCCTGATGTTGAAACGAGGCCCATGATGGCTCGTTAGAAATATATGAATGTATATTTTCTGAAAATTTTTACTTTTCTCCCAACCGACCACTAGAAGTCCTCAAAACATAGACCTGTGTGTAAAAACCCAAAAAATAGGCCTTGCTGATAAACAGGGCAGAGTGTAGAAAAAGCGAGTGTCTTTTGCCATTTTGAAGGAGAAAATGATCTTCAATTGATCTAAAAATTTCTGAGTATATGCCCCTAAAATTATGGCATCCAATTATACAACTTTCATCCTTTAAATATGCACCAAACTGAAATGGCGATGCCCATGAGTTTTAGCCCAAAACCCAAAAAATGACAAGAAACCAAAATTTGTCGAATTTCGCCCAATTTTGGCAAGCATGACCCTCAAGGGTTTTTGAAAACATGTTGTGAAGCTGAAGCCAAAATTTTTAGCTTTGAGGTGTCTTTCCTAAATTTTGGTGCCGGGCGCTTCCTTTTAGCCTCCTTGAGTTTTTCCTGAGTGGCCTTCAATTTCCGCCGGGCAAACTGATTGAGTTTCTTATAATGCCTTGTCATCCTCCGCTGAAGGTCCAAGTCTCTATTTTCCTTCTCCAAATTCTTCTCCAAGTGATCATTAACCCTCTCAAGCCATGCTTCTCAATTTTTATCTATCTCTTGTGTGAACAATGTAGTGAGAGGGGTAGATTAGAGAAGGGCAGCTTTTTCTTCCTTTTGTTTCTCAAGGGCCTTTTTGAGCCCCATGGTTCTTGGCCTCTTTCGCCTGAGCTGATCTTCATCTTTGCTCTCATTGAACTCACCCATGAGTTCTTCCAATATCACTTGTGCTTTGGAGGCCTCCTTTTTGTATTTGATGGCCCGTGTCTCATATACAGCCATATAGACACTCATCTGTTTGTTTTGAACTTGAAAAAAGTGATTGAAGTTTCTAGCCCTCTCAAGATCAGTCCTCAAAGCATAAATTTGGTTTTCTCTATTGATCAAGAGATTTTCTAGGACACGGGCTTCATTGTCACAATCATCACTTTGGATTTGAATGATGTTGAATTCCCTTTCCTTTTCATGATTGCTTTCCTCTTTCTCCTTTCCTTTTCTTTGGGTGGCTCTTTTAGTCTTCCTACTCTTGGGAAATTCGACAATGGGCTTCTTGGGAAATTTTCCCTTCCTTCGGAGGGCCCTAGTAACATTTGGAGTTACAACTCTAGGCACCCTTTTCCTTGATGTCTGAGGCTTGGGCACTTTCAGAGAAGAGAGCATGGCCCCTTGCCTAGGAGAGGCAGCTAGCACATGCTCCATTGGTTCTTTACCCTTGCTAATTTGCTCCTCATTCTTGCCACTTTCTTGGATTTCTTCATGGATGCTTTGACTCTCATTTTGCATTTATTTTTGAGGGTTTTCCTCCTCACTGTGTTGCATCTCTTCATCATGTTGTTGTTGTTTTTTATGAGGTTGTTGTTCTTTTTATTGAAGCTGTTGTTCATCATCATGAGGCTGCTGTTCATCATGCTGTGGCTGCCTCTGTTCATCATGCCCTTCTTCATCATTAGGTTGCTCACCATCACTGTGTTGTGCTTGCTCATCATCACGCTCCTCTTCATCATTAGGCTGCTCACCATGACTATGTTGCACTTGCTCATCATCATGCTCCTCTTCATCATGCCCAGGAGTCTCTTGTTCATCATGATGTTCCTATTTATCATGCCCTTCTTCCTCTTGCTGTTCTGCCTCACTTTTTTCTTCTTCCCCTTGCTGCTCTGTTTCACTATGATGCTGCTCATCATCATCTTCCTCATCATCCCCTTTCTGCCCTGTTTCATCATGATGCTCCTCATCATCATCTTCCTCCTCTTGCTCTTTTGCTTGTTCAATGGGAAACTTGAGCTTCTTGGGAGTAGGTTTGCTTGAAGAAGGAAAAGGATGGTGAGTGGAAGGTGAAGGATATGTATGAAATGAAGGGATAGTGGCGAAATCCGGATGTGTGATGAAATTATCCCAAGAGACTTCCTTCCTCTCAAGCTGATGAAGAATGATAACCTTGATGAGGGAGTGATGGAAGAGGTAGGCTGTCTGCTGAGAAGGAGGCTTTTTCTGAACAGTGGAGGCCATTTTCTCAATACTTCTATGTAGGAAGAAAGGGAGATTTAACAATTTGGCCCTCGTGAAATGCATGAGCAATCGGATATGATAGGCATAGACTCGGGAGAATATTCCCTCACAAGTGAAGTATTTCATGATTATCTTCATGAGGGGGACGTAACTAGTCAATAGATATGAGAAGGGAAAAATGGATGGATATGCATCTCTATGCTCAAGCTTCAGAAAAGGCTTGTATTCTTCTGAGTCCAGGTGGCTTTGTTTAAACCAGTTCTCCCAAACATAAGGGATTTCGGTGGCCTTGGAAATGAACCTTGGAGAGAATTTGAAATCTAGGCTTGCCAGCTGAAAGTGCTTCTCTTGAAACCTCAAAGCACAAAGATGTGTCAAAGGAGAATAACTCTTCACCTCTTGCACTCTTTGACAAAAATCGAGACACCCAACCTCATGGAAGTTAAAAAGGACTAATGGATGAGCATTTACTTCTTCAGTGGAAACAGACTCAAATCTCTTGTAAAGGCCACTCCTACTATCTTGCCTGGCAGGCATTTTATTTTGAATGTTATTTGCAATACCAAGCTGTCTCAAATGGGTCTTGGAATGTTTTTCAAGCACACACCTCTGTCTTCCTTGTCAGTCATTGTTTGACCAAGACAAGTTGCTTCAAATGTTTTGTGGAATAGCCCTCCAACACTAACTTTCTGCTCTTTCTAAATCACTAATTTGTCCTCTTTTATGCCAATCAACAAATAGTTATCAAAATAAAAAGCACACAGTCAAATTGTTACTGTGTTTGGGCAAGGTATTTTTAAAGGAGGTATCTGTGGCTTTTTGTTAGAACAGAGGTCTCCTTGTGTTTTGACAGAAGCAAGACACCCTTCCCCAAACAAAACTCTTCTTGTATTCACTGTTTTTACAGAGGTAGACAAAACACCCTCAACTGAATTTGCAAAATATCTCACCACACTCTATTTTACGGGACAATGGAGGCAGCACTAGTTTGATATTTCATAACACAGAGAAAACAATTCATAATGATCAAACTTCCACCTTATAAACAATGTTTCTTTCTCCCCTTTGAGTTTTAGGCAAAGTTTGCTTTTGTTTCACTGTCGGTTATCACCATGTTTGAAGGTAGCTAGGGTTCTTTAGAACTGACTAAACACACCTTAGTCTATTATAGTGTGGATATTTGACACTCACAGTCAACCATAACCTTTGATTTTCGACCAAAACATCCCACTTTATAACATCATTTGTCTCTTGCAAACATAGCAAAAGCATATCACCTCTTAAACTCAAAATTTTTATTAGAGTAAGGAAAATACCTAAAAAAATGTTTAAGGGCCCTCGTTTGATGAGTTGAGAAGGTTTAGAGCTTGTTGGAAAGCACAAGGAGTGAGCAGCACATTTGTTAGAAAGACCGCCGCACAGTGGAGAAAGTGTCAGGTCGGCCTTCGAGCAGTGGTGACCACGCGCATAGGCATGCCGCGTGCCACTATAGGCGCCCTGCACCAACATCATATCCCTTTGTATTTTTTCTTCTGAACACACTGCGTGCTTTTCTAGGCGCATCGCGTAGGCTCTAAGCCTAAAAAACTCTGGAATTTTTCTTGAAATTTCCTGCTTGGTCCGGTGAATAGCCAGGGGAGATGTCACTTGCATTTTGAAATGCGTATGGAAGCTTTGCCAACGGTCAATAACTCCTTACCCCTTATATGAAAGAAAAATAAAACGTTTCATATAATTCTTTAGAGGGTTTGTGTGTTTGAAAATACTTTTTGTTTTGTCAAAACATGAGCCATTGCCTTTGCAATTTTATCATTTTAAAACACTATAAAGACTTCTCTTCGAACAATTCCTTTGACAAGATGTTGCGGTTGACTTTTGAAAGGCAACATAGTGATGGTTCTCGTTGAAGTAAAAAGGCCTTTTTAAGAAACTGCAAACCCCTTCTATTGCCTTTTCAATGTTCCTTATTAAAGAAGAATCTCTGCCACTTTTGCCTATTGCTGACCTTTTTTTTAAAAGAAAAAACCTTGCTCAAAGATAAATAAATGATGTAGATGCATCTTTTGCATGATATTTCTCTTTCAATGTGGGTGAAACTTAGTTGCATATACCTGGGTTTTACCATCATCTGTTTATCAAAAGGAACTCCTTTAAAAACCCTTCCTACAATCAAATGCAACAAAAAGATTTTTTACATGCTTTCGTGAAGAAAAAAGGCCTTTGTTCATAACAGTGGCATTTTTCATTTGATTTGAGTGTTGTCTGTGAATTTAAAACACTTGCCATATCCTTATTTTCACCTAGTGTCTCAGTGTTGTTCTATTTGCAAAGTCCCCTTGAGAAAACAAGGCTTAGGTCACCTTCTTGTCCATTTTGATGAGTTTTTGAAAAAGATCTTCTTGAACAGGAAGAGCAAACTTTCTTTGAATATCAACATCACTCTTTGGCTTATGTTTAACCCAACTCCCACTCATAAACCCTGAATGGATTTACACTAATTTCAACTCTGTTTGTTAAAGGAAAACAGTGGCTAGATTTCATGCCTGTTGATCAAGGAGAGGGATCTTTGGAAACTCTTAATGAAATTACATACCTTAGCATGGTTTGTTCATTTTGGCTCCAGACCACTTTTGAAGGAGATATCTGATAGGAGACAAGTCAGCTTCTTTGATTATTACAGTACCACTACTTTCCCTCTGTTTTTAACACCATTTCTCTATCCATAAGTCTTCAGTTGCTTTCATACTGCACTTAAAACCCACTTTTCAATCAGTGAAACCTATAGTCAATCTTTGAAACACCACTGCTGTGTTACTGGTCTTCATCTACT
This sequence comes from Pinus albicaulis, assembly GCA_034641835.2. Taxonomy (NCBI): domain Eukaryota; kingdom Viridiplantae; phylum Streptophyta; class Pinopsida; order Pinales; family Pinaceae; genus Pinus; species Pinus albicaulis. Next base: position 41,382,398 of record CM076574.1, read on the forward strand.
AGAGACAAGGTGTTAAAGAATTTCTTCAAGTAGTTTGCAATCATTGTCAGCTTTGTGCCCTTTATATGATGTTATAGCTCTTTTCCTGGCCCTCTTCTTTTTAGATGGAGGCCTTTCTCACCTTTTCAAACCCTCTGCTTGTAAAATGAAGGAGGCTTTCAACCAGTGATTCAACCCTCTACTCATGTATGGAGGAGGTTTTCTCAGTGATGCCCTTTCATCTGATTTCAAACGGTGGTATCTTTCCTTTCACTGCCTATTCATACTTAAGCAAATGAAAATGACAAATTGACAATAAGCCATGATGGAAATTTCTCTGAGAGATGTAATTCTGTTGTTCAAATACCTTTGTGCATCTTTATACAATCAGAGGAAACCTGGTCAGTATCTGCAGAGCATTTCTTGTCATTTATAATTCACTAACCTTTGACTGTGTTCGCAGGAGCTTAATGAAATAACTCTTTGTCCAGTACTTGCATCCCAGGCTCAAAACCATATGAGAAGCAACTGTCTTCTCATGTTGAGTTTAATACTGTCTTCTGGAATACTAGTATACTTCTGCTCTTTGAAAAAGACATTGAAACATTGTACATCTATCAAATATTAGCTTGACTCGTGGCATATGTATTTTTGAGACTTCAAGGCTTGTTAGTGGCATGACTTAAGGGTGTAACCAAACTTTATTTTCAGAATAGGAAGGTCATCTAGGATTGGTTGATATCAGATAGAGGTTATTTTGGCTTTAGGATAGTTTTCCAAGGGAAAATCACCTAAAGCACCACTACCTAACTTAGGGGAGACTTTTGGGCAGATTTGGAGTATTCTCTTTGGAGTTGATAGACAATTTTGTATGAACGAGGCTAAATAGTGCTTGAAAGTGAGGTTTTATCTCATCATGGGTTGATTGAAAAGGTTAGGAGGGAAAAAATGTTTATGGGTGTTTCCAGCTGGAAAATTTGACAAATTTGAGATCAGCTGCTAGAAAACTTGGCGTTAACAACTAGCCATCATCAACAGGTGAAAAATACTGATGACTAACAGTGGCTCCATTTGGGGAGGAAAGCTCCTTTTCAGGAGGTGTCCAGAATTTTAGATCTCTGTCTTATGAAGACCGGTGCCTTATCCATTGGCACAAATTTCATTCTTTCTTGATGCCATTTCTGACAATTGACAGCATGAGTAGCCTCAAAAACATCTCTACCTACCCAACTATATTTCCTAACATTTTTCTTCTTTAGGTGCATTTTGACTAGCAACCTTTTGACATGATATTTTTCAGAAAAGAAACTATCTATTTCTACACTTATATCTTCTGGGAGTTTAGATTAAACTGATGAACTCTTTTGTTTCTCTACCTATGCTAGATCGACTGTCAAGATTAAGCTGTTTGACAGGATTTCATTCTCTAGTCTAAAACATGAAATTGAAAAATGACCAAATCAGGATTAGACAGTATGATCTGTCATGTTCTTGTGGCAATAAAGACAAGATGCACACAAATGTTTTTTTTGCATAAAATGAAATCTAGAAAATTAGGGCTAGGATACACAGTTTGTTTTTCATCCTTGCTTTCCTCTTTGGTTTTGTTTTAAGCATGTGGAACCAATATCTTTTCCTAATCTATTTTCTTTGATAAGTCAAGCTTACACAATGTTGACTATCTTTTCCTCTCACTAACTTATTAGCAAATAAATTTAAAACATGTTCAGTTATGATTAGGCTAGATAACTGAACAAGACATTTGAGCACTATTAGCGGAATTTATACTTGCACGCTTTCAAAATGACTATTTTTTTGGGTATGGGGTTGTACCATTGCTTTTAGAAACTGCCCTCTTTTTCTACTTTTTACTGTTTTTGTATTTTCTGCTTTTTCACTTTTTTTTTTCTTTTTCAAACAATCTAGAACTGAAAATATGCTCACAAGGCTGAGCTTATTTTCCACAGCTATCTATCTATCCTAATCTAACCTATACACAATATACATTCATTTAGTGAAATCTCTTTTCCAACAAATCCAATCAAGCAGATGATTCCATGAGGGACTTTGTTTCAGTTCTTTCATGATGCTGAAGATATCAAAAGGCCACTTCCACTTCATTTGTTTTCGGAAAGTAGTGCTTAAGTTTTTCCTTATAATTTGTAGCAAACCGTTCATGGCATGTTTTACTCCCTCTTTAAAGGCTTCTAAGGAAACAGCAAATGGATCTTCGAATAATAACTGGTCTAGGGGATTTGAGAAATAGACCTCATTTAGGATTACTCCCTCCTTTACTTGACTAACCTTGGGATTATTTTGAAAAATAATCCCTTCTCCCTCTTCATGATTATCTGATTTGGCAACTTCAGAAAGTAATGTTATGCTACCTTCAAGAAATCTTGGTATACCCTGATTTAGTGAGATGATTCCTATTTGTGAGCCATTATCCTGATGAGTAGGACTATTCTTTAGCACCAGGTCTTCTTGAGAAGAAATTTTAGTATCAGCATCAATCTATTCTATACTTTTAGTATGAGAAAATTCATTAGTAGATAAATCAACAGTAGAACACATATACATATCTTCTTTACAAAAAGGTTTGGGTGCTGGCTATATGCTTAGGATTTCATTGGTTTCTTCTTTTGTTGAAAGGGGTGGTGTTTTTCTCTTCTTCTGAGTGGAACTATGATGTCTCTCTTCCTTTTGTGAATGCTCACAAGGATGAATGTCTTTTTGACGAAGTATTTCAACCTCAACAACAATTTTTTCTATTGTTTCTTTATGAGCAATTTCTTTAGTAGGTAAGGCTGTAGTGGATAACATCTGATCTATTTCCTCTTTATTTAAAGGAGGAGGTATTTTCTGTTTTCTTTGGATTAGGCAACAATTTCTTTCCATTTTTTGTGGAAGTTGATCTTGTGGATGAATGTGCTCTTGTATTTTACAAGGAAAGGCAGATGGATTGTTATTTGTTTCAATCTTTTCAAAGAGCTCTTGTGGATCCTCTCTTATTTTTTGATGGATTTCATGTGGGATCAACTCTTCTTGGTCATCTTAATGGTTAGTTTGGGTAACAAAATTATGGATCTCCTCTAAATAATCCTCAGGATGCCAATCTCCTAAGTTTTCATCAATTCTTACAAGGTGTTGTATGAGGTCTTCAGATTGATCACAACAATTTTCAGCCAATGATAAAGATGGACAATGCCCTATATAGTGTTTACAAAATACTTTGTGGAAATCCTTCAAAGAAAACAAGATGCCAGGTTCTAGGCCTTCATACCATTCTCTTGCCTTTCAACGTACCCATGAAAATTTTCATGAGGCAAGCCCTCATGCCATTCAACCTTAACCTCCATACATGTATATGAAAATTGATGAGATGTAAGAGTGGGTCATCAACCTTTTTATCTCGAAAGATATCATCTCGAAAGATAGGTAGGTTTTTTATCCAATTTACGTCTTTAGGCATTTTGTGTGGGAATCTAGGGATATGTTCTCTGCTCATCGGAGCATATCTCCTTTGTGTCCTTGGATCCATATTTGTTAATAAAAAAGGATCACTGTGTCTTTTAAACCAGTCTAAATTTCTCTACCAGTGGAGTCTTTTGGTCTAATGAAGGTTATGGAGTCGTCAAGTGGAAGATTTGAACTATGCTATCCACCATCAGCATGATTGGGATTTCTTAATGCATTCCCAGGATATTTTATAAGGACTAGTGGAGTAATAGGCCTACTGGAGGCTAGTGGAGTTGCCAGGTGGATGTTTTTAGTTGTTTTTAGAGATATGTGTATGGTCCACCACCAATACTGATAAAAAACCAATCTAGGGATGTTTTTAGGGTTTTTCTTAGTTCTTTATGTAGCCCTAAGGTTTGTAAGAGTATCCTATAGCTGGGTCATCATTTTTCTAGGATGGTGAGACAACTAGATTCTACTCTTGGATAATACTTCTAGTTTGAGAGATTATGAATTTCTAAGGTATACTTAGTTTGTCACTAACTCAGAAGGTCCCACCGTGATCGCCATTATGTTAATGAGCGATGGGATAAGTCAATCAACTAGTATTCCTAAGCCTACTGAAATGTTTAGGGAATCTAAGTTTGTTTATCACTCAGAGTCCCACCGTGATTACCATTATGTTAGTGAGCGGGGATAAGTCAATCGAAAAAACATTCTTAAGGTCGCTAGTGAATGTTTTAGAGAAGTCTAAGTTTGTTTATAACCCAGAGTCCCACCATGATCACCATTATGTTAGTGAGTGGTGGGATAAGTCCACAAGATAGTATTCTCAAATGTCTCTGAAGGTAGGGAATCTAAGTTTGTTTATCACTTAGAGTCCCACTGTGATCGCCATTATGTTAGGGTCCCGTGATTTGGTCGATTAGCAATAGTAAACTCGTTGCAACATCAAAAACCAATCTTTGGAGCCCAAGGACCTAGCCTTCCCCGGACTCAAAGTCGGAGATGGCTCTCTCTCTCTCTCTCTCTACTTGTGTAAGGGATATCTTTGTGTTTGCTTATTATGTTTCTAATTTTAGGCTAGTTATGAAGTAGGTTTTTGGTTTTGGTTTTAAGGTTGTGAGGGATGAACTGATCAAAGACATAATATAGGTAAAAATATGTTAGATCAACTGGGCTATGGGGTTGAAAAGTTCAAGAAAGCTTTCAGGTGGTGATACAAGGTTGTTGAAGGGCCGATTTGAGCAAGGTAAAATGGATCTTTAGGTAAAATGGAGTGAGATGGACATTAAAATTGTGAGGAAAAAAGGATTTCAAACATAAATAGTTTAATAGATGACATAAACATGGTAGGACAAACCATTAATCATGAGAAATGTAGCTGTAAACTGATCAATGCATAGAAATAAACATTTAAGCCATGCATAGAGATATATGACTCTCTAACTTTAGGAAATGACTATCGGACTTTGGGGAAATACATTTAAGACAAAAAAACAACTCAAATCACTATGAAGGAATGCCTAAACATAGTATTTCAAGCTATTGGGCACTTTGAAGACAAGATTGCATAGTTTTAGGCAAAGGGCAAGATCAGTACAAGACCTCCTTGGTTCAACAAATGACAATCTAATCAATCAAAGAGAGGTTTCATAGGTGGAGTTATGGCTAGCCATGAGTAAGCAGGGCATACCATGAATCATACTTAGCATGCATAAAACCATAAATGAAACAAGAAAACAATATTATTAAGTTATTAAATAGCAATCAAGGATTCTTTAATGTGACTAGGAATGAAGAAAACATAGAAGCTATAAAGAAACAGGAAATTTGAGGTGCCTCCAAGGGCATGTCTCAAATCTATTCTCTACTGTCTTATAGCAAGCAAGAACATGGAATTATGAATGAAAACTAAGAAACAAAATAGAGAGAGAGACACTATACCATTCTACCAAGTCATGGAATCCAACAACAATCCTCTTTCATCATCCAAAAACATCCAAGAAACTATCCAAAAGCATGAGACAAGTATTTCTTCCAAAGCTTATATGACCATATATTGCTTCTATTCATCAATTTCAGCCTTGTTTACAATGAAAGCCTTTGGAATATATAGGCCAAAGTGAGGAAAACCTCTTAGTTCAACTTGCAATCTCATTGGCCTATCCAAAATATCTCATTTTTTCCTTGAGGCTTTGAAATGCCAAAGGCACAAAATATATAATAAAATATCTCAAAAATGCTAAAAAATGGAAATATATTGACTTTCATAACCTATCATGTACAAAAATAGCTAAACGCACATGAAGAAAAGTCACTTTTGAAAGGTTCATTTTTTACAAAAATACTCAAAAAATACATCAGCAGAAAGTCCCCTGATTTGCCGGCAACTTTTGGAGGCCTTCCCGATGTCAAAACGAGGCCCATGATGGCTCATTAGAAAGCTCTGAATGTATATTTTTTGAAAATTTTTATTTTTCTCCCAATTGACCAATGGAAGCCCTCCAAAAATAGACATGTGTGTAATATCCCAAAAATAGGCCTTGCTGATAAACGGGGCATAGTGTAGAAAAAGCAAGTGTCTTTCGCCATTTTGGAGGAGCAAATGATCTTAAATTGATCTGAAAATCACTGAGTATATACCCCTGAAATTATGGCATCCAATGATATGATTTTCATCCTTTGAGGATGCCCCAAACTGAAATGGCGATGCCCATGATTTTTAGCCCAAAACCCAAAAATGACAAAAAACCAAAATTTGTCGAATTGCGCCCAATTTTGGCGAGCATGACCCTCAAGGGTTTTCAAAAACATGCTTGAAGCTGAAGCCAAAATTTGGAGCTTTGATGTGTCTTTCCTCAATTTTGGTGTCAGGCGCTTCCTTTTAGCCTCCTTGAGTTTTTCCTGAGTGGCCTTCAATTTTTGCTGGGCGAACTGATTGAGTTTCTTATAATGCCCGGTCATCCTCCGCTGAAGGTCCAAGTCTCTATTTGCCTTCTCCAACTTCTTCTCCAAGTGATCATTAACCCTCTCAAGCCATGCTTCTCGATCTTTCTCTATCTCTTGTGTGAACAATGTAGTGAGAGGGGTAGATTGGAGCAGGGCAGCTTCTTCTTCCTTTTGTTTCTCAAGGGCCTTTTTGAGCCCCATGGTTCTTGGCCTCTTTTTCCTGGGATGATCTTCATATTCGCTCTCATTGAACTCACCCATGAGTTCTTCCAATCTCACTTGTGCTTTGGAGGCCTCCTTTTTGTATTTGATGGCCCCTGTCTCATATACAACTGTATGGACACTCATCTGTTTGTTTTGAACTTGTAAAAAGCGATTGAAGTTTCTAGCCCTCTCAAGATCAGTCCTCAAAGCATGAATTTGGTTTTCTGTATTGATCAAAACATTTTCTAGGATTCGGGCTTCATTGTCACTATCATCACTTTGGATTTGAATGATGTCTAATTCCCTTTTCTTTTCATTACTGCTTTCTTCTTTCTCCTTTCCTTTGCTTTGGGTGGCTCTTTTAGTCTTCCTCCTCTTGGGTAATTCGACAATGGGATTCTTTGGCAATTTGCCCTTGCTTTGGAGGGCCCTAGTAACATTTGGAGTTACAAATCTAGGAACCCTTTTCCTTGATGTCTAGGTCTTGGGCAATTTCGGAGCATGGCCCCTTGCCTAGGAGAGGCCGCTAGCACATGGTCCATTGGTTCTTTACCCTTGCTAATTTGCTCCTCATTCTTGCCACTGTCTTGGTTTTCTTCATGGATGCCTTGACTGTCCTTTTGCATTTCTTTTTGAGGGTTGTCCTCCTCACTGTGTTGCATCTCTTCATCATGCTGCTGTTCTTTTTTATGATGCTATTGTTCTTTTTCTTGAAGCTAATGTTCATCATCATGAGCTTGTTGTTCATCATGCTGTGGCTGCCTCTGTTCATCATCATGAGGTCGATGTTCATCATGCTGTGGCTGCCTCTGTTCATCATGTTGCGGCTGTTCATCATGCCCTTCTTCATCATTAGGCTGCTCACCATCACTGTGTTGCAATTTCTTATCATCATGCTCCTCTTCATCATTAGGCTACTCACCATCACTGTGCTACGCTTGCTCATCAACATGCTCCTCTTCATCTTGCCCAGGAGTCTGATGTTCATCATGATGTTCCTCTTTATCATGCCCTTCTTCCTCTTGTTGTTTTGCCTCACTTTTTTCTTCTTCCCCTTGCTACTCTGTTTCACTATGATGCTGCTCATCATCATCTTCCTCATCATCCCCTTGCTGCCATGTTTCATCATGATGCTCCTCATAATCATCTTCCTCTTCTTGCTCTTTCGCTTGTTCAATGGGAAACTTGAGCTTCTTGGGAGTAGGTTTTCTTGAAGAAGGTGAAGGATGGTGAGTGGAAGGTGGAGGAGATGTATGAAACGAAGGGACAGTGGCGAAATCCGGATGTGTGATGAAAGTATCCCAAGAGACTTCCTTCTTCTCAAGCTGATGAAGAATGATAACCTTGATGAGGGAGTGATGGAAGAGGCAGGTTGTCTGCTAAGAAGGAGGCTTTTTCTGAATAGTGGAGACCATTTTCTCAATACTTCTATGCAGGAAGAAAGGGAGATTTAAAAATTTGGCCCTCGTGAAATGCATGAGCAATCGGATATGATATGCATAGACTCGGGAGAATCTTCCCTTGAAAGTGAAGTATTTCATGATTATCTTCATGAGGGGGGCGTAACTAGTCAATAGATATGAGAAGGTAAAAATGGATGGACATGCATCTCTATGCTCAGGATTTAAAAAAGGCTTGTATTCTTCTGAGTCTAGGTGGCTTTGTTTAAACCACTTCTCCCCAACATAAGGGATTTTGGTGGCCTTGGAAATGGACCTTGGAGAGAATTTGAAATGTAGGCCTGCCAACTGAAAGTGCTTCTCTTGAAACCTCAAAGAAAAAAGATGTGTCAAAGGGGAATAGCTCTTTACCTCTTACACTCTTTGACAAAAATCTAGACACCCAACCTCATGGAAGTTAAAAAGGATTGATGGATGAGAATTTACTTCTTCAGTGGAAACAGGCTCAAATCTCTTGTGAAGGCCACTCCTACTGTATTGCCTGGGAGGAATTTTTTTTTGAATGTTCTTTGCAATACCAATCTGTCTCAAATGGATTTTGGAATGTTTCTTAAGCACACAACTGTGTCTTCCTTGTCAGTCACTGTTTGACCAAGACAAGTTGCTTCAAATGTTTTGTGGAATAGCCCTCCAACACCAACTTTCTGCTCTTTCTAAATCACTGATTTGTCCTCTTTTATGTCAATCAACAAATAGTTATCAAAATAAAAATCACACAGTCAAATTGTTACTGTGTTTGGGCAAGGTATTTTGAGAGGAGGTATCAGTGGATTTTTTTTAGAACAGAGGTCTCCTTGTGTTTTGACAGAAGAAAGACACCCTTCCCCAAATAAAACTCTTGTATTCACTGTTTTTACAAAGGTAGACAAAACACCCTCAACTAACTTTGCAAAATATCTCACCACAGTCTATTTTATGGGACAATGGAGGCAGCACTAGTTTTCTATTTCATAACACAGAGAAAACAATTCATAATAATCAATCTTCCACCTTATAAACAGTGTTTATTTCTCCCCTTTGAGTTTTAGGCAAAGTCTGCTTTTGTTTCACTATGGTTTATCACCATGTTTGAAGGCACTTAGGTGTTTGGTCTCAATCTAGTCTCCTAAATTGAGTTCATTTAATTGTCAACCAGGGTTGGTAAACTGCTGAAGTGAACTGCACCGTATGTGCCTAGGTTTGGTCTTTTTGGTAGTTTTATGTTCACAAGGAAAAATGACTAGAAAGCTAGTGGAAAGAAGCTAATGATTAAAACAGAGTGAAACCTGATTGGTTGATGACAAGTGGTGAATGCAAAGGTAACTACTGAAACAAAATCAAATCCAAACTATGACTAAACAGAAACAAAGCTTGATAATGAATTTTAAGCAAATGATTCAAAACATAAACTCAACTTGTCAAATTCTTTCATCAAAGGTATTTTGAGAGAGAGCTTGAGACATGGTCAGCTAAGCATGAAAATTCTCCTAACTAAACAATTAAACAACTAACTTATAATTATGCAACATTTTATCCATGATTAGAGATTTGTTGAAGCATATTTGGAGTAAAACATTGATACCATCATAAGATCTCTACTTTAAGACTAGTTCCTAACTCTATTCTGCAACTTAGTTTGATAACACTACACTTCACTCAAAGGTTATAGATTTTTAAAATAGTATTTTGAGGAAATGTTTGTTTGTGAGATGATAAGGAAGTTGTAGAAGTACTTCAGGCCTTAAAATGATATTGTCTTCTGTTCATATGGTTATGAATCAATTATAGATTTTAGAACAAGAAGAGGTTTGTAAATAATGAAGGCTGTTTTGTTAAGTTTAACAACTGAAGTAATCTAATATGTAGTGAATGACAACTGAATGTGGAGTGCAAATGCAATGAGTTAAGCTAAAACTGAACTTAAGATGTCACTAATCTAAAACAGTGCTGAACTACCAAGTCATTATCAAACTTAAAACAAAATAACTGAGCATGAATTAAGTGCAATTAAACTCTGGAGTATCCTAACTAGGCTATCATGCATTATTCTATGGAATTATACAGTCTGTTTGTCCATCATGATTGGTATTTTGGAAGAGTTTCTTAGAACAATCCTAAATGTACAATTCAGTGCAAATGCAAACATAAAGACTGAAAGCAATTAAAAACTAAGATATCATAGCTATCTCCTACCCATCATTATGATATTTTGGAAAAGTGTTTTAAGAGCAAGAACAGCTATGGTACTTAGTGCAAACACACAACTGAAACGTTCAAGATCACAATCATGCTTAAGACATTATAAGGATTTTTTGGAATAGTTTCTTCTTTTGGAAGAGTAGTTAGCATACGTATAACTGTGATGGTGAACAAAAGAGATTGAAATTTAAATCCTACAATACTATATCCATTTCCCATTCATTATCATGATCTTTTGGAAGAGCTTCTTCTTTTGGAAGAGTTTTTAGAATGAGTATAACTATAGTAGCTAATGAAAAAAACTACGAATTCAACTTCAAAAACGTAAAGGCAGCTATGATACTTATCTAAATTACGCAAATAAAACCGTGCAGGAGGCAGGGGCCCTCTACCACCAGACGGAATCTAACACCAAATCAACTCAACGCTTTCAAAACAATACTGTCTGTTTCATTAAAGGTGAAATAACTTGAACAGAGCAATCTACGTCTTCAGAAATGTAGCACAAAATCTAAGCAAAATCTGGAACAAAATCTAGCCTAGCTCTCGGTTTCCCAAGTGTTTTTATAACAAATTTACATAACAAGACTTGCAACAATTCAAGGATCATTGTCTTTCCTTATCGAAATCATACTAGGACTCTTAAAGTGGCAGCGTAAAAAGGAAAAGGACATCTGGACTAAGACAATCCTATTAGAAATCTGCTTCCTTAAATGAGTTCCCACGTATCAAAACCATATCCAGAATTCGGTTTTTCCTTCATGGTGAGCAAGGAACAATGTATAAATGACGTGGAATATACCCATATGTGGTTTTTCTTGAGAGGCCACCTGGAACATGCCCAAACGTGAAGACAGCTGCAAAATTTCCGGTTAGCTACGGAATGTCTGCATTCTGCAGCTAGTTCCGGTCAAAATGCATTACAATGACAAAAATCACAAAACTTAGCAAGTCGGTCATGTTAATCATTCTAAAAGTAATTTTAACTAAATTCATTGATCAATTGGGTCTAGGATAACAATGGACAAAGGAAAATGAGGTAAAGTAAGATGAAAGAAAGCACAATCTTGAGGCTCAACATACCCCCACTGTTGACTTCTTGCATGTCCTCATGCAACTTATTCCATAAACTCAGAGGCTTCTGCAAGAACATCTAATCCTCTCCTTCTTCTTTGCCTGGAAGCTAAAGATCTTCTGGGTTTTCTGATGACAAGTTTGAACCTTAAGTTGATAAGTGCCCTGATTAGCTTCTTGTTCCTCTTTTTCAACTTTTCATTAGCCTTTTCCACTTTGTCTATATGTAGGGATAAGGTTGAGTTCATATCATTTTTGAGTTTGACTTGTTCCTTCAGAATGTCATTCTCATTTTTGATGTGTCTATTAAGTATTTCCAGCTCATACCTATCCCTTCTTAATACATCTATTTCGGACAGTGGAGGACTAGGGGTTCTCTCTCTACTCTCTGAAGCTTTCCTTTCCAAATTTTCAACATAGTCATAGACTTCTTGCTGAGGAGGGTCAATTTCAGGGGTTCCTTCATTAAAATCCTCTTCAACATCTTCTTCAATAGATGTTTCCTCATCTTCTATATTTATCACCCCTGTTTGTTTGATTTGAGTTTTCCTTAATTTTCCCTTTAGTCTATGGCTTCTTCTTGGCTGGGAAGATCCCTCTCCTTTCTCTGTGGCAGATTTCCTGATTACCTTCTCTTTCTTAAGTTGTCTCTTGATTTGAGTCAACTTCTCTAAGATGATTTCCTCACTACTTTCCTGGACTGTTTTGTCAATTTCAAATTTTGAAGCTCTCCATTTTCTGCTTCTCCTTGTAGGCTGTTGTTCAGGTGAGGGCTCTTTTGGCTCTTCAAAATGATTTCTTATCAAGAAATTGTCCCAAGTATCATTTTTTTTGGCTAAATGGTGTTCAATCAAAATTTTAACCAAGCCATGATGATATAGAGTTGTCTCTAAAAATTGAACCCTTCTTTGAACACAGGAAGCCATCTTTTTCAAACTTTGAAGCAAGAAATAGGGTAGGTTTAAGTCTTCCCCCAGAAAATGCATTATCAGTCTAATGTGGTAGACATAAAATGTACCATATCTACCCTCACATGTAATAAATTTTTGCAGAATAAGTAGTATGTTTCTCCATTTATTTTTCAATGCAGAACTTGGAATTCCTTTCTTAAACACAGTGATATCCATACCTGGTGATTTTAGAATTTTCTTCCAGGATTCATTATGGAATTCTCTGTTTTTGAACCATCTCTCTCCATTTCTAAGCAATCCCGTAGCTTCTGCAATGAAAAATTCAGTGACAGTGAATTTAACATCCCCCACTTCAACCTCAGCTCCTTGAAATGATCTTGCAAATGTTTTAGTGACTTCTTTGTGGAAGCCATTAAACTTCTCAAGAAATTGTAGCCATTCTACCTGTTGCAACATTTCTTTACATTGAGGGTAGCCTTCTAGGTATTTTGTACCCACTGGTTCAGTTCTTACAATGAAACCCATAATTGCTTCTTCAATGTTCAGATTAATACTCTTTCTACCCACGGAAACAATAACTTTCACCTTCGAATTGATATGCCTCAGGTTCTTAATGACAATGGCTTCAAACTTCGGACTGATATGCCTCTGGTTGACAGTGACAATGGCTTCAAACTCCTCACTGATATATCTCTGTCTCTTGGTGATAATGGTTTCAAATTCCACACTGCTATACCTCTGTCTCCTGGTAACAAATGGCTTCAAATTCTTCACTACTATACCTCTGTCTCCCGGTGACAAATGACTTCAAATTCCACACTGCTATACCTCTGCGTTTATAGTGATAATGCTTAATCTCTGTTCACGGTGATAGGGATTTGATATTCAAACTGATATACCCTTTGCTCTGCTCACGGTGATAGGAATATCTCTATTTTGCGGAATGAAGTGCTGGCTATAGAATGGAGTGATGGAAGTAGTTACGGAATGAGTAAATGGAGTGAGGTGGAGGAAAAAAATTAATGATTGAAAAGACGGCGGAGATTTTTACAACGGAAAAGAAAATCATCATTGAATGATTTGGTTGGGTGACGTGAAGAAATTAAACACTTCAGCCATTTTAACCTCTTAAATGATGTCGGGTATGGAATTTGAAATGAAAGATTTTAATCCAAAGTTTGTGGAGGGTATTTTGGTCATGATCAATAAAAATAATTAAAACAACTTTTTCGAATAATTCATAACTAAAACTATGCTAAACTTTATGAAATGCCATTATAATCTAAACTTGTTACCTCTGCTTTTCATTTGATTTTTGTAGTCTTTGTCTTCTTTGTTCTCCTTTGGAAGAGTCTTCATAATACTTCTTGATTCTTCTTATTCATGGATACACTGGATCATTTTGTTGCAATTCTAATGTCTGCTGACTAATGCCTTCAGGATTTGTAGCTGCGGAATGACTGTCTGGCTGCGGAAAGTCTGATCAGCTGCAGAATGTCTGTTAAGCTGCAGAATGTACCTGTAGAGCATTTTAATCATGGAATGGAGTGTTTTTGGAATATAAGTGAAATGTTATATGGCATGAATGAAGATGGATGATGAGACATGATATGTATGAAGTGGATGATGAAATGGAATGGATTCGGTTTATGAAATGGAGTGAAAGAACATAAGAACTGCCCTGCAAGCCAGGACATGTATTATTCATTTGCAGTAAGACATCAGACCTTAAATTTTGACATGAAAATGAGGTGAATGGAGTATGGAATGGGATGAATGAAATATGGAATGAAGTAGAGTATGAATGAATGAATGAAATGGAATATGGATGGATAAGTGAATGGAGTGAAATGAAATGAGATGGATCATAAGCACTATGGATCTGAACTTATGATTTTGTAACAGCTGCTTGCAAAAACAAAATGGAAAAGTTAGAGTGTCAGAAAAACTCTGATTTTCACCCTATCTTTTCTGTATAAACATGCCAATCAGTGATTGGTTTTCATGTTTATACTTACTTTTTTTTTTTTTTCAAAGAGAAATACTTAAGAAAATTTAATCAAGTTGATGAAGAAGAAAGATTCTTCTTCATTAACTTCACATCACTACTTTCTTGGAACTTCTGGACAAATTCTTCTCTTGAGAGTGGTTTGTGATACAACTTCAATCTATGACCATTCACAAGAAAAGTGACCTCTTCTTCATCTATAGTTCTGATTTTTACAGCCCCATTATCAAAAATTTCAACAACTTCATATGGCCCAAGCCAATGTGTCTGAAATTTACCTTGAAAATCCTTGAATTTTGAATCAAACAAGAGAGCCCAATCACCTTCTTTGAATTTCTTCTCTTTGATGTACTTGTCATGCCATCTAGCCCTTTGCTGTTGGACTAGACTTGTTTTCTGAACTGCATCTTGTCTGATCTCATCCAATTCATTGATTTGCTCCAGTCTATGCTTTTGTGCCTCCGTTAAATCAAGTCCTAGCTGAACTGCCATTTTGAAAGTTTGAATTTGGAACTCTATGGGAAACAAAACTTTCTTTCCATAAACAAGCTCATAAGGAGTATGGCCTGTTGTGTTTCTCCATGTAGTTCTATAGGCCCACAAGGCTTCAGGAAGCCTATCCACCCAATATTTTCTATGTAAATGGACAGTCTTTGTTAGGATTCCTTCAATAAATTTATTGGTAGACTCCACTTGACCATTTTCTTGTGGATGATAAGGAGTAGATTTTCTATGCCTGATTTTGTACCTCTCCATCATTTGCTCCACTAGCCTTGATGTAAATTGAGCTCCTTGATCTGTAACAATTTCCCTTGGGACACCAAAATGAGTAAAAATATCCTCAAAAAGAAAAGTAACTACAAATGATTCATTAGCAACAAGTAATGGCTTGGCTTCTACCCATTTAGTAACATAATCAGTGCAAACTAATATATACCTTTTCTGTCTTGATGGAGGACTAATAGGTCCTACAAAATCCAAAGCCCATTTTTCAAAAGGTTCAATATGTACCTGAGGTTGTAATGGCATCTCACCTGAAGGAGAAGGTTTCCCTACCCTTTGGAAACTATCACACCTTTTGACATACTCTTTAGCATCTTTAAACAAGGATGGCCAATAATATCCTAAATTAAGGATCTTATAGGCTGTCCTCTTATCAGCAAAGTGTCTGCCACAAGGTTCATCATGACATGCTTTGAGAATCTCAGGCATCTCATCTTCACGAACACACCTCCTAATGATCAAATCTGGACTTGTCTTGTACAACTCATTAGCAACCCATGAATATTTTGCACTGTCATAAATGATTTTTCTTTTATCCCTTGCATTCATTATTGAAGGAAATTTTCCTGAAACTAAATAATTAGCAATATCGGCAAACCATGGAGTTTGAGTAGAAATTGCAAAAAGATATTCATCAGGAAATTGATCTTCAACTGGAGTGTCATCTTTGATATTTTGGAGTCTAGATAGGAAATCAGCTACTGTGTTTTGTTTTCCAGGCCTATCTAGAATGGTGATGTTGAATTCTTGTAAGAGAAATAACCATCTTATAACTCTGCCATTAGTGATTGATTTGTTCATTAAATATCTAATTGCAGAATGATCAGTGTGAAAAAAAGTTTCATAGCTTGTTATATAGTGTCTAAATTTGTTTATGGCATGAACAACAGCTAAAAACTCTTTTTCAGTTACAGTATAGTTTAACTCTGCAGGAGTCAAATTTTTACTGGTATAATAGATGGCATAGGGAATCAAGTCTTTCTGCCCCAATACTGCTCCTAGAGTTGTATCGGAAGCATCTGTCGAGATATGAAAAGGTAACTTCCAGTTAGGTCCCCTTAATATAGGTGCTTCAGAAATTTTGGTTTTCAGGGTTTCAAAAGCTAACTGGCAATCATAAGTCCATTTTAATTCACAATCTTTGGTAAGTAATTTGAAGAGTGGAGATGATATCTTGGTAAAGTTTTCTATAAATCTCCGATAATACCTTGTAAATCCTAGAAAACTTCTAACATCTCTTTGACAACTTGGAATAGATAAGTTAGAGATGACTTCAACTTTTGACTCATCAACTCTAATCCCATCCCCTGAAATGTGATGCCCTAAAACAATACCTTCAGTAAACATCATAAAACATTTTTCATGACTAAGTGAAAGGTTTGCTTCCTGACATCTCTTTAAAAAAATTTCCAAGTTTTCTAAAGCTTCTTCAAAAGTGTTTCCATAAACTGTGAAATCATCCATGTATACCTCTACACAATCATGTATTAGATCTGAAAAAATTCCTAATACTACCCTTTGGAATGTTGCAGGTGCATTGCATAATCCAAATGGAAATACTCGGTAAGCATAGGTACCCCAAGGATAGGTAAATGTGGTTTTGTCTTGATCTTCAAGTGCTACTTTGATTTGGTTGTAACCACTAAACCCATCTAGGAATGAGAAGTACTTTTTGCCAGCTAATGTATCTAACACTTGATCTATGAAAGGTAAGGGAAAATGGTCTTTAAGAGTAGCTTTGTTTAGTTCTCAGTAGTCAACACATACCCTCCATTTTCCATTTTTCTTTGGCACAATTACCAAAGGAGAAACCCACTGACTATCTGAAATAGGATAGATGAAATTGACATTTAACAATTTTTGCAATTCTTCTTTAACAATTTCCCTAAGATTTGGATTCATCGGTCTTTGAGGTTGTCTGATTGGTTTGCAATTTTCCTCTATATAGATGTGATGAGTGCAAGTCTTGGGGCTTATCCCTTTCATGTCAGTGTACTCCCATGCATATGCAGAAGAATGTCTCTATAATACTTTGACTAACTCTTCTTGTTGAGATTTTTCTAGGTTCTTGTTTATGTTCAAAGTTTTGCCTGGGAAAATCTCACTTGTAGAGCTGCCAAATTTGTCCATAGAATGAAGAGACATCTGCCTTGATGAAAAAAACTCAATATTGAATCCCTCTTGAAATGATTCATGTTTGTGTTCTGGAGAGGATTCAAAGTTTTCTAGAGTATTCAGAATTTGATTATCTTCACTAATTTCTGAAATTGTGAAGAGTGGTTGTAAATCTTCTTCATCTTCTATCCATTGAGTGTCATCTAGATCTGTAATTGTCCTAGCTGGAGGATATAAAGTGAATTTATTAGTTGAACTACCATCAGAGATATACATATCACCGGATCTACAACTAATAAAAGCATCAACTGTAGCCAACCAAGGTCTTCCTAATATAACAGGATGTCCTCCTAGATTATTCTTAGGAGTTAGGATCATGAAATCCATAGGGTACTCCCAAGAATCTAGGGACACTGGAATGTCTTCTATTACCCCATCTAGTTTGATCACAGATCTGTCTGCTAATTGTAATAATGTGGGTGTAAAGAGAATATTAGGAAGTTTTAGTTTATCCATGATTTGTCTACTCATGATATTGATTGCTGCTCCTAAATCAATGAGTGTGTTTTGGATTTCAATTCCATTGATGTGAATTTTGACAACTGGATTTCCTGGGTCAAGATACTTTGGAATAGAAATCTTGCCCATCATAATGTCTGCTATTTGTCCTGCCAGTTGTATTTTCTTTGTTTCTCTTATTCTTTTTCTTGTTGTCTTCATACTCAACTCCTTTATTGTTTTGGCTAAAATTGGAATTTCCTTGATGGCTTGTAATAATGGAATTTTAATGCAAACATTTCTCAACTCATCTAGGAAATCATAATTAGGCACCATAATTTGTTTTTCTACACCTCTATCAATTTGTAATCTTTCTGGAAAGGGAGGTATAGAAGTAGATGTGGATGGTTGCTCTAATACAGGAGTTGAGATTATTGGATCTTTTTGCTTTGATTTTTCAGTGTTTGGGTCTTGAAAAGATGTGTCTCCCTCAAGACTTTTATTCACCCGTAGAGAGTATTCCTCAGAGTTATCTTGTTCTTGTATAATCACAGAAGGTTTCCTCTTTTCAAGTATTCTTCCAGACCTAAGTTTAACATCACTAAGGTCTAGAGGAGTAATTAAATAAGTTGGAAACTGTTGGCCTTCTATCATGTATGTGTTCTGAGGATTTTTATTATTGGGGTTTGGTATGGGTTGAGCAGGAAATTGATTTGATTTTTGAGGAAATGGTAATGGGAGTGGTTGATTTTGATGTGGTTGGTTCTGATGATGTTGTTGAGGACTTTGTTGAAGATTTTGAGGAAAATTTTGTTGAGGATTTTGAGGATAAAAATGTGGGTATGGTGGATAGGATGGTGGATACTGATAGTATGGAGAGTATCTTCCATAGGGACTTTGTGTTCCTTGTGCCCAAGATTGAGATTGATTTTGAAATTGGGGCCAAGGTTTCTGCCAAGAATTCCAAGGTGGAGGTTGATTATACATTTGATCATGGAATCCTTGTGTCTGAGGTCCCTGCCAAGGTCTTCTAGATACAAAGTTAAGAGATTCTGTGGAGTCTGTAGGAGTTTCTTCCTGAAAAACAGCTTTGAGACTAGGAAGAGAAGGACAATTCTTGGTTTCATGTTTTTCAGAACAAATGACACAGGTCTCTACAACTTTTACATCCAAAGGACACTCTCTCAAGGCATGTTTCTTTCTACATTTGGGACAAAAGATTGCCAAAGCATCAGATTCAGCCTTTTGCTTATTTTGTATCTTGAGGGTGTCTATTTGTTCACTAAGACTCCCTAAGATGTCAGATTTAAAATCATCAAGAATGTGTCCTATTTCTGATCTACTTACTGTCCCAGAAGCAGATTTACTTGCCCTTGCAAGAGCAGGATCTCTTGGACCTTTGGCAGTTTTAGATTTCCCTCTTGAAAGGTTGATACATAACTCAGATATTTCAGGTAATGTGAGTTGTGATATATCCCCTTTTCCCATCATGTTGAGGATATCCAACCATTCATCCCTAATTGTTTTCAACAAAAGAGCTTTTAAGGTGTCTTGATCTAGGTTTTCCATTTTTTCTCTTTTGATGTTGTAATTAAATCTCTCCAACAAATCTTCCAAATTTTCATCTTATTTTTGTAACATCTTGAACACTTCTTCCTTATGATTAACCGGCATACAATAATCCAAATACCTCTCTAGAAATGCTTGTTTCATGTCTTCCCATGTTCTAATAGAACTGCTTATCAGACTCATAAACCACTTCAATGTTGCTCCTTTCAAGGTTGAAGGGAATAATTTCAGTTTTTGAGCATCTTGTAAGTAGTCATAAGTTCTACACAGCACTTCAAATTCAAATAAGAAGGTTTCAGGATCTTCAGTTTTAAGTCCATAGAAGTTTGGAAGGACAGAGGGTGAAATGTTTTTCATGGTTGTATTAGTTTCTTCATCAATTATAGGGAACCCAAAAGAGCTTCCTATTCTACCTCTTCCTCCATCTGCACCTCTACCTCCTTCTCCTCTACCTCCTTCTCCTCTACCTCTACCTCTACCTCCAAATAGTGTGTGTTCTCCATTAAAAACTCCTCCTCCTCCTTCTTCTGCCATGGTTGACTCTCCTGTGGAAGTGGAAATATTTGTGTCCCTACCAGGAGTCTTTAGATCTTCTTCTAAGGCAGGTTCAGTGGATGAAGTGGAAGGTTTCTCTAATGGGATATCTGACCTTAGATCTTCTAGAAGTCCAGGATCAGTAAATGATGGAATGTGGGTCTGAGTTGAAGGTGTACTAGCTCTGGATCTAGATGAAACAAGTGGTGTTCTAGAAATCAAACTTCTGCCTCTGCTGCTTATAAATCTTCCCCTTGAATCTCTCTCCCTACGCATATAATTTTTTTTGGATGCTAAGAAACAAAGGTTACCTAGTTTTCACTTCCCCGGCAACGACGCCAAAATGTTTGGTCTCAATCTAGTCTCCTAAATTGAGTTCATTTAATTGTCAACCAGGGTTGGTAAACTGCTGAAGTGAACTGCACCGTATGTGCCTAGGTGTTTTGTCTCTTAATGTGTCGTGTTTAGTGTTTTATGATGTTTTTGGTATTTTGTGATGATTTATGATGTTTTTGGTCTTTTTGGTAGTTTTATGTTCACAAGGAAAAATGACTAGAAAGCTAGTGGAAAGAAGCTAATGATTAAAACAGAGTGAAACCTGATTGGTTGATGACAAGTGGTGAATGCAAAGGAAACTACTGAAACAAAATCAAATCCAAACTATGACTAAACAGAAACAAAGCTTGATAATGAATTTTAAGCAAATGATTCAAAACATAAACTCAACTTGTCAAATTCTTTCATTAAAGGTATTTTGAGAGAGAGCTTGAGACATGGTCAGCTAAGCATGCAAATTCTCCTAACTAAACAGTTAAACAACTAAATTATAATGATGCAACATTTTATCCATGATTAGAGATTTGTTGAAGCATATTTGGAGTAAAACATTGATACCATCATAAGATCTCTACTTTAAGACTAGTTCCTAACTCTATTCTGCAACTTAGTTTGATAACACTACACTTCACTCAAAGGTTATAGATTTTTAAAATAGTATTTTGAGGAAATGTTTGTTTGTGAGATGATAAGGAAGTTGCAGAAGTACTTCAGACCTTGAAATGACATTGTCTTCTGTTCATATGGTTATGAATCAATTATAGACTTTAGAACAAGAAGAGGTTTGTAAATAATGAAGGCTGTTTTGTTAAGTTTAACAACTGAAGTAATCTAATATGCAGTGAATGACAGCTGAATGTGGAGTGCAAATGCAATGAGTTAAGCTAAAACTGAACTTAAGATGTCACTAGTCTAAAACAATGCTGAACTAACAAGTCATTATCAAACTCAAAACAAAATACAGAGCATGAGTTAAATGCAATTAGACTCCGGAGCATTCTAACTAAACTATCATGCATTATTCTATGGGATTATACAGCCTGTTTGTCCATCATGATTGGTATTTTGGAAGAGTTTCTTAGAACAATCCTGACTGTACAATTCAGTGCAAATGCAAACATAAAGACTGAAAGAAATTAAAAACTAAGATATCATAGCTATCTCCTACCCATCATTATGATATTTTGGAAAAGCGTTTTAAGAGCAAGAATAGCTATGGTACTTAGTGCAAACACACAACTGAAACGTTCAAGATCACAATCATGCTTAAGACATTATAAGGATTTTTGGGAAGAGTTTCTTCTTTTGGAAGAGTACTTAGCATAAGTATAACTGTGATGGTGAACAAAAGAGATTGCAATTAAATCCTACAATACTATAGCCATTTCCCATTCATTATCATGATCTTTTGGAAGAGCTTCTTCTTTTGGAAGAGTTTTTAGAATAAGTATAACTATAGTAGCTAATGAAAACAACTACGAATTCAACTTCAAAAACGTAAAGCCAGCTAGGATACTTATCTAAATTACGCAAATAAAACCGTGCAGGAGGCAGGGGCCCTCTACCACCAGACGGAATCTAACACCAAATCAACTCAACGCTTTCAAAACAATACTGTCTGCTTCATTAAAGGTGAAATAACTTGAACAGAGCAATCTGCGTCTTCAGAAATGTAGCACAAAATCTAAGAAAAATATGGAACAAAATCTAGCCTAGCTCTCGGTTTCCCAAGTGTTTTTATAACAAATTTACATAACAAGACTTGCAACAATTCCAGGATCATTGTCTTTCCTTATAAAAATCACATTAGGACTCTTGAAGTGGCTGCGTAAAAAGGAAAAGGACATCTGGACTAAGACAGTCCTATTAGAAGTCTGCCTTCTTAAATGTGTTCCCACGTACCAAAACCATATCCAGAATTCGTTTCTTCCTTCATGGTGAGAAACGAACAATGTAGACATGACGTGGAATATACCCATATGCGGTTTTTCTTGAGAGGCCACCTGGAACATACCCAAACGTGAAGACAGCTGCAGAATTTCCGGTTAGCTACGGAATGTCTGCATTCTGCAGCTAGTTCCGGTCAAAATGCATTACAATGACAAAAATCACAAAACTTAGCAAGTTAGCCATGTTCATCATTCTAAAAGTAATTTTAACTAAATTCATTGATCAGTTGGGTCTGGGATAACAATGGACAAAGGAAAATGAGGTAAAGTAAGATGAAAGAAAGCACAATCTTGAGGCTCAACACTAGGGT